>OZ002740.1:104683050-105205550 GCA_963924295.1 Dioctria rufipes
GGGTGCCGGTTTTAAAAAATGGATAACTCAGCTTTGATGCAGTTCAAATATAAATTTTATTGAAATAATTCATATACTTAACCTAATATCACAAGTTCAATAGTTTCAATTCAAATAATAACTTACAATCTAATAAAATTACTAATACTATTAAAAAAATTCAACTAAAATTCAATTAAAATCCAACAACAACAATGACGACAATTTAAAAAATCCAAAATAAAAATTCAATATACAATCGTGCCGCTTTGCTCACACTCTCTGTCCTTACTTCTGTTCCTGGAAAGAAGAAGAAGAAAGTTTTTATTTCTTCGGAATCAGATAGCGACAATTTTATTAGGAATTTCTGAGAAAGAGAGCGACGATGTAGAAGAATTAAACTTCGACTGCAACGTGCTGAAGCGTGTAAGCAGAATTATACTTCTGTTACAGCGAATATTGAAACGCGTAGGCAAACTTATACTTCTGCTACAACGTGCTGAGGCGTGTAAGCAGAATTAAACTTCTGTTACAGCGAATGTTAAAACGTCTGCGCAGAACTATACTTCAATCGCAACATCCTGAAGCGTGTAAACAGAATTAAACTTCTGTTACACGATCGGGGATTAAGTGTCAGATTTTTTGGGAGTGTGAATTTTAATAGAATTAGACTCCTATATGAAGGATAGAGCAAAATTATACTCTTGCTTTTAGGATGGGATTCAGATTAGACTCTGATGGAGGATATTTTCAGATTAAACTCTGAAATTATAATATGCGGCAAAATTGGATGTTGGATATAAGTAGAATTATACTTCTACAATAATAGAATTAAACTTCTATATGAAGGAATAAACAAAATTATACTTTTGTTCAAAGGATAGGAAACAGATTAGACTCTGGTGGAGGATGCTTTCAGATTAGACTCTGAAAACCGAATGGTGATTTAGCTGTGGCTCGCCGCCTTTTTATAGCCGCCGTGAACAGCTATGTCCCAGCTTCATAATATGTTGCCCTGGCAACGCTTGGTTCGATGGTCCAAATTTGATTGTGGCGACACCAGCTGTTTGACGTAATGTCATTAGATGACATTACAAAAATGTAAACATTTGGAGGGAAGTGGAATTTTAGGTAAGTTTGAGCTATTTTATTTATTTCACATATTATTAATGT
Source organism: Dioctria rufipes (assembly GCA_963924295.1). Taxonomy (NCBI): domain Eukaryota; kingdom Metazoa; phylum Arthropoda; class Insecta; order Diptera; family Asilidae; genus Dioctria; species Dioctria rufipes. The sequence goes on from OZ002740.1 coordinate 104,684,203, forward strand.
GTTTTCAATTTAATTTCAGCTCAAAAAATATGTTGGACGGCTGTAGGCAGGATTGGGATGGGTTGTATTTGTTCAGATAAGTTTCTCTCGTAAAAATATGGTACATTGATTCTTTGTGTTTCCCTTTTTTTGTATTTTTTAGAAAAAGGTTTTCATCGAGGGATGTAATTGGTGTGCAGGAATTCAACGAGGGATTCGTAGCAACAATAATATGTATGTGGACTGAACAGCTACAATTGTCGCTTGAAAGAATGGATTAATTCCAGGTAAATTTAAATATCATGCACTAAATTTGGTAAGTTGCTACATATATTTATTTACAGGATCTATCACTGCAATTGCCGCAAAACTATTGATTACTAGTTATAGGAAAAGTCACTGCCATTTCGGCTTAATAAAAATATTTCAGATAAGCTTAAATTTCACGCACTAAATCCATTAAATTCCTGTATACGTATATCTATTAGTTATAGGAAAAGTCACTGCCATTTCGGCTTAATAAAGATGTTTCATGTAAGCTTAAATTTCACGCACTAAATCTAATAAATTTCTATGTATATTTAGTTGCAGGACCTATCACTGCAATTGCCGCAAAACTATTGATTACTAGTTATAGGAAAAGTCACTGCCATTTCGGCTTAATAAAAATATTTCAGATAAGCTTAAATTTCACGCACTAAATCCAGAATGTTCATCTATATATATATATATTTATTCACAGGACATAACGATACAATTGTCGCTTGAAAGAATAGATTAATTCCAGGTAAATTTAAATATCACTCACTAAATTTATCGAATTCAAAATGTATATATATTCGTAGCATATGTCACTGCAACTGCGGCTTGACTTCCAGGTAAGCTTAGATTTTCCACACTAGAACTATTAAGTGTTTATATGCATAATTTATAGGAAAAATCGCTGCCATCTCGGCTTAAAAACAAGAAATTAAATTCCACGTACGCTTGACCTTCACGCGCTAAATTTATCGAATTCCAAAATACATATATATTCGTACATATGCCATTGCAATTGCGGCTTGGATTCCAGGCAAGCTTAAATTTCCCGTACTGAATCTCGAAAGTTCATACATATATGTATGTTTATTCACAGGACATAACGCTACAATTGTCGCTTGAAAGAATGGATTAATTCCAGGTAAATTTAAATATCACGCACTAAATTTGGTAAGTTGCTACATATATTTATTTACAGGATCTATCACTGCAATTGCCGCAGAAAGAATAGATCAATTCCAGTCAAATTTAAATCTTTGCGGTTAGGAAAAGTTCCTAGGTAAACTGAGCTTTCACGGATTGAAACCACTTCGCGATATTCCTCGACAGTCATATACGCGAAAATCCACAGAAAACTTTTTCTTTTGACGCACTGTGACTTACAATACTCAAGTTTTAAGAGTACACGATGAAAAAAAACTTAATACAATTTATCTGTCCACGCACTAATTACAACCGCTTAGGCCTTCCCGAATTTGTACCTCACGCCAACGAATCTCAAATCAAACTAAACTGATTTCGCACAGTCTCCCTGCATCGCAACCGTTCCTCGCGCTCGTTACCGGCGGACGGCATCTTTGTTCGTTCGTCGGTTCAATCCCGAGAATTCTTCGTGTGCTCGCAACTTACGGGCACAATCGTTGCCACCGGCGACCTGCCGTATCACAATGACTTTCTCAGAATTTTTTTGGACGGGCTTGCTGTAACCCATTGCGCGATCATATCGCGTGATGTTTTACAGCTGGGCGAGTTGCCGTTCTTTCGTTGGAATTTCTGATGACGAACGGTGTCTGCTTGGAAATTTTTGTTGCGCTGATGCCGGATTTATAATTTTGGGTTTTTTTCAAGTGAATTTAGGAGTGAAGAGATTTTTGCTGCGTTGCCAAAGTCTTCTTGAGGGTTTTCAGATCTTGCAGAATTTTTCTTGCACAATGCTTCTTCATTTCAGGGATTTTGCTATACTTTCTTTGCAGGCTTTTAGGTATGTGACACGGATTTTGCTGTGAAAGATTATGACTTGTGCGCGTTCTGCACAATTCATAATTTTTCCCAGTGGTCCTTATTCTTGGTTGATGCTGCTTTTCACGACTATATGCCCTTCTTACCCCTTTTCAGATTTTACGTATATGTATGGGAAAGTTGCAAGGCTAACTTTTCGTAATTAAGTAAATTCCGCCCCCTTTTAGTTACCCAGGGACAAAAAACAACAAAAAAAGTACAAAGGAAAACAAAAATAGAACGAAATGAAGAAAATTTTAGAGGAGCAAACAAAAAAAAATTATTAGGAAAAGCCGAAAAGTAGCGTGAGGGCAGAACGCTACACCTTAAGGTCCGATGCGTGTTTTTCCTCCTCTATATCCGAGTCCATTTGTTGGTGGACTATAGCTTCTACCGTGAAGGTTGTAGTTTCCTTGTCTTTGTCATTATCCCGTGGAATGCGAACGAGAAGTATGAGTCGAGTTCTGTAATTTAAAAAAAATAATAAAATCTGTAATTTAAAAAAAATAATAAAATCTGTAATTTTGATAAAATAAAATAAAAAGGAAATTTTGTAAAAATAAATGGCTGGTCAATGATTAATATTACACCATGGTCTTGTGTTTAATAAAACAAAATATTTTAGTAAATTAATATTAACCGGTTATTTCTTTTCTGGGTGGACTCGGATACGGAGACTTTCACAACTAACCCCAAGTTTTAGTGGGGTTAGTTGTGAAAGTCTCCGTATCCAACTGCCAACTGTTTCAGGTATTCTGAACTGAGATATAGCTTCTACGCGTTCAAGCGAGGGTTTAATTCCCTGTGGTGTGACTAAATGTCCTAGAAAGTTGACTTGTTCTTGCATGAAGAAGCATTTACCAACGTTAATGATGAGGCCGTAATATTTTAGGCGTTTAAAAACTTGTTCAAGGTGATTGATATGTTGAATTTCGGAATTGGACGCGATTAATATATCGTCTAAATAAACGAAACAGAAAGAGAATTGTTGTAGCACCGAATGAATGAATCTTTGAAAGGTTTGTGCAGCATTGCATAAACCAAACGTCATTCGAGTAAACTCGAAGAGACCAAAAGGAGTACTTATAGCCGTTTTTGGAATGTCCTCGGGGGCGATTGGGATTTGATGATATGCTTTGGTTAAATCTAGAGTGGAAAAGTATTTACAATTCTCTAGGTGATACATGAAATCATGTATTAAGGGGATTGGGTATCGGTCTGGAACCGTACATGAATTTAAAAGCCTATAGTCCCCGCATGGTCTCCATCCACCATTCTTTTTACTTACTAAATGGAGTGGTGAAGACCAGCAACTGTTCGATGGTCTACATATACCCTGGCTTACCAGAAACTCAAACTCTCTCTTAGCTACTGCTAACTTTTCAGGTGAGAGGCGTCTTACTTTCGAAGCAGTAGGTGGTCCATTGGTGATGATTTGGTGCGTTACGGTGTGTAAAGTTGTTTTAGCAAAACTTGATTCCACGGTGATGTCGTGATACTTGCGCAGTAGCTTTTGGATTTTGGGGTCAACTTCTGACCCTATCGCAACTGAAAGTGTTGACGATTCCAACGACACTCGTTGTGCTAAAGATTTCATTGAGGTAAGTGGATCGATTAGCGACCTCCTCTTGACAACTATCAATAGCCCATAGTGACATAAGAAGTCTGCGCCTAAAATGGGTCGTTGAATGTCTGCTACTATAAATTGCCAGGTGAATGATCGTCGAAGCCCCAGATCTAGATTTAAAAGTTTTGTACCATTGTTGTGATTATTTGAGCGACTGCTCAATGTAACTACCACAACACTGGAGAATGTTCTCTTGCGCTTCGATCACCAAAAAACAAAACCACTTGACTTATTTTTTATGGCATTTATTAATACAATTACTACTGTTCACTGATGAGTAATAAGGTTGTTATCAGTGATTTACCGAAAGACAAGTAATTCGACACTTCTGTACGCGCGAGTGGTCAGAACAAAACTCTCTTCTACTACTCGCCTACCTCTGCCTCGTCGCTTCTTTTCTTCATTTTTATTTTTGTTTTTATTCTACTTAAAACAATGAATTAATGTACTACCGGGCCATTGAGTAATATTTTTTACTCACTGACCACAGGTGTACAATTTCAAAACAGTGCCGCTTAAATTCGTGGTCACTGTGATTACATATATTTACTTTAGTTCCGCAAATGCATTGCGATTACCTCATAGCTACCTACACAATTCATAGCGGCGCTTAATGGGTCATCATGAAATTGTGCAGCTGATGAGTGTCATCACATTGCATTGCGTTCGATCTACAAATATTATTTTCACAACATTCCTCCCCCTTGCGAAGACGCCGTCGTCGTAACAGAGGCGTTCGAGAAGCTCTGGACCATTATAATTTTATTTTGCTTAACATGCATATTACTTATTACATATTATTTTTTTTTTTTTTTTTTTTTTTTTTTTTTTTTTTTTACCCTAATATCTAATTCGACATAGTCTCTATTATTTAGTTCTTAATTATGTACATATATTTGTAAAAAAAAAAAAAAAAATCATTATTACATGAAATTGAACTTTTAAAATGCTATACACATATATGGAATCATTATTACTAACAAACTTCTTGTTTTTTTTTCTTTTGCATTGGCGGTCAAATTTCTTACCTACGTCAAAAATTAAGTAATAAAACAAATTTCTCATAGGCAGTGATAATTTTTTCAAACCTTGTAAAGGTATGATTCGCTTGGGTCGTTTGATGAATGCGAATTTGCAATACTAGGATGGAGTGTTATTATTTGATTAATGTTTGGGTTTGGCTCGTCCGTTTCTGGGATTTGATTAGAGACGGTGTGAATTTCATGTATGGGTGGCTGTTTCCCATTTTGACTTTTGACTGGGGGTGATTTTTTGTCCGGGTTATGTGTGTCAACTCTACTCATAGTGAAGGTTTGCCTGCGTTGGATTTGTATGTTGGGGGCTTGGACAGATGCTTTATTCTGACCTTTGTTTTTAATATATCTTATAATTAGAAAAAGAATTAGAGCAATAGAAAATGTTACCATAATTCCAGTGTTAGTATATGTTTGTATACTGAGTTTTTCATGTTGCCTTTTTTCTACAGTTTTCCGCAATTCTTGTTGTAGTTCTTCAAGATCTTTACTTGTCTTCAAGAGCTCTTTATTGTGATTTCCGGAGGTATTTATTTTTAGACCTGTTTTATTTCCGAATTTTACTTGTGGAGTTTCCCTAAACATCTCTTCTAGGTTGATTTTGGGGAAATTTTGCAGCTCAGGTTGGTGTATGGGTGTGTGATAGCTGACACTACTCTCATAGGGTATCTCGTGTTCATTTAGTGTAAATATGCATGGTTGGGTTAGTGAGAGTATTCCAGAACCCTTTAGGGTCATGTGGTTGAACTGATTACTACAATTACAAGAAAGTGTTTCTTCCTGCGTAGCTACAAATAGCCAAGAGTTCGGTCTAACCATTTTTGTAAGTAAATTCATATTATTTTCCATAATTCTATGGGTACAAGGAGCGGGTCCCGGAGAGGGATTATTGAACAAACCCATGAGACAGTTAGACTTACTGAAACTTATTCCCTTAGGTACGGTTTGGAAACAAATGTGTATCTTGCTACTAGCAGATGTTGTCTTCTTGCAGTGTTCCCAGTAATCTGCACTGGACAGTTCTACATATCTCTGCGCTTTTGTATTATTTAAAAAATAATTTGCTTTGATATCTAAGATAACTGATTTCGCCAGTGAGATCGGTGTGGGTAGCAAGTAGACTTTGTTTATTGTAAAAATAGTGTCTTCTGGTAGAGGTAGTGTAATTCTGATAAAGTATTCTTTTCCCTTCTGGACGCTATCTACTTGAACTATATGACTTACCAGTTTAAAATCTAGAAGAATATTTCCCATACCCTGCGCACTAATTTCTTTATAAATTTGGACTAAATCGTTTGCGGATAAAATTAAAGGATGTAATGAGTGTTGGTGTAGAGCATTTATTACCATATATTCGTCTGTTAGACGTTGATGTATCTCCTGGAGTTGGTGTAGAATATATATAAGAAGTCCATTTGTGTCGGCTTTAATGTGGACTGATTTGAGTTCTGTCTTGATTTCATTCGTGGAGTTCTGTACTTGGTCTATGAAGTCCTTAAAACGTTCATCTAGGCTGTTTTGGTAATGCTTTATGTTTTGGAATGTTTGGTCAATGGCATTAAATTTTGCCTTCACTATGCTGACTTGTTTTTCCATTAAATGTATGTTCTCTGAATTTTGGCTGTCAAGGTCTTTTAGTTTTTTGTAAATGGTTTGAGCATCCCTATCATCCATAGTACCAAATAAGAAATTTGAAAACCTGCCTACTATATTTGCTAATGACCGCCTATTTCGATTTAATAAATAAAAATTTGTATCTCTTAACCTATTCTTAATCTTATCTACCTGCCGATCTAAGTCTATTTTCCACGTATAACACGAGTCTCTTTCCTCGGTGCTTCTTTGTACGTGACAGAGACGTTCCACTGTGTCTTCGCAGCGGTTAATAAATTCCAACGCCTCCGTTTCTTCAGTGATTTGAATTTTGGTATAAACAACCCAGGTCTTCGTGTATAAGTACGCCGGATTGAGTGGTTCAAATAATACGCCTGTGGGGGTGAGAGTCTCTATAGCAGCTTGTGAGTTCGCTAGATGTATGGCCGCCCACAGCCATATTAATGTTCCCTGTGGGTAATAAGGAAGTAACAATTAAATTCTGCTAATCCCCAAAATCGTAAATATAACTTATTTTTAACTAAAATAATTTTAACCTATTATTATGCACCCTTCGTAACTTCCGACCAATTTGGATCGTGCAGTTTACATCATTATTAACCTGTTTTACTATGTACGGCCCAGTCCAAACTGGTGATAATTTATTCTTTTTAACTGCATTTTTTAGTAAGACTTGGTCTCCTACATGCAGTACAATGCTACGGGTATTTTTATCGTAATATTCCTTAGACTTTAGCTTGCTTTTAAGAAGCTCCTCCCTAACACGCTTGTGCAGTATTTGCATTCTTCTTCTACGAATGCTTACAAAATCGTCATAGTTATAGATGGGTTCAGGCTGTCGTTTTAGATTGTTTGGTGGCGGGTCGTAAAATCCCCATAGAGCCTCCATCGGTGTATGTTTTCCACCAACATGAGTTGAATGGTTGCGAACATGGACTGCTTCCTCGAGCCACTGGTCCCATTCGGCTACATTTTCGTCCACCAAACTTCTCAAATACTCAATCAGGGGTCCGTGTGCTCTTTCAAGAGCGCCATTTGCCTGTGGATGGTAGGCTGTGGTCTGCAACTTTCTCACTTTGAATAGCTTGCAAAGTCGTTTAAACAAATTACTGGTGAAATTTGCTCCCTGATCAGTGACGACAGCTTTGGGTATCTTATACTTCATCATTAATTTATAAAATCCTTCGGCTACCGTGATGGCTTCTCCATTAGTCAACGGTATGCAATCGAAAACTCTAGTTGCATCATCCAGCAGGGTAAGTATGTACTTATTTCCCTTAGTGGTTTCTGGTAGCGGGCCCACTATGTCGAGATAAACCTTATCGAATGGCCTCGCTGCAATGGAACTTATTACCATCGGCATCTTGGTGATTCTACTATGCTTATTTTTTCTACACTTAATGCAATTTTTGATATGCTTGTGAATGTCTTTGAGCATTCCTTTCCATTTAAAGTTTCTTCTGATACGTTTATAAGTTTTATAGACTCCCAGATGACCTCCTAAAGGTGCGTTATGGTAATCCCGAAGAATGGTCTCGATCTCATTCCGGTTACCAACTATTTGCACACTTTCGTCAATCTTGGACTCTTGGGAACTAACTGAATTAGTTTCTGAGTCCTCTCCAATACAACTAGACTTATTTTTGGGCGAGTCATCTTGTCTTTCAGAAAAACTTGTGTGGTCTCCTTTAGCTCTGCTTTGCGCTCTGGTAATGGCCATGCATGCGGGATTGGGTTTATATTCCTTATCATCTGTAACTCTTTGCTGGTGGACTTGTGCTTTAGTTATCATTGTCTGCGGAACTTCGTTGTTATTGCACTCCATCTCACTAGAACTCTGGATTCTGCTTAATGCGTCAGCGTTACGATTGAGCCTACCTGGTTTATACTCTATGATATAATCATACTCAGAGAGTTTATGGCGAAATCTTAGTAATCGCGAGCCAGGATCTTTGGTACTGTAGATTCCCTTAAGTGGCTTGTGATCAGTGTAAATAGTAAATTTTCTACCATACAAATAACACCGAAAATTTCTTGTAGCCCAGACTATTGCCAGCATTTCTTTTTCTGTGGCGGAATAATTTCTCTCGGCTTTATTCAAACTCCTGCTTGCGTAAGCAATGGGCCGATCGTTCCCCACATCTCCTTGGGATAACACTGCACCCAAAGCTTCTCCGCTAGCATCCGTAGTTAAGGAGAATGGTTTATCGAAATCGGGGTAAACTAAAATAGGGGGTGAGATTAGCTTGTTCTTAAGGTTTTTAAAAGAATTTTCACATTGATCCGTCCATTTGAATTTTACATTTTTTCGTAGGAGTTTATTGAGAGGTTCTGCTATTTTAGAGAACTCTGGAATAAATTTCCTATAATAATTAGCCAACCCAAGGAAGTATTGTACCTGCCTTACTGTCTTGGGCTGGGGGAAGCTTTGAACGCAGCTTACCTTTGAGGGATCTGGCAAGGCTCCTTCTCTGGAACACTTATGTCCCAGATAGATTACTTCCTTTCTCAAGAACTGACATTTTTCTATTTTCAGTTTTAAGTTATTTAGCTGAAGTCTTTTGAGTACCTCCCTAAGTTTAGCGTTATGATCCGACAAGTTTTTCCCGTAAATTACAATGTCGTCTAAATATACGAAGCACTTAAAACCCTGCAAACCAGTTAGCACATGGTTCATTAATCGTTGAAATGTAGCAGGTGCGCTTTTCAACCCAAAAGGCATCCTTTTAAATTCAAAATGCCCGTGTGGAGTACTGAAAGCGGTTTTAGGTTGGTCTTTCTCCTCCACTAGCACTTGATGATAACCACTGGCCAGGTCAAGCGTGATAAAGTACCTTGAATGCCCCAATTGATCGAAGATATCTTCAATTCTGGGTAAAGGGAAGGCATCTCCAATCGTGATTTCATTTAGCCTTCTGAAATCTACCACAACACGCCATTGTTTTTCTCCATTTATTCCAGCCTTTTTCGGAACAACTAAGAGTGGCGAATTCCATGGACTAGTGCTAGGTACTACTATATCATTTTCAAGCATTTCTTCAACTTGTTCATGGATGATATTTCTTTGCTTCTCCGGTAGTCTATACATTTTCTGATTGAGAGGGGGACAATCTTGTTTAATTGGAATCTCGTGTTTTATTGAGCCCGTATAACTCAATTTATCTCCAGGTAGAAGAAAGATATTGTTATATTCATAACATATTTCGAGGACAGCATTTTTTTCTTCTTGATTGGCATCTGTATCCATATTGATTTGCTCTTTCAGAATTTCGATTCGTTTCCTGTCTCGATTGTTAATAAACGCATGTTTTCTGCTTCCAAAGGTCTTACTCTCTTCGGTTTTTATTTTGGGTTTTTCCCAGTTCGTTTCGTTTAATGTTAGAATATGATAATTTTCTATTGGGTGAAGATCAATTTCCATGTTATCTAATACCTGATCAGTATTATTAACGTTAATAATAGGCAACACAACTCTACCTTTCCATGGTCTTGTTAAACAATTTCCTGAAAAAACACCTTCACTCACTTCTTTTGATAAACAAACAAATTCGCCGTTGTCTCTAATAGGGATTGGCACTAATTTTTCTGAGCGTGCTGGAACTAGAATCTTCGTTCTAACCTTAAGTCCCTTTGCTTGCTTCCGTTCAGATTGTTCACCTTTATGCGGAATGGACCACTTTCTCTCGGAGATCTGAGTGGTGTTTTCCATTTCCATAGGTTGCGGCTTTCCAGGCTTTTCCTTTTGGGCTTGGACCGTAGACCTGCTAATAGGTGAATTTAGTGTCGTTTTTAAGTCCTTAGAGTCGCGAAATTTGCAGTTCATATTAAGTGGCACTGAAAATGTTGCTAAATTTGTAGGTGTCGCTGGAAATTCTAATATTCCATCTGGACCCTTTATATTACATTTATTTAATAGAAAATTATTTCCAAGTATTCCATCATATGGGACATTTTCACTATCTTTAATTACGTGAAATTTACATGTTTGAGGAGTTTCTAGCTGAAATTTTCCTGTACATGTTCCAATTGTCTGTCCCTTTCCAAAAATACTGCTCAGTTGCGTTTTTTCATTTTCTCTCCTTGTAACATGGATTTTTTTAATAGGCTCACGTCAGCTCCCGTGTCGACTAATAGTTCTACCGAGGACTTAGCTGCTATATCCAAGGGTAATTTAACTGAACATTTAGGAACTTGGGAGGGCTGACACCGATTTTCTTTACTAACGTTTGGACTTCCGCGGTGTCCTCGCAAGTCCTTATTTAGTTTTCCGAAAACTGGTGGTTATTTTGAGTCGACCTACTTTCCCAGTCTTGCTTTGCTCGGCACTGGTTTGTATTGTGACCTGTTCTTTGACAAAAATCACATTTTATTGCACCACCTTCAGCAGACCTGCTATTTTGTACTAGGTTTATCTGCCGATTTTGAGTCTTACTATCCCTGTTATTGTTTCGAGAAGCGTACGCAGAATTCTGATAACTATTACCAGAAGTCGCATTCTTCCTTTGGTAGCACTCCGAAAACGTATGATTGTTTTTATTACAATAAGTACATTTAATTCGGGGGTGATAGCCTTTGGTATTATCATACTGATTCCTTGCACTTGGGGCGAAATTATTATAATGCCTATTTTGAGGTGGGTTTTGCATTGGTGGATCTCTGATAGGCATCCAAGTAGTATTGACTGGATAACTATCAATTACTGGTTGGGCCAATGGTATACCTAAAGGATTTTGTAAAATCGACAGTGTTTGTCTTTCGGCTTCTTCTAGCTTTTCAGCTTTTTCGACTACTGATGCTAAACTCTCACCAGAGTCCTGTAAGAGAAACATTCTGTGGTTTGGGTTGATTATACCTGTCTTAAATACATATATGGCTGTTTCCTCTAAATCCCTTTTTACTGCCTCTGCTGCTGTCCCAGAGTGTCGATCAGGGATTTTAGAAACGCAGCTTTTAAATAATGTTTTTATCCTTTGAGCATAGCTTGTCAAAGTTTCTGCTGGTAATTGAAACAACACCCTAAGTTCATTTACAAGAGCCACGTAGCTCTTTGTATTTACTAATTTATTTTGGATCTGGGTCTCCAATTGCTGGAAGTTATTGAAACCTGTACCTTCCAGAACACTTGCCGCCCTGCCTCTGAAGCGCGTTGGAAGCAATTTAAGGAATACTGGAATTTCACTTTCGGTTAGACAATTAATAACATGCTTACAACAATTGATAAATATATTTATTTCTGGAACTAAGTTGGGACCTATTTCGCCCATTAAAATTGGTACACTATTAAATATTAATTGATTAATTTTAATTATATCCACTGGTGGCTCCATTTCTAAAATTGAGTTTTCCGATGAGCTCTTTTCACTGGTTAACTCGTCTAGCTGCACAGAACTATTCGAAGATTGACTGTGTTGCTGTTGTTGTTGCTCTTCACTGATATTGTCTTCTGGCTGTTCCAAAGATTGACTCCGTAGTTCTTCTTCTTCTTCTTGGATTGATGGTAGTGCGTCCAAGGATTGTCGATACCTCCCTCCGGATCTTAAGGACATCAATTCCGTTATTGTATCCCTGGTCTGAGTTTCCACATCCACTTTCTCAATAATGGGCCTTCTATCCTCAGTAGTTGCCGTAATGATACACTTCTCCTCTATTGGTTTGGGGATAACTGGTTTATTCTCGTCCAGTTCTGACACAATTAACTTATCCTCTGCTGTTTCCGAAGTTCCACAATCAGTTCTTGAACTAGTGTCCTCTGTACTAACAGACGGGCTGGTGTTCTCGAAGGAAAAAGAGTTGATTTTCTTCCAGAATTTCTTTTGAGCAGAACTCAATACATAGAACGGATACTCGCTCTGATCTCTCGTCACTGGCGTGGAATGGCTTTTTGGTGGACTGCTAAAAGTCGCGTTGGGTGATCTTGGGTCATCTGATGTTTCTTGCGACATTAAATGTCTTACCTGGAATCGATTTTGGTCTCACACTGCACTTTTTTTTCTATCACTAACACAATTTTACACAATATCACACGCAACGCTACTAAATTTTGACATTAACCGGAGAAATACTAGAACGAGACCAACAACCGAAACGGAAATCAAACAAAATGATTTCAACACGTACTTTGCGAATGGATAAAACAAATATCACACTTAAAGTGAAATATCTACCATTTTCCGGATTAAAGAAATTTCAATGAAACATTTATTTGTGAACCGTATGTATGTATGTAATTCACTGTTACTTCGTTTGAAAATGGACTTTTAGACAGGATTCTGAATTATATCAAAATTTTTTTTTTTTGCAATTAGTGGAAGTGCAACCAACCATTTACAAGTGAGATATCGGACCGCCACGATCTAGTATTCGCATTTGAATTTAAAAAAAAAATCAACGGGAAGTTGACAACTGACTAGTGTCACATTTAAAGTGACTAACTTGATCTATAGTCATCAAGGTGAATTACACAAAAAATTTTTTTTTTTTAAATTATCACGCCTAATATCAATTCTTGCCGTTCTTAATTAAATATCACTCTTATAACCGATCAAATTGAAAGAATTTTCACTCATAAAAATCATAAATCTATACCAATTGTTTTTCTTAAATTTTTTCTTTTAAATAATAATATTCTAATACTTTTCTTGAGGAGAAAAAACTTATAATTTAATAGTATATACTTCTATATACGTGTAATAAAGCTTAATCTAAGTATATCTTTTCAAAATAGATTTAACTAAAGAATGAAGTGAATTTTTACCTTAATTAACTTAGAGCATTTATTGTTGCCCATCTCCTCGTAGTGATGACTTTCCTGTTTCTTTATTGTCCAATTTACTGTAATACTTTCGTCTGCTGTTGTATCGCTGCCGGGGGGCCCTAGGCCTTCTTAAATTCCCCTGGATCTGCTGAAAGGGGGGCTTAAAGCCGTCTTAGTTTTCCCTTTCAACACAGGAACGAAGTTTTTCTGCTACTGATGATTTTGTTGCTGCTGATGAGATCGAATTGGAGGTGACGTTGACTTCTTCTGGCTATGATGTGTTGCTGGCCAGAATTGCTTGTTGCCTTCTTATCTAACAGGGGTGAACGCTTGCCCGCCTGGAGCAGAGGCGCCTAAAGATGCTATCTACCCCGAGCGTTGGGGGTGACTTGGCCGTTTTATATGGCTCTTTGTCACAGGTACCCCTTTTTGTTCGTATAGGATCAAGGCTTTTAAAGCGTTTACGGTTGTTTATATAACCAAGCTTCCTTGATCCTACCGGCTGCGCCAATTTATGTTGTGCTTATTTGAGCGACTGCTCAATGTAACTACCACAACACTGGAGAATGTTCTCTTGCGCTTCGATCACCAAAAAACAAAACCACTTGACTTATTTTTTATGGCATTTATTAATACAATTACTACTGTTCACAGATGAGTAATAAGGTTGTTATCAGTGATTTACCGAAAGACAAGTAATTCGACACTTCTGTACGCGCGAGTGGTCAGAACAAAACTCTCTTCTACTACTCGCCTACCTCTGCCTCGTCGCTTCTTTTCTTCATTTTTATTTTTGTTTTTATTCTACTTAAAACAATGAATTAATGTACTACCGGGCCATTGAGTAATATTTTTTACTCACTGACCACAGGTGTACAATTTCAAAAGAGTGCCGCTTAAATTCGTGGTCACTGTGATTACATATATTTACTTTAGTTCCGCAAATGCATTGCGATTACCTCATAGCTACCTACACAATTCATAGCAGCGCTTAATGGGTCATCATGAAATTGTGCAGCTGATGAGTGTCATCACATTGCATTGCGTTCGATCTACAAATATTATTTTCACAACACCATATGCTGCCAGACGTAAATCTGATTTTGTTTGCCGATCAGCTAATACTGCTGGAATTACAGAGACATCAGCTCCTGTGTCTATTAAATAATGCTTCCTAGAAGACTTATCGTAAATGTAGAGACGACTGTTTGTAATGCCCTTACCGGATGTCGTCAAAGGCGGAGGGCTGTTTAGTTTGACGAATTTTCGGAAATATTTAACACATTTTCAGACTGCCTATTTTGAAGTTCAAATGAGCAGGGCTGAATGCATCTTCTAGCTCTAAACTGAAACTTTCGGTGGTACCAACAATGCTCTTGGTTTTGGGTAATGGGCGAATTCCTTGTAGCGGACCGATGTCTAGAGCTACTTCTATTTGTTCTACCCCTTGAATTGTCGCACCGAGGAGGTAATGACTTTTCAACCAGCTTCGTGAGCTCACGCACCTTGCTTGTTAGCTGTTCCATAGCTTGATCATGCTCAGACTTGTGAGAATTGACCGAAAAAACTTCGGGCCGTGTATTCACTTCTGAAATTTTATCCGCACATGCAGCCAGGTTATCCAGAGTGCCAGGATTGCAGGCCAATATAGCTTGCATTTGTGTCGGGAGACGTTGGAGCCAAAGGGATTTAAGCGCTGTATCGGATAGCTTGTTTTTGTTAAGGTTTCTCATTTCTCTGAGCAGCTGCGAGGGCTGTGCGTCTCCTGAGGAAAGATCCGTCAGAAGCTGCTTTAATTTCTGGTTTTCACTTCCCGAGAGCCTATCTATAAGTGACTCTTTAAGCTTTTCATATTTCCTGTTGCTAGGTGGTTCGAGAACAATGTCACTAATGACACGAATTACACCTTCGTCCAGTGCACTGATTACGTGGAAAAACTTCGTTTTATCCTGGCTAATACCTGCAAGCTCGAATTGTGCTTCAATCTGGAGGAACCACAGATCCGGGCAATGTTTCCAGAAAGGAACTGTCTTAACTGACCTGCATTCAGCACCGCTGAGCGAACAGCGTCAGAAGATACAAAAGAAGTTGATGCCGATTGAGGAGTAACAGGCAAACGGTCATCTCTCACACCTTGTCGGGCGCCCGATGGGACACCATCTGGAGCAACCATACCATCATCCGTCAAATTGACGTTTGATTTACAATATTGCGAAAAAGTTTAGCTTGGAATGACGCGAAATAGGTATTTATTATGAAACTTGCGTGAAATAGGGTAATATAAATAAACGATAATATGATAATATAATAACTTAATTAGTTAAAGGAGGAATGTAAACAAATTAAAATGCAAATTTAAATAAAGCAATGGTTTAGGAATAATCTCGTCCTTTAACACTATTACTAAAACTTAATTCTACTTCAAACCTTGACTGCCTTGTGGGATGCATTACTTGAGACAAGTTGAATTGTGGGTGACTTGCTGGGGCTGTCACCATACCTCAATTTTGAGATTGCTGCAAATCTGTGGGTGCCTTCAGTTGTAGCTTTGTTAATTGATGCGGTTCTTGCTTGTTTGGTGCTGCGTTTTGATGTCGTTAGCTGCTGAGTTTGACCAATGGCTGTTGTTTAGCACGTTGGTAACTGCTGCTCATCACTTCGGTAGGAGCTGCTCTTGACAATGAGTGCTACCGTTCTATCACGTCTGTAGGTGCTGCAATCCTATCACGTCGGTAGGTGCTGCAGTCCTAACACGTTGGTAGGTGCTGTTGTCCAATCACGTCGGAAGGTGCTGCAGTCCTAACACGTTGGTAGGTGCTGTTGTCCAATCACGTCGGGGTCACCAGTTTTAGTGGGGTTAGTTGTGAAAGTCTCCGTATCCGAGTTCACCCAGAAAAGAAATAACCGGTTAATATTAATTTACTAAAATATTTTGTTTTATTAAACACAAGACCATGGTGTAATATTAATCATTGACCAGCCATTTATTTTTACAAAATTTCCTTTTTATTTTATTTTATCAAAATTACAGATTTTATTATTTTTTTTTAAATTACAGATTTTATTATTTTTTTTAAATTACAGAACTCGACTCATACTTCTCGTTCTCCGGGAATGTGGGGTCCTTAATATTGAAGACCCCCTTGAGCGGTTTATGATCTGTATAGACCGTGAACTCTCGGCCTTGCAAATAACACCTGAAATTTTTTGTCGCCCAAACTATAGCCAGTAACTCTTTCTCAATAGTGGAATAGTTACGTTCGGCTTTGTGCAGGGTACGGCTGGCGTAGGCAATGGGCTGGTCACTTCCTACCTCTCCTTGCGAGAGAACTGCTCCAAGAGCCTCGCTGCTGGCGTCTGTGGTAAGGTTAAAGGGTTTTGAAAAATCGGGATATATTAGGAGTGGAGGGGAAATTAAAGCGTTCTTAATGCTTTGAAATGCCTCTTGGCATTTCTCAGTCCACTTAAACTTTACATCCTTTCGGAGTAAGTTTGACGTACTGTTTTTGAAAAATCGGGTATGAATTTTCTGTAGTAATTCGCAAGGCCCAAAAATGATTGCACTTGCCTTACTGTCTTAGGAGTGGGGAAAGTTTGGACGCATGCCGTTTTGCTAGGGTCAGGTAGTGCTCCTTGGTTAGAACATTTGTGTCCTAAGTAGACTACCTCGCGCCTGAGAAATTGACATTTCTCAGGTTGAAGTTTCAGGTTATTTTCTCTTAACCTGTCAAAGACTTTGCGAAGCTATTCGTTGTGGTCTGCCAGACTTTTCCATAGATGACGATGTCATCTAAGTAGACGAAACATTCTAGGCCTTGTAGGCCAGTTAATATGAAATTCATTAAACGCTGAAATGTGGCCGGGGCTCCTTTAAGCCCGAACGGAATGCGTTTGAATTCATAATGCCCGTACTTGGTACTGAAAGCCGTTTTTGCTCGATCTTTCGGATCGACGAGTACCTGATGATAGCCATTGGCTAGGTCTAGGGTGGTGAAGTATCTTGAATGGCCCAGTTGATCGAGGATATCCTCAATCCGTGGTAGCGGGAACGCGTCGCCAATCGTTTTTTCGTTCAACTTACGTAAATCAACGACGACACGCCACCTTTTCTCACCATCTGGTCCCGCTTTTTTGGGGACGACTAGCAGTGGCGAGTTCCATGGGCTTTTGCTGGGCTGGACAATGTCGTTGTCCAGCATTTCTCTGAGTTGCTCATTTATGACATTTCGCTGTGTCTCTGGTAACCGGTACATCTTTTGGTTAATAGGTGCTTGGTCTTGCACCAGAGGGATGTCGTGGGTGATGGCGTTGGTCTTGTGTAAGCCTGTCACCCTTTAAAAAGAATATGTCATCATATTCGTAACAGAGATGTGTTATTGAGGCTTTTTCCTCAGAATTTAAAGTTCCATCCAGACTGAGTTCTTGCTCTAATCTGGTGAGGCGGGTCTGAATACTGGTGTCTTCTTGTTCGGCATCGTTTGGGTACAAGTACCTTATATGTTGTAGTGTGGCCGTCTGATCGGCGCTTATTGCCCTGTTTGTATTGTTCTTAAATCTAGATCTATTACTATTATCCCTATTCATCTTACCTCTTAACCTATTTTTTTGATATATGAGTGGCGCTGGGCCAGATGGATCTGCGGGAGTTGCTACCGGCAGACCATTTGTGTGCTGGCCAGCGCCTGACGTTGGGGTTTTCATGAGGGACCCGCAAGCGTCTTGAAGCTGTTTCTTGTTACTGCTTGGTTGTCCTGGGCTCTTATGCCCTATTTTCTTAATCTTAGGTTTAATTATATCTTGATGCTCACCATCGCCACCATTTCGACTCATGGGATTCAAAGGATGGGCTGTTGTAATATTTTTATCTGGCTCGCGTTTGATGGGGACGACAGTGTAGTCTTTAATGGGAACCAGCTTTAGGTTCACGCTTTTTAGGACTACTTGTGAACTGCGTGTGTTGAGGATTCCTATAGGGACTGCCTTTAACCCAGCTGAGAGCAAGCTGTTCGCTAAGAAGACTCCGTCGTCTATTTCTTTTGACAGACTGAGCATTTCTTCCTGCAACTGCAACGGAACTTTGACTACGATCTGAGTCCTTGCTGGTATGCACACAGGTTCATTTAAATTTACCTGATGCTGGCCAGTCTTACAAGCCAGATTTTTGGTAATCAACTCACCCTTTCGCGATCTTGTTTATCACAGCCGACTTCTTCTGACTGAGAAGTTTTGAGAACACTTCAGGTAGAAGGTGTATCCCCGTCGGGTTTAATATCTTCTACCAGTGTCTCTTTGTTGACTGCGTTTTGTGAACACGGGTTGTCCGATGCGGTTTCTAGTGGAACAGCAAACTCTTCTGGATTAGTTTCCGTGCGAGGAAATCGCAGAACCTTGTTGGGTCCCTCAACATTACAGTTTTTGGCTAGGAAATCATTTCCTAGCAAGCCGTCGTCGGAAATACCTGGGATGTTTTTTACCACCTGAAAGTTGCAAGGTAAGTTACTTTTTAGCATGAAGTTCCCTTGGCAACTTCCTAAGGTTTTTCCGGTGCCAAAAGGGCTTTGAGGCGTTAGTTTTTTGTTGGTGTTTATTAGCTCGCGAGATTTGAGAGCTTTTTTCTTAATTATACTGATCTCTGGGCCTGACCATTTAGACCTATGTCTAGAGGAAGTCTGGCGGTGGGCACACTGAAGTTGGGCGGCTGAGAAGACCCTTGTTTATTGCTGGTAGGGTTTATAGTCGAGCCGGAGAGTTTTGGGTCGACTCTTTGTCGTTTCCCTGTTTTTTATCCTCCCACTTTTGCTTTTGTCGACATTCGTCGATCTTATGTCCACGGCGCCCACAAAAATCACATTTTTGTCTTATGGTAAAGACTCTGGGGCCTTTTGTATTGTTCGGGTCAGACTGTGGTTGATTGTTAGGCGATCCTCGTGTGAAACGATTTGCAGACTGTGTTTGGTTGTTTCGACAGTCGCGAATGTCATGCCCGTAACTTCTACAGTTAGTGCAGAAGGGGGTGTTTTTGCATTCTAGACACTCCGTGTAGGTGTGTCCCCGCTTCTGGCAGAAATTACAGGTGATGTTTTGTACCAGATTTTGTGTATCCGGTTGTCTAGAATCCCTTCGTGGAAACGGCGGGCGTAGTGGTGGAGCATGTACGTATGGGGGATTGTTAAACTGCCTGGGCTCTTGTGCTCGTGGTGATGCATACATGGGTGGCTGTGGTGCTTGATTGTAAGGAGTTCGGCTGAGAGCCCGAACTCGAAAACTAGGGTCTATTGGTGCCATTGGATATGGCTGTTGCGTTAGCGGCGTTTGGACGAAAACTGTGCCTGCTTGCAGCTTTTCCATGTCTAGAGCCTTTTGTATCAGCTGCTTTAGATCATTTTCTACCAGCGTGAGGAGGTACTGGCATAGGTGGGGATTGTTCACTCCACTTTTGAGGGCATTCTTTGCGAAGTCCGCCAACTGTGTCTTCACAGCTGGGGCTGCTGTTGCTCCGTACTTCAGTACCGCTGCCTCGTTGCAAAGCATCAACAACTGCTTCACTCTTGTTGTGAGGGCAGTGAGAGTTTCCAACGGGTTTTGCCTCATTCTGATCAATTTGTTGACCAACTCTTGGTACGATTCTCGTGGTAGGTAGGTTCTGTTCAGACGTTCCCCCACCTCACTAAAAGTAGTTGGAACGTCCGAAGCAAACAACCGATAAGCATCGCCACGAAGTCTTGTGGGCAAGATATGTAGGAAGGCTGGTTTTTCTTCCTCACTTAAACAGTGTAGGGCCTGTTTGCAACAGCCAATAAATGTTTGTAGCTCACGACCTAGCTGTGGGGTATTTTCACCCGAAAACAGAGGGACTAGTTGTGCCGTGAGCTTGGCCACCTTTGCATAATCTACCATTGTGATTATCTTTTTATTTAAACTTTTGTAGGGTAGTCTACTTGTGCTTTGTCGGGTTTCAGGGCTGGTTTCTGGACTAGAATCCGTGAAGGATACTTCTAGCCAGCCACTAAGGAGATTTTCGGCGGTTGTTTGGTCTGCTTCTTCACCACCAATATCACTGTCACTTTCAGCGCTCACAACTACACTGGCTGAGCTCTTATCTAAACCTAGTGAACGTGAAAGCCCGGCAAATTCGATAAGCTCCTGTTTGAATCGCTCTGTATCTTTTTTAAATTTTTCGATTTTTGTCAGCCTCTGCTCTCTGCCTTGACTTAATCTATGGTCAAGAGCGTCGCAGTGCGTGACAGTGAGCTTATCGGATTCACGTGCCTTTTCTAACAACTTATCTAAAAACTTATCTATACTTACTTTAGATACAACTGTGGGCCCTGTTAAAACGGTGCCGCTTCGAAGGCGAACTCCTTTTCCTTCTTGCTGTGATGGGTCTGGATTCTAGCACCCTTGGCTACCTGGTTGTGCTGCGTCGTCTTCTGTGGCGTTGTCTGTACCTTCCCGGAGGTGTTGTAAATTCTCACCTGGGGATTGCTCCGCGTCGGATGAAGGTGTAGAGTTTGATCTCGTGCCTGTCTCAGGTGCCGGTGTCGAGTTTCCTTCTGACATATGCGTCCCGCGTTGTCCAAAAGGGGGGCTTCCAGCCTTCTTGGAGTATTCCCTTCTAGAATGTTTCTTGCTACTAGGGGGGCTCCTGCTGTCTTATTTCCCTTGGCTGAGATTGAAAGGGGGGCTTTTGCCGACTTCGAGATCCCTTTCAATCCTGGAACGAAGCTTTTCTTTTGTAGCTTCTGTTTGCTGCCGGGGTGCCCTAGGCCGACTTATTTCCCCTGGATATGGTTGAAAGGGGGGCTTAAAGCCTTCTTCGAAGTCCCCTTCAACCCAGGAACGATGATATCTTCCTTCTGGAGTTGATTTTGATTGGGCCTGTCTTCGTTATCCTCCTTCTCGCTGCTGGAAAGGGGCTTCTGGTGTAAGGTGATGAATTCCAATCTGGAGGTCCAAGTCTCTTAATGCTGTCTTTTCACTCACTGGGGTGAACGCTTGCTCGCCTGGAGCAGAGGCGCCTATAGATGATATCTACCCCGAGCGTTGGGGGTGACGTGGCCTTATAGCTTGGCTAGTGCCACAGGTTCCCCGTAGATTTGTGTAGGACCAAGGCTTTTCAAGCGTTTACGATCGTTTAACTTGACCAAGCTTCCTTGATCCTACCGGCTGCGCCAATTTTGTTGTATATTGTTGTTATAACAATTACGTACCTCCGGATTTGCTGGGTGTAATCAATATCCAAAAACTTTTTTGCTTTTTTTTTTTTTAATCAGAACATAAACTTTATTTCTTTAAATAGTCGAAACTAGAACATAAACTTTATTATTCTTTTTCCAAAATTGGATCACAAACGTTTTATAACTTTTATTTTCTCTTTTTTTTTTAATTAGAACATAAACTTTATTTCTTTTAATAGTCGAAACTAGAACATAAACTTTATTATTCTTTTTCCAAAATTGGATCACAAACTTTTTATAACTTTTATTTTCTCTTTAGCGCCTAAACTTTCGCTCGCTAACCACTTTTTTCACCGATTAATTTTTCTTTTAGTTTTTCGAGAACCGAAACCGCCGTAATCTAAATTTAAAAATCAACTCAAACTGTATTTTTCTAATTTTCCGCCGAACCGCCGTATTTTAATTCAAAAATCAAACTCAACTCTTGATCACATTCATCGTGATCAAGAGCCGTTGTTCAGGTTAGAAAAATGCTAAATTGCATTTTCTTATCCTGAGAAAATTTTACTTTTTAATTCTGGACTTGTTCAAACATGTCCACAATTATTTGCTTTGGACGGTGGCTTCCAAAATGTAATCTTACACTTTCAAAAACATCAGCCACCGTCCCGTCGTTTGAAATCGCGGCGCGCATATACATACAATGCATTTGTGCGGCGCGCGTTTCTTATCACGAAAGCTTTTATCGTAATATGTATGTACGTATGTACATACATAATGAATTTTTCGCGGCAATTTGTACTGAAGGTACGATTTGCTTTTTGCTTTATTTTTTTAATTAAATTGTTGAAATGACAAATTTCGCTGAAGGCAAAATTTGTCGTGGAAATTTTTAAGTGAAACGACTTGGTTGAAATCTGAAACTTTTGTTTTTCCCAAGTCGTTTTATGAGAAAAATTTATGGTATGTAAGGAAAATTGCTGATGCAATTTTCTTCACCCATTTAAGAGATAAGCTAACCATGTTTTGAGCATGATTAGCTTATGTGAAAAATTAATAAATACAATTTTTATCTTCTGCCCTTTTTCAGGTTTATACGTTAAATTCTATTTTTTGACCTTTTCAGGTTTATACATTAAATTCTATTACTTTAGGTATATAACACTACTTTCTTATCTTCCGAACCAAAATAAATTGTTAACCAAATGACTACGATTCCTCAATCAAGAACTCCCTGTTGAGTAATCATTGTATGTGGCGCTGTACCTTCAAATAGACGCACATTCAGCTGGGAGTTAGTGGGCGTAAAATGGTAAGGTTACATTTTAATCAAAACTGTTTTATTATTTTGTTAAGTAAGTGTAGCCTTTGGGAAGGTAAGGAACTATGCTGTAAATTACTAGAAGACTATTTTCCTGAATGGATAAGTTAGGCTCTATAGCATATATAAATTCAATATTTGGCAGTTTTCTATAAGGATCAATATAGAACATTTTAGATAGCGGACTCTCAATGCACACAAATAGATTTCTGTTTCATGGCTTGGGAAGTATTCTCGGGGTTTTGGTATATATATACATAATTGATATATATTATATAGATATCGTCGCGGCATCATACACTGGCACAGGTAAGTACTATAAAAAATACAATTTATGTTCCTTCACTCCAATTTATGTTTTCCTTCCGATACCAGGAAAATCATCGCCGCACCATACACTGTAAATACTATGAAAATATAATCTACTCCATTAGAATTAAATATGTTCCTTGGAATTAAATCTGGGTTTCCTTCTAATTACAGGGAAAATCATCGCCGCATCATACTAGCACAGGGACGCACTACCATAATATAATATAATCAGTTAGAACTAAATATGTTTCGTCAAAACTAACTAGATTTCCCTCCTAATTCTATTCTATTGTTTGTACGGTGAACTGATGGATATAAAATAAACTCGATCACTTGTTATCTGATAATCAATTCAAATTTTATTATTTCGATTCGCTTATTTATACAATACAATAATTCATATACATATATACATATGATGACAATAAAAATAAAAAAATAAAAAATATATAACAAAAATTTATGTCAATGAAACACAAAAGATCAGCATAAATTTACTGCTTAGGCAATGTCGCCGACCGTAATTTCACTTGTATTTCCATGCAATTGCTGACATAGAACTTTGGTGAATGTAAGAATTGCATAGCTAAGTGAAGGTGGAAATTGCATATTAAAAAATGAAATTACGGTCGTTGAATTATTGAGCTTGTTCTGTAATAAATTATGACTAACTATGGATTTTGTATCTCTACATTCTCCCGCCTCCCATTATCAAATCGGGGTACCTCCAAGATGATACCGAGTTGCTCTTGTGACCTGGACCCTGCTCGTTTTAGGGTTGGTTGAGGTAGGTTTAGTTGTGGCATCATGTTGTTTCGTCGCTTGTTCTACAAGAAATAGGACGCCACACTGATGATTATGATAGCTGCCATTGAATAGAATCCAACTTAATGATGTATGTGGTGACGGTGAAGGTAAGGAATTCCCGAGATATATTGTTGTTGGGTTTTAATTGCCTTATGGAGCTCTTGAATATCATCAGCCTTGATCTCTTTAGTTAGCAAGGGAATGGAAGTATTGGTAGTATTTTGACTTGCTAAATATTCGCCAATGTGAGTAGAGATAATTTCTTGCTCCGGTATAAATGAGGAGTTCAAGGCTCCTGGTTGTTGATTGTTTGCACTTATGAATAATGTTGGATGCTTTATCATACAGGTAGGCTGTATTTGTATAATCCCACTTTCTTCAAGGATTATAGGGTGGATCGTTGTTCCACATTTGATGTCGAAATAATTTCCTGCATCCGTTATATAGATCCAGGTACTAGGTGTATGTAGCTTATACCACATTTTCTTCAATGGTATTCTTCGTAATTTACAGAAGGATGACAATTTTCCCTGGGGGTTAAGCTGTTCTATCTCGCACCTGCTTCGATTCGATTGCGCACTGTATATAGGCTGTTTTAGATGGCAAATTAATTGGGCCTCTGATAATTGTATGCATTCCATGATATCTTCCCCTTTGATTGGTGTAAAGCGGTCCTTATGGAGGCTTACAGCCAGGTATTGTCTTGAGGGTTGAATGTGGATGAACTAAATGTTTCGCAATGATATATTCTGTGATTTTCTCTACAGATAGCGCAATGCTTTGAAATCATTCCCAGATATACATTTGGATTTTGCCCACTTATTTCGGGTTGTTCTGGTTTCGATGGGTCTACTGCTTCAAAACCTCGAAATCGATTTTCTAGAAATACAAGAAATTTGCTTAATTCTTGAACTTTTCTTGGTGTGGCGACTGATTGCTCATAAATTCGGTGAGTTTCTTTATCCAATTTTGTTATGATTATGGGTATGATCAATGGATCCCAATTTTTCGTATCTATGCCTAGATATTTGATGCACTCCAGACATTCAACTGTTACGTCATGTAACTTCTGCAAGCCTTCCCATGATTCTTTGAACAGTGATGGTTGTTTTAGAAGTGTATTTAATTCATCTGTCAAGAGAATCCTCTTATTGTTATATCTTTTTTCAAGAATTTCCCAGGCCTTCTCAAAATTTTCGTTTGTTATTTGTAGATGCTGTATGAGTTCACTTGGGTCACCTATGAGATTGCCTTTGAGATAGAATAATTTTTGAGCTCCACACAACTTGTCATCTTTATAGATGAGTTCCATGAACAAGTTTCTAAATGATTGCCACTTGATATAGTCACCGTTAAATGACGGAATATCGACTCTTGGCGACTTTATTTGTGTTCCCTTTAACTCGTTGGTGCTTATCGAATTTTTAGCTGGAGGATTTAATTTATTCAATACTTCTTGTAGTTGAATTGTGGTAGTTTGTTAGGTATCCTGAATGCTTGAGAATATATCATTCTCCATATACTCGTGTTTTGTTTACCCATCGACATAATCTCTCCATGGTTTCGGACAAGGTGCTCCCAATAGTCATAATTGAAACTGATGCCTTTTGTAGATTTTTTATAATGGCATATTGCTTCTTTATTACCTGCAGTTGATCTTGCAATACTTCAGTGATTTTCGCTCTTGACATTAAATCCGCCATACTTTAAAGAGAATTTTTATGACACCGTGGAAAAATTGTTGAAGAAACACGGGATTCTAACATATCCCGTGTTTCTTCAACAGTTTTTCCACGGTGTCATAAAAATTCTCTTTAAAGTATGGCTGTTCTGAATTAGTTTCGCGGTATAGCTCCAGATCATCATTTCTTTTGTCAAAACTTTCCCATAGCTTGCTTATTTTAATCAAACGGGTTTCAAAATAATCCCTTGTTTTGCGTACGTCAGAATCTTTGGTGTAGTTTGTGATAAATTCCTGAAGTTTTACAGCATCTGCCTTGTTTGCTTTAATTAACTGCTCCATAGTAGTATATATTCGTTGAATTTTCGAGTAGCTGATGAGCTGATGTTGATAGATTGAACGGACTTCTTCGCTTCTCGGCAATATTGCTTTAGGTATTAGGACTGGAAAAAATATTTATTATTAGTAAATAAATTGCCTGAGGACACTAAGTTAAACAGGAATTTCTACGCGGAATAACAATTAACTGCAGACACTATGTTCTGCAGAAAGCAAGCTCGAAGGATCAATGTTTGTACGGTGAACTGATGAATATAAAATAAACTCGATCACTTGCTATCTGATAATCAATACACATTTTATTATTTCGATTCGCTTATTTATACAATACAATAATTCATATACATATATACATATGATGACAATAAAAAAAAACAAATATAGCAAAAATTTATGTCAATGAAACACAAATCACAAGATCAGCATAAATTTACTTCTTAGGCAATGTCACCGACCGTAATTTCACTTGTACTTCCATGCAATTGCTGACATAGAACTTTGGTGAATGTAAGAATTGCATAGCTAAGTGAAGGTGGAAATTGCATATTAAAAAATGAAACTACGGTCGTTGACTTATTGAGCTTGTTCTGTAATAAATTATGACTAAGTATGGATTTTGTATCTCTACAAATATGTTCCTATAGATATAGTCGCGGCATCATACTCTGGCACAGGTAAGTACTATGAAAAATACAATCTATGTTCCTTCACTCCAAATTATGTTTTCCTTCTGATTCCAGGAAAATCATCGTCGCACCATACACTGTAAATATTATGTAAATATAATCCACTCCATTAGAATTAAATTTGTTCCCTCGAATTAAATCTGGGTTTTCTTCTAATTACAGGAAAACTATCGCCGCATCATACACTGACACAGGTAAATACTATGAAAATATCACCTAATCCATTAGAAATAAATATGTTCCTTCGAATTAAATCTGGGTGTCCTTCTAATTACAGGAAAAATCATCGCCGCATCATACACTAGCACAGGTACGCGCACTACCATAATATAATATAATCAGTTAAAACTAAATATGTTTCGTCAAAACTAACTCGCTTTCCCTCCTAATTCTAGGAAAATCGTCGCGGCATCATACACTGGCACAGGTAAGCACTATTATAAATACAATCTATGTTCCTTCACAACTAATTATGTTTTCCTTCTGATTCCAGGAAAAGGCTTATCGATTTTCTACACCGATTTCGCGGAAAAAATTTCAGCGTACGCACCGCGCTGGTAAGTTCGGTTTTTCCACACACAAAAAAACACTTTTGATCGCGATAAACTAATAATTTTAGATCAAGTTCCAATTTTCCTTACAGATTTAAAAATAAACCGTAACAAGAAAACTCGCCGACGTTTGCTCCATATAGCTCGCTTGCCGAAACTCAACTGCCTCAACTCGGCGCAGTCGGCCTACATTCCCGCCGTTCTGTCTTCCACCCGACCGAGAGACGAGCGCTTTCGTTTCGAATCCCCAATTCTTGCCACAGCTGGTGTACATTCGAGCTGAAATATTTTTAGAAATTTCGGGCTGGCCTGCTGTAATGCATAGCGTGATGGTATCGAGTGATGCTTTACAGCTAGGCGAATTACCGTTGCGGAATGTATGATTCGAACGAAAAATTGTGATTTGTGCTAGTTTTGTGTGAATTAAAATTTTTCGCTGGAACAAAATATAACTTTTCTTCCTTTTTAGCTGTCCAGGGTTTTATTTTTTTTTCTATCCTTTGAAAGATTCCTTTTCTTCTTTTCAGGTTTTTGTAAGATTATAGTTTATGCGAGTTGTGCACAAACTAAAATCTTTCTTTCTTTGGAAATGTTTTTTTTTTTTTTTTCAGAGATTGAATTTTGCTTCTCATGTTCTTTTTCTTGGGTTTCTCAAGGAAGATTTCAATTTCTGCGCGTTCCATATATTGATTTTCCTTTTTTTATTTCTTGTTTCCTCACTTCTAGGATCTTAAACTTTTATTTACAGGACAGCTGATTTTTGGGAAAGTAGCAGAGGGCTACTTTCCGAAATGGATGCACCTTTTTACCCCTTTTTAGGTAGCCGGGAAATGATTGGGCCCTCTCTACAGAAGGTCAAGGGGCTAGATTTATAAAGAAAAACAGGTGAGGAGGGAAAGAAAAATGGGTAGCATATGGGGAATACGCTACAGCTGTTATCTGACCTGTTTAAAAGCCATTAAGCTGTTATCGGAGCTGTTAAGCTATAATTAGAGCTGTTTGAAGCCCTGTTTCGCTGTTCTTTGCACTGTTTAAAAGTTGTCAAGCGGTTGTCTGACCTGTTTAAAAGTTGTTTACCTATTTGAAAAGCTATTAGACTGTTATAGGGCCTGTTTAAAAATCTGTTTATCTGTTACTTGGGCTGTTTAAAAGCTGTTATCAGAGTTTTTTAGATGTTGTCTGACCTGCTTGGAAAGCTGTTTATCTGTTATCATATCTGTTTTGTAAAACTGCGGCGTAGTTAATTATGGGGAATTAAGGTCTTAGCCTCCAAGACACACACATCGGGATCAAGATCAAGGACAAAATGACCTTCCGATTTCAATGGTGATACCATAGGCCAAGGTCAGTCCCATGTATCAATGTGCCTTCTGGGTAAAAGGCTCAACCGCCCGATTAAGAGCCCTCTGTAGTAAGTAAATATTATTAAAGGATAACTTCAGAAGTTCTGTACATAGTAGGGAAATTAAATAAAAAAGAATAACATAGACATAAAATATCATTACTGATTTATTATAAAATAAAAAATATTAACATTGAATTCTTAGTGTATCATTCTATTTTTGGGCTTCCTTATTTCAATATATCTATAACTATAATATATTCCTTATTTTCCAATAATGTATATCTTAGACTTAAAACTTAGACTATAGTACAATTAAAACGAATTATTTCAATAAATGGAACTATAACTAAATGTAATACAATTTTTTATTTACAATACACTAGACTAAAGTCGTATGTTTTCTGCGGCTGCTCCTTGTTGCTCTGATAGAATTGAGTAATGTTTCCCACTGGTAGAGTATCCGTTGTGCGGGCTTCCTTAATTCAATATTAATTTTTTGTTTCTCACATTCAGGAATATGTGATGATAATTCTTTAGCAGAATAAAAATAGAACAAACATCTATCGCATATATACGATCTAGCCTTAAGTTTGAAGTTTGTTTCCATGCAAGCGGTAAAAGATTTTTAATCCAGCAGAGATGAGACCCGTTGCTTTCATCATCATCATCATCATCATGTCATCATCATCAGCATCATCATTATCATCATCCTGCTATTAGTTATTTTGTATCATTAATAGATTCACATGTCGCTTCATCTTGTGTTTCGTTGGTCTAACTAGAACAGTGGAAAAGGAATGCTCTTTCTTTAGGATGAATACGTTTATTGATATATCGTTCTAGTCTTCAAATTGTTTAATCTGTTTGAGCATCATAGGAAATATTATTCCAGTTAAATTTAGCACAGTAAAATAATTTGGATATGATGATGTCCTAGGGTAGTTAATATTTCCACGGTATAGCACTCATGTTACGGCCCAAGCGAAGCATGCTTTATCAATATTTTTTACATTAATGCAAGCTTGCTTTAAAGCAATCTCGTTCGGTAGGGGTATGTACGAAGATCCTCGGTACTGTTCAAATTTGTTGATATGTACTGCTAAATGTATAATGGAGTCCAATTTCCAGCCACTACATTTTTCCCGAAACTCATCCAGCTCAGTGAGTATTGAATCCAAAATTTTAATTTTATACCACTCATTTAAATTATCGTCTACATTGATTGGAGCAGTTCTTGCTTGTAAATATTTAATATCTTTTATAACCTAATTGTCACTGATATCCTTAACAAAATTAGCACACAACTATGTATTAACTTCAATATTGAAATGGCGTTTTAAAATATTCTTAATACGGTGTATAAATAAATCAACAGCATCCTGTATAAATAGCTTAGGATCTGTATGGTTTATATTTACAATAATTCAAGTTCTAATTCTGTCTATGAATACTGATTTTATTTCAATTCAATTCAACATTTTTATGGATTTTAACTATATTTAATTCTTGGTCAGGAAGCCGTGAAACGTATTTTCTTCAATGAAATAAGCAGATATACCACCAATATAGTGCGTAATATACATCGATTCAAACCCCATATCACCCATGAAAGTTTTTCTGTTACACTACATAACATTACATTAATTCACCTTAGTGTTGCATACATACATGTCCATAGCGGGCAAGTATGTGACCAAGTCCACCACAAATATTTGCATTAGAAAGAAACAGATGTTTTTTGAGAGTGAGATTTCAAACTATGGTATTCACTAAAGCATCCCAATGTATTAGAGCAAGACAGATGATGTGTTAGAGTGAGATAGATGCAAATGTAAATTTGGACCTCCATAAGAAATAACATGGGATTTTGCTACCAAGCTCTCATAACCTAACGCAGAAAAGGATCATGGATCTGAATCGCTTTTTGGATGTGAAACAGAGAGAAAAATTTTATAACTTAAGATACAAAAATAAATAATGAATTTGATGTGAATAAATATTGTTTGAAAAATTCATTTGCTATATATTATTTAGAGTTCTTGTTGTTTTTCAGTACAGGAATTGGGAATCTTACATTTTGAACTTTCACTACTCATCTACAACATATTCCACATATTACTCAAGCTCTCAAGTACTCATCTAAGGCAACATATTATACTATATTAATATAATAATACCACCATCCTTCATCAAAACTTGTAATTTAATCCAATCCCAACCTAATACTTTTATGGTTAGCTTTAAAGTTGTATAAATAATACTACCATATCCTACTAGACTTATATCATTCTAAATACACACTCTCAATATCGTCGTCTTCGCTATTGAACTTGAAGACTTATCAAGTTCTTTTGTACCTTCCTGATCCTCGTACAACACTATTTCGAGGAGATTAATACCAAATATCATCCATCAAAATTTTTAACTTAATACATAACTTGCAGTACCTACTCTCAACCTCCCACCACGATAATCACCATGGATGTGGAGAATTATAAACTATTTCTTCCTTCAAACACCACCATTCGGGTGATATTTTAGAGGAGTTAAATATCAAGCGAGATTGCTTACAGCACCCACTCTCAACCTCCACCACGGTCTTCACTTCTTCATACAACACCATTTGGATGAAACTTTAGAGAGATAAATATGAAGCCACCTTGCTGCTAAGGTTTTTAATCCTTAGTCACAGTTCCCAAACATCATCTAAGACAAGATATCATATTACATTAATATCCGTGTATTTGGATTTTCGGGCTAGACGGTCAGGAGGAAAAACACCTCTTTAGTTTGTGAGAATTTTATTTGTTCTCCGACGTTTCGGCCGATGTCTCGAACCGTTATCAAGGACACAGTCTAATTAAAACATCAATGTAACTATTGCTTGATATAAAAATTAAAAAATTAAAAAACAAAGGCTACTTACGGATTAAAACAACATTGTAAAAATATTAACAGATGACAAACAGCAAACATTAATTAAAAAACACAGTATAAAAAATAAATAAATAAATAAATGACTAAACATGGTAAAACAAACTATAGGCGTTGTGTTGAAAGTGGTAATGGGGTTGGATCCGAAAGTTTTTTGAGATTTAAAGGTGCAACTTATATCCCTGGGTTTTCGGAAAGGTTTCAAAAAATCCTTAAACCCCAGGATCACCAAATCAAACTAGGCCTCAAGCCACGCAAAACAATAAGTAAGTGTTTCACTAAGCTAAAGGATCCGACACCCAAAGAATTACGTTCTGACGTAATTTACAAAATACCCTGCAAGGGTAGTAATAACGAAAATTGTCCGATGAGCTATGTTGGAACAACAGGGCAATTCCTTAAGAACAGGATTTCTAATCACAAATCAGATTTAAAAAGCGGAAACCAAAATAAAACAGCGCTAACTACACACTGTGCACTATCCAACCATGCTCCAGATTTTGAAAATACCTCTATCCTACACCACGAGCAATACTATAAGAAAGGATTATTGATAGAGGCATTATATATTCAGAAAACTCCCAATACCATGAACAAAAAAACGGATACAGACAATATCAATAACATTTATTGCGCGCATTTGGAGAGCTTTGGGAAATGATAAAGCTACGTCTAGCACCAGTTGTTTTTGACGAGTGGTTGGATAACCTTCCACAACGCCTATAGTTTCTTTTACCATGTTTTGTCATTTATTTATTTATTTATTTTTTATACTGTGTTTTTTAATTAATGTTTGCTGTTTGTCATCTGTTAATATTTTTACGATGTTGTTTTAATCCGTAAGTAGCCTTTGTTTTTTATTTTTTTTATTTTTATATCAAGCAATAGTTACATTGATGTTTTAATTAGACTGTGTCCTTGATAACGGTTCGAGACATCGGCCGAAACGTCGGAGAACAAATAAAATTCTCACAAACTAAAGAGGTGTTTTTCCTCCTGACCGTCTAGCCCGAAAATCCAAATACACGGAAATTTAAAGAAAACGGTCATTATACTCATATCTATTACATTAATATCATAAAACCACCATCTTTCAGCAAAATATTAAACTAAACGCACTCTCAACCAAATGGGAAAGAAAGTAATGTGATCACCCCAATAGTATGAAGATAAAATTATCATATTCTTATCAGCTTCATGTGAACTATGATATCGGGGTCAATCAAATCTCATAACAGAGTGACTGATTGAGAAATTTTATTGAAAATAAAAAAGTTCTTCATAAAATGTAAGACTTTTCAATACAAACTCCTTGATACAAAAATCATTAATCGCTCAATTTGTCTGCTTTACTCGGCTGTATTTGTTTACGCAAGATATCAAATTACCAGCTGCCTGACCAGTTTTTCTTTTCCATTACTTCTAATGATTTCATGTGTCTTACTATCCCAAGCATCCGTGGTCAATTTTTACGCACCGAATATCATAACATGATCAGTCTTGTTTATAAAAGACACCTACAGACCATAACTTACTTTATAGTTGTTCTTGTTGTTTTTTTTTTCAGCAAAAGAAATTTTCAATTTTAACTTGCACTACTCAAAAAAGCCATCATACTTACTTTAAAAATATAGATCGCAAAATTTGTTTACTTCACTCGGCTGCTGTGCGAATTATTTTCCATTATTCAACTGTGAATTTGTTTACTTTACTGGACTGTACGAATTTGTTTAGGCAAGGAATCCAATTAGAAGTATTCCACCTGAAGAGCAAAATTAGGTATTTACCAATTTCCATTACTTATCTAAGTGAACATATCTACCTACATTGCCTGCTCTATTTTTAGATATATCATCACATGGCGCAATGTTTATAAAAGACACCTCAGCTTAAGATCATCAAATCTTTAATCCACAACTTCGATTATAGTTGTTGTTGTTTTTGTTTTTAGCTACTAATATTAGTTACACCTGAGAAGGTAAGGTCGGTTACCCACCTAGTACTAATACTATTAGCATGAACAGAAAATATCCTAGAGTTAACTGAATTATTACTAATATTAATTATACGTGAAAAGGTAAGATCGCTAATTTCTCTAAAACCAAAGTTCTGACGAAAATTTGGTCCACCCCTAGAACTAAGACTCCCACTGACACCTTCTAAAATCTATGGGCATGAACTAAAATATTCTAGGTTTCCCTTGAATTATTACTAATACTAATTACACTAATTCACTTAGGGAATTTCACAACATTTCTTATCCACATAAATACACAGCTGCACACATGCACCCACGCCTTAGGTAACGTTGCTTCAGCAACCAAGTAGCCCAGCCCAATATACCACAGGCACTTATACAAAAGTAAACAACTTAAACAAAACTCACGCTGACAAGTATACAGCCCCGATATAAATTCGTTCAGGTTATTTCTTATTATTACTTAATACACACATTCTACCCAAGCCTTGGTACAAGCCAGTCCAAGACACCCCAGATAGTCATAGTATCAGATATTGCCACTAAAGCTCTCAGCCAACCTCCTGTAGCCAGACACAGGAGGGGCACCTCAAGGCCAAATTTTAGCCTCCAAGACCAGATCAAACTTAACCAGCAACCTCCACTACAAAAGGTTTCCACCCCTTCATAAATATTTAGAGCTACGATCTCCGAGATGAAAAAGAAGCAAGCTGTATTCCCAAAGTGATCTCGTATCCCCAAAACTCGAAATGAAAAATCTTAATGTCAACTTAGAGGCTATGAGTCCGAGATGAAAAATAAGCGAACTCCAGAAAAAAAAATTGAAACCTATGCTATTTCCCTATGCTGAAGAGTGCTGAAAGTGATCTCGTATCTCCAAAGTGATCTCGTATCCCCAAAACTCGAGATGAAAAATAAGCGAACTCCGGAAACAAAATCGAGATCCTATGCTGAAGAATGCTGAAAGAGGTCTCGTATCCCCAACCATTTTGCTGCTGCGTGTAGGCAGAAGTGAAAGACAAACTGTGGCCCCGTATAAACATAGCGTAACTACTAATCTGGTAAACAAATAATAAGCAAAGTCGACGCAGGAAGAAAAGGAAGAAAAACTAAATCGAGAAGTGGCAAAAACAAGTTTATTTGGGAAATGCCTTTCTTCATACAACAAATGGGAAGATGATAACCATTTCTGCGCTCATATTGTTGTTGTTTTTGTGAACGTGATCCGATCCATGGAGCGCCTGTAAAAATAAAGAAAAATAAACAATTATAATCCTTCCGCCTAGAAATTATATTATGGAATCTGGAATATTAAATAAATTATAATAAGGAACTTTGAACAGTAAAATATTCAGTCTACTAAATTATCATCAGTGTAACTTCGTGAACGTCATCTGGTCCACGGATCGTCTGGACGTGTAGAAAATTACATTTCGCGGCAGATATTATGTTAAAAAGCCATGACGGCTCACCGAATATGACTAGCACATATCTCTTAGGTGATTTCATCAGCGTAATGCGATCACAGGAGCATCTGAACTTCCATAGATATCTATCGAAATATATCCAATGAACCTTCCTATAGCACCACGGTCACAAGAGTACCTGAATTCTCATCAATATTTAAAGTTATCGCATATCATTTTTTGAAATTGTCACACATATTCGAGGAACGTACCTAGTGCAGTCCGGTCACAGGAATACCTGGTTTTTAGGAAAAAAAAATATAGGGGGTGCACCGGAATTGCCGAAAAAAAAACCTCTTAACAATTGTCATCCGATAAAATAACACACTTGTAAATAGAGTAGTCGAGCCACCCAATATTTAGCACCCCAATGGGAGCATCCTATTCGGACGCAGTTCCTTAGAATTCGTAAATACAAATTCTCAAAAAGGCCTTTTTCCAAAATCCGGTAATAGTTTCGATCGAATACTTCATAAAGTATTAATCTGAGAGAAAGTTCCACTAAGTCGACACCACTCTAGCTACCATTTGTGAAAATTTCATTAGACTTCTAGAGTTTCGGGGGTGCGTTTAAGAAGGAAGAAAACATTTAAGATTTTTGGTTATCTATAAAGAATGAATAATGTATAACATGAATTCGTAAGTGAAAAGTAATTCTCCGTCTTTCTTCAGTCCGAGATTTCTCATTCTCACAGGTGGAAATAACAAGGGACATTGCAAATACGTGCCACCTGATGTCATAAGGAGGACATCGATATCATTTCAGGACAGTGAAGCAAGGTCCCTTCAGGACAGGATGTGAGTATTTAATTCCAGTTTTTTCAGTAGTTTGATCAGACACGATATAGTTTTTTTTTTAATGGTGAGTGACAGAGCAGGGTTTTTTGTGAACTCACCCCACACTTTCCGTCACCTAACCGAGGGGCTAGTGTGCCAACCTAGTAACCGCTGTGATGGAGTGAGCTGTCAGCTCAAGCTGGCAGTCTGGATTTAACGTCAATCCAGTCTATCACTCGAAGCTTTACTACCATAACATTACTCTCAATGAAAATTAAGATCTTGCGAGCTATCGCTTGGCGAGATCCCGATCGGTCGGCGACTGGAGATCAACTGATTTCTATGTCAAGTCAAGTCCAGATCTTACACGTTAATGAAGCTAATTTCCAACTATGACAATTTTAGTAAAACCATATCCTACCATATCCTACAGGCTTTAATTTTGGCCTTGAATTAAGTCATAACTTTATTTTACACTTAAATTGTCCGACAAATATAAGAAACTATTAGTTACCCCTTTCTTTCGTTCTTTCACAGCTTCTTGTGCAAAGTCTATCTGTATTAATGAAACACTGGTGTTACAGTCTTGTGTGTTATTGCTTTTGAATATTTATTTAGGGAACCTAGTTGATATTATTTGTGAATTTTAAGCAAAATAGCATTGCTATATATATTAGAGAAAAAATTAAGAAACCAGCAAAGGCAATGGTAATACATTTCTATGACTTCGAGAAAATATGCAACATATTGCACGTTGCGAATAAACCAACACATATATGATGCACATGAATTTCATAGACTCGTTAATTGCACCGAGAAAGGAGAATCAGAGAATCACCTTACCAACCTGCCCCTATAGAATTGCGTTGAGTATGCATACTTATCTGAGGTTTTATTATCGAAGAGATCCACCCACCCACCAGAAGATGCAATGAATGGAAATGAGGGCTGAATGAAAAAATAAAAACGGGGGATAGAATATTTCTGAAAGTTACTTGAAGTAGGTACTTTAAAATCTACATTACAAGTCTAGAGCTAAGAATTCAGATTCTGGGATGCTTTTTCAGAGTGTGTCACCCTCTTCAATGGACCAGTTCCTCAAACCCCGCCTGATGACAAACAGAAGCAAGGTGGTATACTCACGAACCTGCACTACCAGTAGAGGACATTTCTCGTATAGGGCTACATCGAATAATATTATAAATTTTGCAAAATAAGAAACACTGCAAACATGTCAAGGTTATTCAATTGTTGATTATTGTGCCATTATTATTGAGATAGGCATTAGAAGTCCTTCATATACATTTTAGCACCGCATACCCGCTGAAAATCTATGGAAACATAATTTAATGAAAAATTTGGTCAACGGCGGACCACATTCGTATTAATTAATTAGTTTTTTCAGAAGCAGAATTTTAAGCAGATAATATCGCGCATACCGAGAATATATTATCTAAAGCAGAGCAGCGTAATATCTTTATATTTTTTTCACACAAATACCAAGTACCTACTAAATTATTTCACTTTCCGCAAAGAACTTCACCACCAGTTCGAACTTTTTCAATAATCTTTCTGCAACTGAATAAAATCAAATTACAAGTTAAATTTGACCATTTCTGTTATTGTGATAATTGTTTAGTGATCTGAATCCAGATACAGCTATTACATTTGGTGCTTTTAAAAAATGTACTGTGATCTCATTTAGTTTTGCTGTTGTCCACATTATCATCTACATTCTACATCTTTCATTAACCCCATATGGATATTTAATTTAAGCCATCGTAATAATAAATTGTCAGTATTTCATTACAACACATTCAAGCGCACCGGCGCGCGGCGCCGATATTCAAGTTTTTCATACCTCGATTCATCTTATGCACTTATGGCACGGTACCACCCACTGACATATATAGTATGGACTGACTACGTTCATAAAAATGTATAGGAAAAAGTGGGCTCACTTCTATATTGCTGCTCGGTCTAAGCACCAAGTACCAACTGAGAGAGAACTGTAAACAACAAATAAATAAGTGGGTCTGTCGAAATAAATGTTTTTAAATTAATTATTTGGGCTGCTTACTGATAAAATTGTTTTACCAAACGCAATATATTCATTAGATATGAAGCAGAAATTCGAAAGGTTTTATTATAATCGCGTTTCCAGCTGCGCTCTCATTTTTTCAACTTCCCGCCAATGATTTTTTCATTGTTGGCACCGGCCGGCGTACGAATTTTTTTTTTAACATTAGCCACTGAGCTCACATGAAATAGAAAGTTAATCAGTCCATATTATATATGTCAGTGGTACCACCGCAGACTTCAATAATACAGACAGCTAGCAGTCTGCAGGGCTTTCCCATACAAAATTGTTGAAGCAGGCATATGCTCCCATCAGAGGGGCGAAAATTGCAAATTAAATTCAATTTTTGTCATGTTGCGGAATTCTTTCTTTCAAAATTTGGATTCATTTTTTTTTTAATTTTTTCATATGTCGCCTACTCTGATGGGTAATCTCTTTCTATTGAACAGCTGTTTAAGTGAATTCTCTATATATGCTTTCTCTATGCTAACGAGACAGATAATTTTCCCTCCTGCATTTTTATTAATTTGTAACTAGCCTACTAAGCCATGTTTGCTTTCAGCTGGCCTTAACCAGCAACGATGAAAGCGCACAAATAAATTGTAAATTCAATTTTTTATTTAATTTTTCCTTGACGGGAATCGAACCTACACTTGTTGTTTTTTTATCTTGTATTTATGATTTCATTTAGAATTGTTAAAAATAAAACTTTTAAAATTCTTCTGTTCTCCATCATTGACCGACTCTAACAAGTGTAGGTTCGATTCCCGTCAAGGAAAAATTAATAAAAAATTTAATCTACAATTTATTTGTGTGCTTTTATCGTTCCTAGTTAATGCCAGCTGAAAGCAGACGTGGCTTAGTAGGCTAGTTACAAATTAATAAATATGCCAGAGGGAAAATCATCTGTCTCGTTAGCTCAGTGGTAAGAGCAGTCGCCTGGCAAGCGGAAGGTCCCGGTTTCAAACTCCGGACGAGGTGGTTGTTTTTTCCTCTTGTATTTATGATTTGATTTTAGAATCGGTAAAATTAAAAGTTCAAAAATAAGTAAATGCAAAAACCTTAACCTAATGACAAGTTAGGAAGCAGGCAAGATTTCCGAGTGTTTTTAAAATGCACACGACAAGAAAAGGAAGAAAGAAAGAAAAAAAAATCAAAAAATCAAACTCTCTTTAAAACTTTTATGAATACAGATAAAAAATGTGAAAGCGCAAATTGCATGCAACGAAACAGAATGGCAAATGTTTCATTTTCGTAAAAAAATGAGAAAGGGCAGAGTTTTCACGTTTTACTTTCATCAAATGTTCCCGCGCTTTTGTGAAACCGGTCTTCATGAAATATTGACAATGTTTTGGTTACATGTTGTTGCTGTAAGTGGAAACATGTTCTTGCTGTAATCCTATGATATTTGAACAACTCGTGTTTCTGTTTACATTCCTCTTGCTCTGAAGAGATTAAGTGGGAGAACTCATGCTGAATTCTCTGATATTTTCCGGAAAAATGAGAACTGTATTTGAGAAGAATTTTACATCTCATTTCGGCATCTGGACTAAAGCGAAATTTATCTTTCTTAAAAATGGGAGGTAGTGTGACCTGATGTACGAGTAGGTTGAAAGGATTTTGAGGGATTTAATAAGATTTTGTCGATCGGGTAATCCTACGTTCTCTCGATTTTTGTTTTTAACTCGTTGTCTCAGTTAAACTACAATAGTGCATAGCCAAGTTCTTTTCTCCCATTAATTCAAAAGACGAAAGTATATGAAATTACTTGTTTCATTCTAAAAAACATAACGAGGTAAGCACTAAAGGAGATGCAAATGAGAAAATATCACGTACCCATTTCTAACACATTGACATTGATATTGTTTGTACATAAGCGCCGTAAAATTCTTACTCCTGTACACAATTGTACAACCTATGCTCAATTTTAATCGCTTTTATTTTCATATACTCAAAAGTATGTACTGAATTTGCAAACATGAACATAAAAAAGTTAATAATTAAGAAGAAAAGTTCAGAGGTAAAAAGTCTTTGAGTTATATTTGCTTTGTGCCCCTATGGTTATTTCACGAGTTTTCTTGCGTCAATGCACCAAGCCCAAAACAAACCAAACCCAAGTATGGATTTGACAGCGAAGACCAAAAATTGCGGAATGAAACATACTGTAATACGCACGAAAATACCCCAATAGCACAAGCATAGAAGTTGCATAAACTTCCATAATCGCGGTGAGTAAGTAAGTTCAATAAAACATATATGTAGGTAGCATAATGAGCAATCGCTACCTGCCTCAAGTGAGGTCAGCGACTTGCAAATGCATAAACTCAAATGTGAATTGACTCACCGACCTACCTAACTGCCTTCTGCATGTAAAAGCTAAAACAAACAAAACAAACAAAAGGCGATGATAAACTGACTTCTGTTTGTTTTAGCTCAAATTACAAAGTAGCGGTAAGGTATGAATGAAATCGTAAAGGTAGAAAAGTGCAACGCAAGCCTTGATTATTGAATTCTAATTAATCGATGTCAATTGGTTCTCATTCAATTAATGTAAAATAAGCATTTTAAGCATGGGAACCAACTTAGGTCAACCAGGTAATTTTGAATATACTATAAATAAGATAAGAAATGGTAAAATAAAGCCACTTTTAATTTGACATTATTTAAAAGTATACGTAGTATTTTATTTTGCTCAACCGAAGTAGACATTGGAGTCAAAGCAGATCTTAGCTGCTCCCCTACACATCTTAGAGTTAGCGCTGACATAGCCGCTCTTTAGGAGTCAAAGCTGTTCTTAGCTGCTCCCCTACACATTTTAGAGCTATCGCTGACATAGCCGCTCTTCAGGAGTCAAAGCTGTTCTTAACTGCTCCCAAGACTCAGCGTTGGATTTTCAGTATCAGTGTACGTGTATTTTGTACATTGTACCACATGGCGACCGTGATAAATTATCAATAAACTGGTATCACATGCCGTGACGTAAGGAACTACAACAAAAGGATTAAAAAAAAAAACTTCAAGAAGTCTCCAAGAAACCGAAATCAAAGACCAATAATAAAACTTTATCACGTTCTAAGGAAAAATAATTCTACCACATGGAAAAACAGATAATAGACGAGGCCTTCAGCAAATTATTTAAACTGGCAGGAACAATACCCAAAGTACCGGAGAGTGAAGTGGAAAAATTAACGTTGTACCCAGCAGGCAATGCTATCCCCAGGTACATCCCACAACCAATTAACCAACATACTGATGAGTTAAAAGGTACAGGACCAAGAAAATTGGCTTTGGAAGAGTACACATCAGAGGCGAAAAAAGAAATAAATGAAGACGGGATCTTACCTATTATATTCTCCGAGCGGAAATTTCATCAACAGAAGAAGAAAAGCAGCAATTCCTGAAACTTGTATCAATCACCAAAAAGCAATTAAATATAATAAAAATAAAATAGTTACATCTAAATAGAATTAATGCGATTAGAATTAAAATAGAATGAAATATGAATAATATTCATGTAAAAAAAAAAATTATTTTACACAAATTTTTTTTTTTCTTATAAAGTATTTTCTCTCCTGCACCAGTATAATGGGTAAAACACATTCGAAAAATTCCCGATAATAACGGACAGATAATAAACAACGTTATTATCGAAGATGCAGTTGCTGTAAAAAACGAAGAAATAATAATCCTTCTAGCAATAATTGTTTTATTTGAGGTTGCCGAATTTACATACAAACTGTATAGAAATCATAGGCGAGGACTTAGGAAAAAATACCTAAGCACACCAGTAAAACTAACAGTCTAAATAAGTGTCTAACAAATGGACAATTTAAAAATAATAAAAAAAGAATTAGAAAATATTATAAATAACTTCGGGAAAAGTAAAAACCGCCCTTATAGAGAGAAAACATTAAAAGAAAAAGAAGAAACGATAAATTGTCTCCTTGTAGAAGCAAAGAAATGCGTTAACGTGACCACGGATGCAGAAACAACGCTGAAACTAAAAAAAGAGTATTTGGAAACGAAAAATCTAATAGATGGTATTACAGAATTAATACATAACCAGAGAAAAAGCTCTAAAATGGCGTTCGATATGAGAACGGCGACTTCCCTCGTACAATATTACAATGGAACCTACGAAGATACTGAATCGTTCATTGAAGCTATAGAGTTGCTATATGAATTAACATCTGCCGACCAAAAAAACACGATGAGAAAGTTTATAAAAACACGCATTACCGGGAAAGCTAAGTACACAATCACAAGCGATATAAGTACAGTTTCTCAGATAAAAAGCAAAATTAAACAGAAATTCTCGGCAAAATTATCGTCCGATGCACTACTAACGCAGTTGAAAACATGCAAGCAAAACAACAAAAAGTTAGAAGATTTTGCAAGCCAAATAGAAGATCTGTCCAGGCAATTAACTAAAGCATTTATAGCAGAAAATGTTGCAACAGGGGAAGCAGCAGAAAAATTCGCGATGTCATCTTTTAAAGATAATCTGGC
Organism: Dioctria rufipes; assembly: GCA_963924295.1. NCBI lineage: Eukaryota > Metazoa > Arthropoda > Insecta > Diptera > Asilidae > Dioctria > Dioctria rufipes. Next base: position 104,726,211 of record OZ002740.1, read on the forward strand.
TAACCCGGAAACATCACTAAGAGTGAAAGCAAGCAGCGCAAATAATCTCTCGGATATAACAGCAAAGGCAATGACAGTAGACAAACCGCAACCAAATAGTGTGCTGTATTTCAATACCGGGCATCTAAGAAAGTATAACACAAATGCTTACAATAACGCAAGAAACTTCCAACGATCTCTACCGAATCCTAGAGGTTATAGCAAAGAGTGTGGCGCAATAACAACGGAAACGGAAACAACTGGCCACAGCGATCAAATCAAGTCTGGAAATAAAATACGAATACAGCCCAAATATATTCACTATAGAAACAGACCAAATGCTCAAATCAGCAGAAGAATTAATCACTACGAATCGGGGGAATACCAAGACCCTCAGCCAGATTCAGAAACAATCGGGTTGGGGGAAACAACTCAAGCACACCAAGAATACACCAATTAAACCTCTCCTTAGCAAACTTCATCACAGCATATGTGGACATGTGTGACAAAATATGTACATTCATCATAGACACGGGAGCTGATATCTCTATATTCAAAAGAGAAAAAATTAGCAAAGACCAGCAATATTATCCAAAACATACATGCCTAATACAAGGAATAACTGACGCAAAGAAACAGTCAATCGGAGCAACCTACACAAAAATTCAGTTCAACGAGCAATTCTCAGTAGAGCACCTATTCCAGATAGTAGACAATGACTTCGCCATACAAGCCGATGCGATATTGGGATTAGATTTCCTTACAAAGTTCAAGGCTAATATCGACTACGATACATGGACGCTCTGCAGTAGCATAAATAACGATTCGGTAGTTTTACCAATTTCAAGTGGACCCACCCCAAACTCAATCTCCATATCCCCAAGATGTGAGATTGTCGAAGTGTAGAAATATCGCAAACGGGCACGTCTAATGGCTTAGTGGTTCAAAATGAAGAAATCCATCCAGGAATCTTCATATCGGGAACAATAGTATCACGAAACAACCCCCTAGTAAGAATTTTAAACATCACAGATGAAACCCTAACATTCAAAAAACCTATAATTAAAGCGGAACCCTTAGACCACTTCCATATTATCGACACAATACCAAAAACCTCTGATAGAGCTAGCAAAGTGATGTCAAAATTAAATCCGAACAGCATCCCAAACTATGCCAGACCACAGTTCGAAAATGTATGCCGACAATACCAAGACATATTTGCACTAGAGAATGAACCACTAACGATAAATAATTTTTACAAAAAAAAATAGAGCTTTCAGATAATAGACCAGTGTATACTAAAAACTAGCGATTACCGGAAGCTCATAAATATGAAATTAATCGGCAAGTAGAAAAGATGCTGAAAGACAGAGTTATAGAAAATTCGGTTTCATAATTTATCTCCCCCATACTACTCGTGCCCAAAAAGTCCATAAACGAGGAGGAAAAGTGGCGATTGGTAGTTGATTTTTGAAATTTAAATAAAAAAGTCCTTGCTGACATATTCCCACTACCTCGGTTAGAAGATATACTGGACCACATGGGTCGGGCTAAATACTTCTGTACATTAGATCTCATGTCAGGGTTTCATCAAATACCACTAGATGAACACTCTAGGAAACTCACTGCTTTTTCTACCAACCAAGGCCACTACCAATATACTCGACTCCTTTCGGACTTAATATAAGTCCAAATAGTTTTCAGAGAATGATGGCCATTGCTATGGCCGGACTAACCCCAGAAGTAGCCTTCATATATATCGACGATATAATAGTAATAGGGTATTCTCAAGCGCACCATCTCAAAAACCTAATAGCAGTATTCAAAAACCTAATACCAAATTTTTCCAAACTGAGGTCATGTAGCTAGGTCACCAGATATCTGCGCAAGGCATCAAACCAGATAGCTCGAAATACAAAGCCATCAAAAATTATCCAGTCCCAAGGGCACGGACGACATTCGACGCTTCGTCGCCTTTTGTAATTATTACAGGCGTTTAGTCCTTAACTTTGCGAGCATCGCACTACCATTGAACAAATTGCTCCGTAAGAATACTAAATTTGACCGGTCAGATACCCACCAAAAGGCATTCGAAACTCTAATACATATCCTAATGTCCCCAGCAATATTACAACATCCCAATTTTAAAAAAAACCATTCATAATTTCAAAAGATGCATCAAAAGATGCGTGCGGGGGGAAGAGCTCTCGGTGGCATATGCCAGCAAAACGTTCACACATGGAGAGAGAAATAAATCGACAATAGAAAAGGAACTAGCAGCCATACTTTGGGCAATAACATATTTCAAGCCCTACGTTTATGGCAGAAAATTCTTGCTACGAACAGACCACCGACCACTTGCATATTTATTTGGGATGAAAAACCCTTCGTCCAAACTAACACGAATGAGATTGGACCTAGAGGAATTTGATTTTGAAATACACTTCGTTAAAGGAAAAGAAAACGTCGGAGCAGACGCACTATCTAGAATAAAAATAGATATAAACGACCTAAAAGTTATTAGTATTCTGCAAATATAATCACGTGCAATGAAAAAGCAGATAAAACAAGACACAACGGTGACTCAAACTGTAAATAGCCCAAGAACTGCCCAGCCTGATCAACTGCGTATGTTAGAGGCGATTTGAGCAAACGAAGTGGAAGATTTACCGGAAATACAATTTAAAAATCACAACTCAAAAAAAGAAAAGACAGAAATAAATATAGTACACAACAATAATATATTATATAAGCGGTACATAGAAATGAAACGAAACCAATCAGTAGAACCAGCATTAGAGCAGGGATTCGAAATATTGGAAGATGATTATAATAAACAATTTCAGACCAAAACTCTGAAACTTTCTGCAGAAAGTCATACATTTAATTTAATTAATATAACCGCACTTAAAAACCTAGGTAACAGAGTATTGAGAAATGTAAAAATAAAAATATTTAAACCGCAAAGGTACATAACAAATAAAAAAGAAATACAGGAAATATTGAATAATTTCCACTTAACGCCTACCGGAGGACATCTAGGACAATCAAGACTGTACAATAAACTAAAAAATATGTATAGATGGAATAAGATGAGAAAAACTATAGCAAAATACATACATAATTGCGAACTGTGTGCGAAAAACAAACACCAAAAGCATAACAAAGAACCCATGCAGATTACAACAACACCAGTAAAAACGTTTGACATAGTATCCATAGACACAGTCGGACCGTTTACCAAAACATCAAATGGTAATAGATACGCAGTAACAATGCAATGCGACTTAAGTAAATTTATCATAATAATCTCCACACAAGACAAAGAAGCAAATAGCATCGCCCAAGCAATAATTAACGGATTTGTACTAACCTACGGACCAATGAACAAAATTAAGACGGACCTCAGAACAAAGTACAAAAATCAATTTTTTTTCTGAAATTTGTACTATCCTGAAAATTGAACAGCTTTTTTCAACAGCCGCGCATCCAGAGAAAATTGGAGCTCTGGAAAGAAACCACAAATGTCTGAATGAATGCATGGATACACACCCTTCGAATTAGTATTCGCTAAAACAGTTAGTATACCATCGGAACTAATTATCAATAAACCAGAGCCCATCTGTAACTATGATCTACATATACAGCAAAGAAATGAAATTCAGGCTACAAAAAACCTTGAGTAAGGCGAAACAATATTTAGAGGCCACAAAAGAACAAAGAAAACTAGATAACGACTTTAATGTTAACCCATTATCGCTAAAAGTAGGCGACAAAGTATTACTGCAAATACGAAATAGAAAAAAACTAGACCCATTGTACAACGGACCATACACTATAACAAAAATTGATAATGTAAATTGTAAATTGTCAAAGCTGTTCTTAGCTGCTCCCAAGACTCAGCGTTGGATTTTCAGTATCAGTGTACGTGCATTTTGTATATTGTACCCACTGACTTATAACAATGGACTGAGCGATTTGCTATTTCATGTGGCACAAAAAATATTGTGTTTCTGTATATCACCGTTAGAGCACACTTTAAAACGTTTACTACATAAAAATATGTAAAACTCAACAAATCAGATGAAATTTTACACCCGTAAATCGAATTAAATTAAAAAAAAATATTTTCTTGCGTCCAAGTGATATTTCAATCGCTTATAAGCACTCTTATAAGAAATTAAACTAATTCCGACTTTAATTTTCAAAAGTTATTCTTAACTGAATCCTGCGTATGGGCAAGAGAGACAGAACATGGTAAACACTATCTTTACCTTATTCTTTGTGCGGTGATTGCATCTGCAGCCAACATAAAAACTTCAAATGGCATAAGTAAACGTTCGGTAAACAATATTTTGTGTTGGTAGCTCCAACTCTGCCATAGGGCGAAAGAGAGACTATAAAACTTGTGCCATTCTTTCCTATAGGAAAATGGCAATACGCTCAGTCCATTGTTATAAGTCAGTGATTGTACCACAATACACAAATGCAAGACAATTTTGGGTACGCTCATGTACACGGATCGTACATATGATTGCACCTCCTTTAGTTAGTGCAGAAATTTTCAAATTTTGCTCTACAGCTTCTTAACTTGTCATCAGGTTAACCTTGCCTTAACTGAACCATTTATTTCATTAAGCAATAATACCATGAACATATATGTGTTCATAGCTCAAATTGAATGGCTTTGTGCGAAAATATGCGCCCATATAGCAAAAATTGAATGCCTGTGTGAGAAACCATATATGCGTTCATAGCGCTCAAAGGGTTGCCATGGAAGACGAAAATAGCTCACCATTTTTTTTTGTTTTCATTACATTGCTAGAACGATGTTAGAAAATTCGTGATTTTATGATGAAAAGTATTCAGAAAATCATATCTGTAGTACGAAGGACCCGTGTTTTTTTCTTTAATTCAAATGCAAACTGAAGCTGATTGACTAATTTATATTTTTCATAAATAAATATAGTAGCACCAAATGAAGAAAGTGTTTGTTAATAATAGTATTTCGTTATTTTTCGATAAAAATTCATAAAAAAAAATAACTTTACATGGAAGGGCTGTAGAACCTTTTTTAGTTGGATTTGTGGTACTCGGGGAGAAAAAGATAGGTGAAAAAAATGGATGTGGTTCTGGATGAGGGTTGCACGACCCCGGGTGGGCGTGTGGGGTATCAAATTAAGTAGGGAGAAAGTGTAATTGAGTGGCGGGGTTCTTTTTTGGTCGTGTAAGTTTCATACGGACGTTTTAACGATAAAAAGGCTTCTTTGGCACTTGGGTCATGCATTCTTCCATCATTTTGCATATATTTTGCCCTTTTTTTTTCGTATGCATTAGCGGTGTGTTGTGAACGCTTTTCTTTAGGTGGCAAATTTCGCCGGCATGACACGTCTTCGAAAACACGACATTAAAATAAAACCATTTTTTACGCAAAAAATGGCCATTTTCCACTTTAAAATGGGACTGGTTTCCTTTCTTTTCGAAATTAATTGTCGGTCTAATTAAATGTGATGATATTTCTATATAAACGTTAGATCGATTTAAATAATTCTTTTTTCTCAGTATAGCTAAGATAAGCCGCAATACTAAGGGTGTGTCTTTCAAGGGGGCCCAGCGTGGTGGGTGGGGGGGGGGGGGGGGGGTTGATGGAGATAAAAGCGACATCCGGCTCTAAGAATCTAAGATGATTTCCGTAACATACTACGTTTCATCGGTCATTACATTACTTTTTTAATAATAAATACTAATAACATGTATATATTTCTAGATATAGTACACAAGGTTGATAATCTTCTAATTGTACATATTTTTAATTGGCACTAGAAATAATTTAAAGTCTATAACAAACCAAAACTGAACATTTTGGCTAACAAAGCTTGACTAAGGTAGAGATAAAGACAAGAAATAAAGAAATAACAATATATATAAGAAAAAATAAAGCAAAATTAAAGTCAAATATATAACGCTTAATGATAAATTACTGCGAAGGCAAAATAACATGCATGCATACATTTCTGGACTGGAAACGTGCTCTTATAAGTCGTCTAAATGCATTGACCGTGCGAGCTCCCTGTATGCTTAGAGGGAGAGTTTTCCACAAACGAGAAATTTGAACAGAGAAAGAACTTTCCATGACAAATTTTCGGAAGCCAGGAATAAAGATATTTCGAGATGTTGTCATTTTAACAAATTCTCTGAGACAGCACTTACCTGAGTGCAACAAGTTGTAAAGATATAACAAAGCTCTTTGTTCCAGATAAGCGACCAAAGAGTAGCCAAGTAACTGCACTCGGTAAGGGCAGACATTGTCAAATCTGCGTAATCCAAAAACAAGTCGTACACAGTCAGTAAATGCTACATCAATCCTACAAGCACACCCCCTATCTAGCCTTGGATATATCAAACTCCCAAAGGTGAACAGCGGAATTATTAGTATTGTTGTGACTCAGGTGCCTAAATCACAACCAATAAGGGTCCATACACCAATATATTGCCCTATGCAATATATCGATGCATTGCAAAGTTGACCCTGAAAATTAATTTAAATTCATGCATTCAAAGTTTCGTTTAAAATTTTAAAATGCATTTAAAAATGCATTCCCATAGTATAACAAAATGCAATTTAGCATAAATTGCATTTTGTTATCAGACACACATTTCACTCACATGATATGCGCACATACCTTCTTAATTTTTTTCCGTATGTACTATGTCCATACGTACATTACCTACCTATGTACATACATACATACAATTATCAAAATTATTCGCGCCCTCTTAAAATTAATATTTCAAGACGGGCGCACAAGTGCATATCGGATTACAGTTTTATATGCATATAGCTCGCATCAAAGAACTTTTGCATTTTCTCACGTACGTTTTTTCACCGTCGTGAGAAAACAATAAAATAACAAAAAAGCTTTTTGAAGATATCGTGGGTACCTGGGTGCAATTTGCCCAAACCTCGGGGAGTCGTTTTTACAAATCCGCGAAGTGGTGATCGAAAGACAAATTGAGTAAAAGATTTTAAAAACGGAATATAACAAAAGATAGAAAAAGTGAAATATTCATTAAATAAAAAATTTTAAGAAAAGGTGGAATAGATATCGAATAGAAGAAATTGTATTAAAGTATATAACTAAAAGATAGAAAAAGTGGAATACAAATTGAAAAAAACTGAAATATAGATTGAATAAAAGATTTTAAGAAAAAGTGGAATAGAGATCGAATAAAAGAAATTGTATTAAAATATATAACTAAAAGATAAAAAAACATTGAAATACAAATTGAAAAAAGTGGAATATAGATTAAATAACAGATTTTAAGAAAAAGGTGAAATAGAGGTTGAATAAAAGGTTGTTATATTTGTATCGAAAAAATAGATAAAAGTTCGAATAAATAAAAATTAAGGGATTTATTTCTTTACGATATAAACTGTGTGCTCTCTACAAGAACGGCACACAGCACACAACATTTTGGTGGCAGCGGTAACCGAACCTCAAACTAAATCAGTGCCTAAAATTTTGTAAGAAAAACCAGCCACAAAATATAACATTTTGGTGGCAGCGGAACCTACATAAATCAGTGCCGAAAATAAATTCAATAAAATCTGCCACAAAATACAACATTTTGGGGCAGCGGTGTACCTACCCGAAGAACAAAATTAGTGCCGTAACAAAAAATAAACGAAAAATTAAAATAACAAAACAAAAGTAATCTAAATTATAAAAGGAAAACAAAATATTAATAATAAAAAATAAAATAAACCCGGGTACCCGAAAAAGGGTACTTAGAGGAAATCAAGTTTAGAGTGCCATAGTGCTCCAACGAGGAAATTTAGCGAGGCTTCCCTGCCTCAACTAGACGATTCCCACAAGGAAAACTTTAGAATCATTGACCTGGACATCTGATGTGTAAATTTCATCAATCATCTGCAACATACAACACCAACACCATCGTACAACATACAACAAATTCTTCAACACCTTTAGAAACAAACAAAAATATCTGACGAAGGAACATAAATCATACACCTCTACAAACGTCGTGTACATCTCCTACAATTCTATAGTAATACATTTTGGATAATACATAAGGTAGAAAAACAAATTATTATAATATTACTGGTATACATATTATTACTACTAGCGTATATATTATTATCCCTAGTACAAAAAAAAAGAGAGGAAAAACAATCTACTTGCATGATTACTATTTTCTGTTTATTTCAAAAATTTCAATTTATTTCCGTGTTTTTTAATTGTTTGCGTTTTAACTACATACTTTCAAATTATTTACGCTTTTCCCGATTATTTTCATATTCGCATCTTTCCTATTATACAAATATTTTCATATATATGTATATGTAGAGAGAGTGAATAGAAAAAGGGAAAGAACAACAGAGAAAGGAAAAAAGAAATACTTTTCCAATTTTCGGTAAATTTAACAGAAATTTTGACTATAAACATTAGAATTGAAATCCGCTCTTCCACGAAGCGACCTCTGCGCTAAGACTTCGTGAGCTTTCTGGCCAGAGGACTTCGGAAAAATCAATAATCGATCCCCTGCGATAGAGATCCATTAGCCTATCGATCAGGAGAAGATATTGATTGGAAAGAGCGATTTTTATCGTAACTGGATATTAAATATACTTTTTCGTATTACACAGAATTCTACTTAACCAATCTTTTCGAAACTTGAAAAAAAATGTTTTTTTTTGTTTTTTTTTACTAAAACAGATACATATGTACGTACAGACACTGAAAGTATATACGGACGATTTTTTACTCCACTAGCTTTCCTCTGCTCTGTGAGTAGTGCGTTCGTAGCCTTTCGTTAATTATATTTAATCAACTTCTACCCGATTTTAATTCATAAATTTTTAAACATGACAAACGAAGAAAACAAATCTTTCGATGAGCTTTGCTTATCACAAGTCCCAAAAACAGCAGATATTACACAAATTCTGTCCGATTATCATAGAGCCAATAAAAGCAAAAGGACTGCAGATTTTACTTCTGAAAAACTCCAAAACTTGGAAGAATTGTGGGCTTTGTTTGAAAAAATTGAAACCCTGATTCAAGACCATGAAGATTTTGATGAATGTCATGACTGTTTCAAACAGTCATGCTATGACAAGACGGAGGACTGGTATAATCTTACCAAGGTAACTCTATCTCATAGGCTAAAGTCCATATCAATTCACACAGAACGTACAAATAACCCGTTTTATATTCCACCCCTCAAGACTTCGCAGAAAACATCTGCAGCTGACACCCAAGACAATACAGACAAAGATCAGTCAGTACGGTTCAGACTGCAGGAAAGTAGGCAAAAGTCTATATCACGAATTATACAATCGATAAATTTTAATTTATTATCAACTGCGACACAGACATATCTGACACAAAAGATTAATTCATTACACAAATATTGGGATGATTTTGAGGCCACGCATGGTGGAATAATTTCATATACCGGCCCTAATAATTTAGAGCATGACTATTTCATCAAAAATGATGTTTACGCCGAGGTAGAAACATCATACACAGACACGATAATTGCGCTTCAAGAGCAAATCGACTCTCGAATCCAAAACGTATCGAATAATAGATATAACTTCACAGAATATCATCAAATGTCTCCGTTAGAGACCAATCTACCATCTTTCTATCAGAAGCTAGATCGTTAATTCCTAGTTTTAATGGAAATCCCAAAGATCTTCACAGATTCCTATCAAGTTGTGATGATATATATGCGACGGCATCGACGGCGAACGAAAAGCACTCCCTCCTTAGCTTAATAAGAAGTAAACTATCCGCCGAAGCGTATGATTTATTCAGGTATAACCAAATATCAGATTGGTCTGAATTAAAACCTCTGTTGACTCAAACTTTCGAAGTCAAAATCCCTAGGGCCACACTACAATCTCAATTGACTAACTCCAGACAAAGAAGAGAGGAAAGTGTAAAATACTTTTTGCAGAGATTAAATACAACACTGTCCAAGCTAAATGAAGCAACACATTCCTATACAACGGACAAGGTGCTCCTACGGTCTTTGTTAAAAGATAATGAGTGTCAGACTGTGAGAGCAATTGAAGATGGGTTATCCAATCCACAATAACAAACCTTGGCTAAGGTACATTCCGATAAATCTTTCTCTGCACTAAAATTACATATTCTAGATCACTCATTACGTATGGAGCAGAAGCAACCCAACTTTCAAACGTATAATAAGGTAAATCAAAATTCCTTTCAAAGTATAAATAACAACTTACGTTTCTTCAAATGCAATAGACTAGGGCTGCTGCTTCAAAATGCCTCCAGATTTTAAGAATGCCACATCTCCGTCACAGGTACCATCTTGTCAATATTGTCATCGGATGGGCCATTCTATTGAAGAATGCAGGACAAGAGCTGCAAATAATTCCTGATTTAACGACAATCAAGGAAATCGAAATAATTTCCAAAAAGTAAACACAGCTCCGCAAACAAGCACGGCTGATATACAGTCACAAAATAGGAACTGGCAGCAGCGAGTATTCCGAGAAAGTCGAACTCCACCGCCGAGATATAATAATGCGAATATCTCGGCAAGATCACCTTCTCCAAATAGGAAAAATAGTCGAACATCATCGGCATCCAGGCAGGGAAACTGGATACAGCGGGGGTCAATTTTGGCAACCCCTCGCATATAGAAACGACAGCGCAAGATCATCGAAAGCCCGAGACAATATCGACGGAAAACTAGTCAGCAAGAAAATAATTCGTATCCCCGTCCAAATAAATAAAAATTCTTTCATTCTTTCCTTGCCTGTTGACATCTGCTCTGCTCCAAAACTTACATTTTTAATTGATACTGGAGCAGAGGTCAGCCTAATAAAACTCCATCGACTGAAACCAGACAGTATCTGCTACAGAGATGCTGTCTGCAATATTAATACATTATTTACCGAGTCCACTTGTACAGAAGGACTCATATTTGCAAAATTGAATTTACAATCTACCAAATTTAACTCCATCCTAGAGCAGCCATTTCGAATTGTGGGAAATAACTCCATCTTCTCATATGACGGCCTACTTGGTCATGATTTTTTATCTCGATACAATGCTAGTATCAATTATAAAAATAAATACATTTCTTTAGAAATAAACGATTCAAATAAATCTTATCCGTATGAGCAATATTACTCCAATTACCCATATGTTTATTTGAAAAGCGAAGACCCAGAAAAGAGGTCTCATACTAAAAGTTTACTGTAAACAGAGATAACATTCTCCAACAGCAAAAAATTATAAAAATTCTTCTCTATCAATTGCTTCACAAAGCAATAATAATATATGTATCTCCATTCAATGTTTCACAAGAAGTGAAGCAAGAAAAGAATAAAAATCTATCGTCATCAACAGTTCCCAACAGAGTGGAACTTACTAATGAAAATAAAACTCCATCCGTAGCTTCACAAGAAACGAAGCAAAAACGTAAAAGTATATCTCCATTTACAGCCGCAAAAAAGGCTGTATCCAGTAAAATTCTACCTCCGTCATAAATAGATTCACAAAAAGTGAATTCCAAGATAAAATCAAAGAAGTCAAAGAATTTCAATAAAGTTTTATCTCCTTCAAATCCTATCGAGTCGGAATCGTCGATTACCTCCTTCCAAATTCCACAAAAGTTGGAATCATATCTCCTTCCTTTTAAAAATCCGAAAGAATCGGATAAATAAAATAAAATTCAAATTCCGGTTCGATCAGATTTCATCATTGAAATTCCAACTCCTTCTATTCAACACGAATCGGCCTGTTTCAAGAAGGAAATAAGGCCAGGCTTGTTTCTTGGAAATTCGATAGTCGAACCAGTCAACGGTATGGCAAAAGTCCTAATCCTCAATACAAATGAGGAGGACGCTGATCTGGGCGCTTACGAGGTGAACCCAGCTTACCAAAATTTAGGTAACTTTGTGGTCATTTTAACAGACTCTGAAAGAGATCCAATTAAGGGCAGAATAATTACACTGCAAAACCTTATAAAATTGGATCACTGTAATTCAGAAGAATCTGAGAGTATTCACAATATCTGTAGGGAATTCAATGATCTCTTTTTCATAGAAGGGGATTTACTTTCATATACAGATGCGATTACCCACAAGACCGAGAACCTCCAAGACAAGCCGCAAATTTATACCAAGCCTTATAAACTTCCTGAAGCAAGCCAAACTGAAATAAATAGGCAAATACAAGAAATGCTTGAGTCAGACATCATCAGACCTTCACATAGTCCCTGGAATTCTCCACTTCTCCTGGTTCCTAAAAAACCAGATGAAAATGGAAACAAAAAGTGGCGAGTAGTGGTAGACTTTCGTCGTATTAACGACATTACTATTGTCGACGCGTACCCACTCCTAATATCACTGATATATTAGACCAGTTGGGGAAGTCGAAAGATTTACCACACTCGACTTAGCCAGCGGATTTCACCAGATAAAAATGGACTCGAAGGACAGGGAGAAAACTGCCTTTAACACACCCTATGGCAACTACGAATACAATCGTATGCCATTTGGTTTAAAAGGAGCCCCTGCTACTTTTCAACGAGCCATGAATAATGTTTTATCTGGTCTTCAAGGCATCCATTGCTTCGTATACATGGACGATATTGTAGTCCATGGATACAGTCTCAAAGACCATAACTCAAGACTCACTGCAGTATTTAGCCGCCTTCGTGATTTCAACCTCAAACTTCAACCCGACAAGTGCCATTTCGTAAGAAAGGAAATTATGTATTTAGGGCACATAATTACAGAAAATGGAGTCAAACCAGACCCAGCAAAAATCAAGTCAGTTCAGTCATATCCCAGACCCAAGAAGGAAAAATTTATATAAAAGCCTTCCTTGGTTTCGTCGGCTACTATCGCCGCTTTATACCAACCTTTTCAAAAATAGCTAAACCACTTACAAATCTCTTAAAAAAAGATATTCCTTTCAAGTTCGACGCAATTTGTGATTAAGAATTTTGCGAATTACGCAATAAACTTATTTCAGCACCAATTTTATCATATCCCGATTTTGACAAAGAATTTTTTGTCACCTCCGATGCCAGTGACTACGCCATCGGAGCAGTTCTTACTCAAGTTGATGATCAAGGAGATCATCCAATCGCCTATGTTAGTCGAGTTTTCAATGGTGCAGAGACTCGTTACTCGACAATAGACAAAGAGCTTTTAGCCATCGTTTTCGCAGTTGAGCAATTCAGACCATACGTTTATGGTAGACAGTTTACAATTATAACTGACCATAAACCATTAGTATGGCTCATGAATCTGAAAGATCACTCCTCAAGACTGATGAGATGGAGAATACGTCTTGAGGAATATGATCCATAAATCAGGATAGCTCAACACAAATGCAGACGCTCTCAGTAGAGCTATTCCAGATAGTAGCGAATATTTCGCAGAACCTACCACCTGCGTAAATGTGGTAACCAGGAATCAAGCTAGAGCTCAGGCAAATCTGAACATTCCCGACACGAGTACTATAACTCCAAACCCAGCTCCATCGTCATCAAACAATTCCTCAGTCATTATAACTGAAACTAATTTTCCTCTTTTACTGACTAAAAATGCATATCCTAAATTTTTCATCTTGCCAATGCAAGATACAGAACTTGAGAGAGTGTTGGATTCGAAACTAAAATTTTCGGATAAATCTCCGCTTTCAGAAACTGAACTGAACTTCTTCAAACGAAAAGGCTCCATAGTAATTATTTCCAAAATTAATCTACCTTGCCGATCTCAAAGAGATAGATCAGACGTCAAAAAAATTTTAACTGAGATCTGCTCATACACAGAAGCAAATCAGTTAAAACAAATAAATATCTCCTTCCCTATATTAGATCCACAGAATCTAATAATTATTAAAAACTCTTTTACCCAGATCTTCGCTAATAAGCAAATAAACATAAAACTGCATCAGGATTCATTTAAATACTTATCAGACAATAAAAATATCGAAAATGTTCTGAAGGATTTTCATTCATTACCGACGGGAGGCCATCAAGGCGTTTCCCGCAAAATTAAAAGAATAACAAAACAATTTTGCCAGGCCATGTCAGATGATATCATAAAATATGTAAGGCAATGTAAACTTTGTCAGGTAAACAAAGTATCTAGAAATACAAAAAGTTCTATGAAAATCTCGAGCATTAGCTCCAAACCTTTCGAAAGAGTGTACCTAGATGTTGTAGGATCTCTCCCAATTTCACATTATGGAAATAAATATCGCCTTACATTCCAAGATGACCTCTCAAAATTTTCTGAGGCTATTCCCATAGTCGACACCGAGTCTAAGCCATTAGCGGAAGCCTTCACGACGACGATAGTTTGTCGACATGGTATTCCAGAAAGTATCCTCACAGATCAAGGTTCTAACCTCATAAGTGGCATGTTCGCCGAGGTATCTAACTTACTAAGAATAAAACGACTTAAAACTACTCCATATCGCCCTCAAACAAATGGTGCGCTGGAAAGAAGTCACACAACCTTAGCAGAATATCTCAGATCTTATATAGCAAAAGATCCACAAGACTGGGATACGTGGATTCCTTATGCCATGTTTGTATATAATACATCCCCTCATTCGAGTACTAATTATACTCCACGCGAACTCCTTTACAGCCAAAATTCCAAACAATTTGAAATCTTCTCCAACCGTTTGCATAATTACGACAATTATGCAAACGAGTTAAAAGCGCTTCTACAGCATAGCTTCAAAATAGCTAAAGACATGGCCATGGCAAATAAAGAAAAATCTAAACTACAATATGACAAAAATTCTGTCGTGAAATCTTTTATGGTAGACGATAAAGTCCTACTTAAAAGCAGAGTTCGAGATAATAAGTTCTCACCATTATGGTCAGGTCCGTATGAGATAATGGAGATTAATTCTCCCGAAAATTCCACTATTAAAATGAACAATAAAAACAAAAGAGTCCATAACAATGACCTAAAACTTTTCTCAGAGTAAAAACTTCATCATCCTCAAATATCACTCAATGATATTAACATAGTGTCATCTTCCATGTTTCCAAAATGATGCATATAGCATAATCTACGGCTCAGGAATAGAGGTAAAGCAGCTAAATGCTACTGCAGGCATTTACTTCGAAGAGATTGGCAGAGCCAACCTCTACACCAACGAATGGAAGATCGTCACCTATTACGACCTGGCGAATTTTAAATCAGAATTCAGCAATATTCAGTTCATCGCCTAGCAAATAACAACGACTTGCCAGAGCCTTAATAGGAATTCAGCAATGGCCCACACCTGTAATGATACGTTGCTACAAATAAATCTTATTATAGCAAACATAGAATATAGCAATATGTTACTTGTAACTCAAAGTAGGAAACAAAGAGCACTATTTAATGCAATAGGCTCAATCTCTAAAGCTCTTTTCGGTACATTGAACGAAGATGATGCCAAAGTTTACGATGAACAAATCCGTAATCTAACCCTAAATCAGGACTCCCTCCTATCACTTATGAAAAGCCAAACTGCGATAATCGAAGCAACTGCAAATATTTTCAACAAAACTAAAGCCGCAATTGAGAAGGGCTTTCTAGTTATGCATAAAAAGTTGATATCAATACAGATAACTACATCATCAATGGAAAACAGAACATTGGATAGCAAAATATTCATTGAAATTGAATCACTTATTTCCCTGGTTTCGTTAATGGCATTCAGATACCAAAATACCCAGTCGGAATTAATAGATCTCTTAACAGATTCAAGGCATGGAAAATTTCATCCTACACTCATTTCCCCTAGACAAATTGAAGAACTCTTATTGAACATCAGACAGGAATTGCCAAATTTAATGATGCTTCCCATAAATTCTAGAGACAATATTTTATCACAAATTTATAAATTGAGTACAGTAGCAGCGAATATTTTCAATAATAAAATAATTATTGAGCTCCGAATTCCACTTCCATTCAAGGAACCATACCAAATATTCAAAGTAATGCCACTATCTACAAACGGATCGTTCGTATATATTAATCCATCAAATGAATATATACTAATAGACTACAATCGCGAACATTATATTGAACTAACAGTCCAAGATATCCACAATTGCGCAACGTTGGATCATATGCATTTTTACTGCAGCATATCATCACCGCTTCTTAATGCAAATACAAAAACAAACCAATGTGAGGTAAATCTGATAAAAAAGGAACCGATAACATCAAAATGTAAGATCCTAACATTAGAACGAGATTACTATTGGACACAATTATCGCAGCGAAACGATTCCCTCCATATAGATATTATTTGCGAAAATTCCATTAGCTCACAAATACTGCAAGGAACAGGAACAATGTATATCTATCCCGGTTGTTATGTACGTAGCAAAGAATTCATCTTGCACGGACATAACGTAAAGGTTTCCAAATGTAATTCCCATTTTATCCCAACAATAAACATATCCAATATAATATGAGATATGACGTCTTCCCCTATAGAATCCCATACGGAAACATATACAAAAACGAATAACATTAACATTACGAACAACCTGGTGCTAGAAAAACTTCTAGAATCAATTCGTTTCCAAAAAGAACAGGAACTAATTCCACTAAACCCCATAAACAAACATCATATTCACCACTACGCAATATCCTATGTGACAATTGCTTTAATCATCTCTATTGCCTACGTCTACATGTACATTAAATATAAACCGAAAAAACGAATATCCCAAAATATAACTCTCGAAGATGAACTAGAAAATGTGCTTAGACCTGCACCAAGAAAACTTAATTTCAAAATAACCCCAGCACCTAAAAGGAAAACGACTGAAAACGTTTAACCTACGGACGTTAACAAATAGACACCTTTTTCTAATTTCCACCATCCTAATAATCCCCATTGAAAAAAAAACAACAAAAATTGAAATCGCCTAATTACCTATAAATTAATTACTTAGCATTGCGCTCAAAGTCCACTTCTTCCATTAAAAGGTAAATCAGAGGTAAATGAACTAAATGCCACTGCAAGCATTTAATTCGAAAAAATTGGAAATTTCTATTCACTGAATGAAAATTGTCACCTACTACGGCATGCAAAACTTCATGTTCATATTTATGAATATAAATTTCATCGCCCAGCAGTGGCGGATCCAGGGGGGGGGTCGTTGGGGTCATGACCCCCCCTAAATTTGAGAAAAAATATTTAATTAATTGAGTTATTTGAAAATTTTTTTTTTTTATTTTATACTTTTTTTATTTATATAATTCAACTTAAAAAAACTTTATTCCGAAACTTAAAAAAATAAAAATTTATTTCAATGAATGCTATTGTATGCATGTGATGTATGTGTATAGGTTTTTCTCGGAATTTGGGTTTCGGACCTCAGAGAAACACTTCCAAAGCCACGAAACAGACTCCCTCGCTACCACATCAGAGCCCTAACTTAACTTAGTCCTAACTCTGTTATATTTCGGGGCTTAGCTTAGTCGAAGGCAATCACTCTACGCCGTTTCAGGAAGCTATGATTAAGACAACTCGCAGACTTTTATTTTATTTATATATATTTTTTTTACTTTTGCTTTGTTCACAAACTTTTTCTTTCACAAACTTCCTCTTATGGTTATTTTTACAAAACGTTTATTTTATTTTTTCTTATCGCAACTTCTATTTTCTTTACCTGTTTACAATTAGTGTTCAGCCTACCGCGGCGGACGATGGTTGAAATGAAATTTGATATTTTCATAAATATCAAACCATCGTCTTGCTATCGTGCATACATTGTTGCACCCAGAATGTATTCCGCTCGCGACAATTTGCTGAAAGGAGGCTTTTTGGTGAAGACTTGATCGTTTAAATCTTCACCGAGTAAATTTTCTTCGCCCGATATGTATGTAGGTATACATATATGTACATACATATCGTATTTTTATTTTCGACAAATCTTACCTTCAGTAAGATTTGTCGTGGGGCTTTTTTTCTATTAAAACGACTTGGGTTGAAATTTAAAACGTTTATTTGTCCCAAGTCGTTCTATGGGAAATACTTTTTGTTTTTAACTGAGGAATTTGAATCAATTGCTGATGGTAATTTCACACACTCTAACACTGCTAACATTCTAAAATATTTGCAGCTTTCATATGTAAAACCACTGACATTTAAAATATGGACTGACTACGTCCATAGAAATACACTGCAGAAAGTGGGCTCATTTCTATATAGCGTTCTCTTTCGATCTAAGCACCAACTACTAATTCGCACGTCAGATAGAAATGTGACCAACTCAAAATTTGTCGTTTTTGAGTTAATTACACCATGAAATTGGCATATTTCTATCTGATTGTTTTTGCCGCTAGATAGCGATATTATCACTTTTCTGTTACTTAAGAACAGAGATATTCTTCATAGAACAGTGTGTCAGTGTCACTTTTTGACTTGTGACGATCTTTATAACAAACGTAAATATGTTTTCGACATTTTAACAGTATTATTTTAAATTGTGTCACTTTTCCACAAAACAGCAATTATTTCTTACAAATTATATTATGAGTTATGACATTTTTCCACAAAGTTCAAAGTACGGAATTTAATTCTTAAAAATCGTATTTTGAGTTGTGCCACTTAAAAAAACTTGTAAAAATATTTATTTCGCAACAAAGAAAAGCGACACAACTTAAGAGGATGCTGGATTAACAGCTAACCTCGCCAACTGTGGTAACAAAATCTTAAAATTTCTTTTATATAAATCTTCAGAAATATATTTACTAACAAATTTAAGAGTTCAGACTATTTTTAGCAAACAATTACTACGTTAAGCTAGAATTAATTCTATGTACAGCTTTTCGTTTTTTCGCTCTCCTGAAAAGTTGCATTTTTTGAGTTGGTCACTTTCCTATGTAACGTGCGAACTGAGAAAGGGCTGTAAACAATAAATAAATAAGTGGGTTTGTCGAAATAAATATTTTTAAATTAATTATTTGGGTTAATAGAAATTCGAGAGGATTCACTTTTCAACTTTCCGCCAATGGATTTTTCAATGTTGGCACCGACGTATGAACTATTTCACAAAATTGTACCCGCATGAAATAGCATATCGAGCAGTCCATATTATATATACCAGTGTGTAAAACTGAGAAAAGTTGGGCTTGAATGACTCCTGCAGTTTACACCCTATTCTATTAAAAAAAATAGTTTTTGTAAAAAAAAGTATACTAAAAAAGATACATCATCCGCACTGCTTAATGCGGATTTCCAAGTACTGCAGCAACTACCTGCAGTAGGTACTGCGGTGGCCATGCAAACCGGCGTTGGATGGTTTTTTTTTTTGCTCGATGATTTAATTTGTAAATTTTTTTTTTTGCTCGATGATTTAATTTGTCAAATGACCCCCCCCCCCCTAATTTCAATGCTAGATCCGCGCCTGTCGCCCAGAATATAACAGGAACAAGGGTGAATATGTGTTAATATTTTATTTTTTTTCCCTGAAATAGCAATGTATCAAATACAAAGGGGGAAATAATTATAAATGTGTAAAAAAACAAAAACAAAAGCACATATTTCAAATAAATAGTGTTACTATTATAAGAAGAAAGAACATACAAATAAAGAAAAAAAAATAACTAATTGACAATTATATAAATAAATAATAAATGAAAGAAATAAAAAAGTACGGAACACTGTATAATTAAAATTCTAGTATTATTGGTGTACTTTTATACTAGCTTAGAACCTA
The DNA here is from genome assembly GCA_963924295.1 of Dioctria rufipes. Taxonomy (NCBI): domain Eukaryota; kingdom Metazoa; phylum Arthropoda; class Insecta; order Diptera; family Asilidae; genus Dioctria; species Dioctria rufipes. The sequence continues at coordinate 104,745,957 of OZ002740.1, forward strand.
TAATAATAATATAATGTAATTGTGGAGACGCTTCTGTTAACTTTAAATAGACTAAAATCCTTTTTATTTTTTATTTTATTAAAAACAAGGCAATGTATGGTGTGCCTTCCAATTATATATATAATTTCGCATGTAGATAAGTTTACCTATAAAATAACTGTCCAGAATCTCGATTAAAATTTATTACTATTGAAGAAAGAAAGTTTTCTTCTATAAAGAATAAAACTTTCTTTTCCCCAGGGGGAGGGATGTTGTGACTCAGGTGCCTAAATCACAACCAATAAGGGTCCAACACCAATATATTGCCCTATGCAATATATCGATGCATTGCAAAGTTGACCCTGAAAATTAACTTAAATTCATGCATTCAAAGTTTCGTTTAAAATTTTAAAATGCATTTAAAAATGCATTCCCATAGTATAACAAAATGCAATTTAGCATAAATTGCAATTTGTTATCAGACACACATTTCACTCACACGATATGCACACTTACCTACATACAGTGTCTTCTTACTTTTTTTCCGTATGTACTATGTCCATACGTACATTACCTACTTAAACCAATCTAATTGTATGTACATACATACATACAATTATCAAAATTATTCGCGACCTCTTAAAATTAATATTTCAAGACGGGCGCACAAGTGTATATCGGATTACAGTTTTACATGCATATAGCTCGCATCAAAGAACTTTTGCATTTTCTCACGTACCTTTTTTCAACGTCGTGAGAAAACAATAAAATAACAAAAAAGCTTTTTGAAGATATGGTGGGTACCTGGGTACAATTTTCCCAAACCTCGGGGAGTCGTTTTTTTCAAATCCGCGAAGTGGTGATCGGAAGACAAATTGAGTAAAAGATTTTAAAAACAGAATATAACAAAAGATAGAAAAAGTGAAATGTAGATTAAAAAAAAATTTTTAAGAAAAGGTGGAATAGATATCGAATAGAAGAAATTGTATTAAAGTATATAACTAAAAGATAGAAAAAGTGGAATACAAATTGAAAAAAACTGAAATATAGATTGAATAAAAGATTTTAAGAAAAAGCGGAATAGAGATCGAATAAAAGAAATTGTATTAAAATATATAACTAAAAGATAAAAAAAAATTGAAATACAAATTGAAAAAAGTGAAATATGGATTAAATAACAGATTTTAAGAAAAAGGTGAAATAGAGGTTGAATAAAAGGTTGTTATATTTGTATCGAAAAAATAGATAAAAGTTCGAATAAATAAAAATTAGATAAAAGGGATTTATTTCTTTACGATAAAAACTGTGTTCTCTCTACGAGCACGGCACACAGCACACAACAGTATCCTCACTAACCTTAAGCGAGTGCCAGTAGGTAGAATGCTAGCTGAAGACCACAACCTACGAAGATCACTGTAAATTTTCCGCATCATAGCGTTTACATTGTCACAAAATTTGTTTAAAAAGGGTATAGTATAGCCATTTAGATTCACTGGTGGTATATCTGCTGAGTTCAGATTACTACCTTAGTAATAGAAACACTGTGATTTTTTGGGATTGAATGACAAATCATTGCATGCAGACCATCTTTCTGTTAAATTTTTCAATATTTAAACCACTTTTTCTCTCTTAAAATTATCTATAATCTTTCATTTAAGAAAAACAAAAATTCACTGTCGTCTGTCGTTTAGGAATAATTAACAAAATTAGATGGCATGATTCGTTAAATTACTTTGTAATTAAGTTGCATAATTGCAGATGTAGTACCTACTGAAAAAGTACCATCTTTTACCTCGACCAAATTCCAACTTGTTCCAACGAAACCGAACATAAGAATAACTTTCGTAAATAAATTGCAGTAATGTGTAAAAAACAATTTTTTGTTTCTCAGTAATATACATAAGAAAAGTTTCAATACAAAATAAGAAATGCTAGAAGTCTGATTAAATCTTGAAAGTTTGTGCATCCATCCATACTATAATCGCAATTGTCTAACTGCGACTCTCTCTAGAATTTTTTATTTTGCAATGAATCTTTTCTTGTGTATATCACTGAGAAAGAAAAAAATATTTTTTAGTGCAATGTACGTATAAAAGTTAGTTATTTTTAATATATTTATTTTTTATTTTTTTTTTTTTTTTTTGCAGTCATAACATTTTTGCTAAAAACTCATATAACGACACATAATCTATGTGACATTAGGCCATTACGAAAAAAGTTATTTAGTCAGGGGTTTGTGAGTAGATAAAACTTATTTAAAGAAAGTGGTAGATGTCTCCGGTAGAAAAAACAATACATTGCTCTGAGCGCAGTGCTCTCAAAGAGGTTACTTTGGGTATACGATGACTTTAAAAATTCATATCTCATAAACAAAGCCACAGCAATCTTTTTTTCGATATACGTAGATAAATAAGATTTCTAGCTTCAAAATAAAAAAAAAGTGCTAGAAGACCTCAATAGTAAATAACACTATTCATTATAAAATCACGAAATTTTTAACCCCTCTAGCGGATTGCTGAAGCATTGTAGGGGAAATAAAAAAAACACAGGTGAGCTATTTTGGTATTCCATACAAACTCTGAAAGTTTCATCCAAATTGGACGTTATAGTTTGCATTCCACAGACAGACATCACAAAAACTGCCGGAGATACATGATATAATCTAAGGCGAGAGCTTGGAGCGTAGAGAAGAAAGTTTGCGTGAAGCATGCGGCCGTGAAAGTGTTAAAATTATTTTATAAATTATTAATCTGGAAAAAAGTAATGGTCAATGTTCTTAGAGATCTTCAAGGCAAAATAAGCCTGGTATATCCCGACGCCATAATCGTCTTCTCTACTTCTCTCGAGAACACATCCAGAATTCAAGAGAAACTTCTTGAAGCAAATTTAAGGTGCAAATGGACTAGTCTGAATTTCTCTATAAGGAAATTGTTTTCTAGTATATTTCGTCACAACCAAAGGAATCAAACCCAATCCAGAAAAAATCGTGCTATTCAGAAAATTCCTATTCCACTCATACAAAAAAAAAGAAATCAAATCTTTCCTTGAGTTGCTCCGATACTACCGAAAATTCATTATGAACTTTGCAAAATTAGTGAAATCTCTTACAGAATGCCTGAAAAAGGGCCAAAGTGTCTTTTTATTTCAAGCTTTTATTGAAGTTTTTGAGACTTGCAAACGAATTTTCATGAATGATTCAATTCTAGAGCATCCCGATTTCACGAAATTATGGACGCTAGTAAGTATGTAATTGGTGCAGTACTCTTCCAAAGCCCAATTGGCATCGATAAACCAATCTTTTATGGTAGCCGAACACTTGTAAATTCTTAAATTAAATATTATATCACAGAAAAGGAAATGGTAGCCATAGAATCGGTTACAAAATATTTATGACCCTACCTTTTCGGCAAGAGATCAACAGGACGGACAATAAACCTCTTACTTGGCTGATGAGCCTTAAAGAACCTACGTCTAAGCTAGTTAGCTGGCGTCGCAAACTCGAAGAATAGAACTATGTGTTTAAAAAAGGAAGCCAAAATACTAACGCTGCTGCATTGAGCTGTATTAAAAACCCCAAAAAATAAATAGTCAAACTGAACGATAATGAAGCAGAAATTTCCACCTCAGTATAGAGTAGGTACTCATGATTCAACGTACATTCAGCAGAAAAAAATTTAGATGACGGAATACCAATCTCTGAAGGCCCGCTAAATGAATTTAATTTCCAATTAGTCTTCGAAAAAAACTGACAAGAGACCTTTTATAACCCTAGGAACAATATTCAAAAATAAATACAGGCCAAATGTGCCCGTTCACCTACATTTATATAAGAAAGTATTAGAGAGCTCTATAAAAGATATTTCGTCCCCAATAAATTAATGGCAATTTTCACAGACGATGAAACCTTCAGAATAATCCAAACAGTATATTCAAAATTCTTCTCTAACGGCCAAACTTTCAAGACCAGCCGGTGCAAAGAAATTTTGACCGCCGTAATTGATAAAGATGAACAAGAATAAATAATTCAAGACTGCAGTAAAAAGAAATAATTATAAAGGGATAAAGGGAACACTAAACCACTTGCAGGGACAATACTATTTCCCCTTGGAGTGAGCATACTTTGGACATAAAATTGTTAGGGATTTATTGTAGATTATTACAATACACAATGGGCTAAAACTTTTTTTATGATTTTATTATTATATTGAACACTTTTCCAAATATATAGCACTGCTAATACATTATAATCACTTTTCTTTTCAAATATTTAACACTTTTAACATATTATAACCATTTTTCTTTTTTGCCTTTTACCTATTTGTTGTGTATCCATATATACTATATACACAAAATTTTATATAAAATTATTCTAGAATCGCCTTTACTCCCTTGCATACCTCGCACCGAGGGTCACTTGTTCGGTATTTTGCAATCATCAATTGTCCATAATGTTCGATTTGCGCGATATTGAGACATCTCTGAATAAATATGCAAAACTTGCAATTAATCAAGCTAAGGTTATTGCTCGTCAATTGAACTACCAATAAATGTAAATGACACCAAACAATAAACATGCAACACTTGCAATTTAATTATACTTTGTGTGTTTATTTTCGCAATTAATTTCCTTACATTCCTTACCCCCGCAGAAAAGAAAAATGATATGTAGGTAGCATTTATCTTTCCTAGAGTTATTTGTATTCTTATGTGTACATATCCTAAATTGCTTCTAGGTATTATCTTTAAATTTACGGTATATTAGATTTTGTAACATCACCATCTTATCTACATTTATTTTTCGCCGCCACTGTGCATCTACATACATCAGCACATATAACCAACAGACGACATCCTTATTTAAAGACCTCAAACTCGAAGTTCCTGTGAATTCAACATCCCCGGACTATAAATAGAGCACTATGTAATCATTCTTGAATGAGTCTTTGCACTAAAGTGAACCCTAGAGGTCCAAATTGTCAAATCTAAAAGAGAACTTAATTTTTTGTATATTCAATATAAATATATTTGTGTAACAAGAATAATAAAATTGTTTCTTTAATTTTGTTGTTACAATTCGAATTTTTTTTTTAATGGTATATGACTGGAAATTAGCAAGCATTTTAATTTAAGCCATATTTATAAATTTTATCTATAAGAACCCATTAATAATACTAAATAATTTATTATGGTATTCTATTCTTGTTTTTGTTTATATTACTCTAAATCTTAACCTTAAATAAACGTCCTAATTTACTAAACCTGCTAAGTGGGTTTTCCGAAACTGATGTTACTGGTATACCACTACTCCGTTTAGTTCTTGTTTGTTTGGGTCTTCAGAGCTTTTTGATTTGTTATGGGGGATTTCTTTCGCTGGATCTGTTTGCTTTGCATTTCTGGACGTTTCAGGGAATCTTTTACGAATTATATACTGTCACAATCAGAAAAAGAACAATGAAATGCACAAAATACTAATTGCGGAATTGATATTGGTTTGAATGAGTTGCTGTTTGGAGTCTCTGGTTAATTTGACTAGGTTAATATGCTTTTGCAGGTTATCTACTGCCTTTGTGCCAGACATTAGTGCATGTGAGTAATCGTTCTTTTGATCGAGGTCCGCATTCATAACGTCCAATTTAGGAAAATTAGGAATTTTCTGGGTATCTATACTTTGTCTTAGTTTCGGGATATTTGGTTGGTCTGGCTCCCCAAAAAGAATAGTTTGTTCAAATGTTCTTTCAAAAGGTATTTCGCCCATTTGATACGAATACATTTCTGTAAGAGTAAGTATCCCTGCAACATGTAAGGTTTCACGGCAATTAGATTACAACGTACTACTAAGCTTGTATACTGCTGTCAGTTATAGAGCTAAATATTTTTTTGTACTATTTTGATAAAGAAATCTTTGCTTTGGTCTGTGATCCAATGCAAACAAGACGGTTGATCGCTGAAAGGGTTATCAAAAACGTTTATTAAACAATTATTCTTGTCTTGATCTATAGATTTAGGTTGTATTTGTTTGCAAATGTATATGCTGATATAATTAGCTGATGTGTACGAATCGCATTTAGTTGTAAAATCTTGCTCCGAGAATTCTAAATAGTTTCGATGCTTAGTATTATTAAAAAGGTAATTTGTGTGGATATCCAGAAAGTAAGACTGTGTATTTGAAATCGGTATCGGAAGTAAGTAAACTTTATTTGTTGTGTAAGCTGTAGATACTGTGAGTGGGATGTGAATTCGAATAAGGAATTGGTTATTAATTTGGAAATAGTCTAAATTGATTATTTGGCTCAATAAAGTCAAATCGGTTAGGAGTGAGTATCCGTGATTTAATTTTATTATCTCTTGGTAGATTTTGGTTTGATAGAATTGCCGGATGAAATTTTGTTTTGGTGTAGTGCTGTAAAAATTGTATCCTCTTCTGCGAGGCGGAAGTAGACTTCTGGGAGCTTTAATAACATGAGAATGGTTATTTCATTGAAATGTGCTTGTATGTGAACCTTTTGAATTTCAACCATAAAATATTGGAGTTGCACGCCTAATCTTTCCGAGAAATGCATTAACCTTTGTTCCAGATCAAATTGACGATGGGTAAGGTTCTGCAGAATAGTGCTTACTGTGCTAAACTTCGATTTTATCAGTATTATTTGCTTGGAAATTAAATGAAGGTTTTCATTATCATGGGCTTCAAGGTTCTCTAAATGACTGTAAATACTTTTGATGTCCCTATAATTCATGGAACCGAATACAAAGTTCGATAACCTACCAATATCATCGAGTACTTCTATTTTCCCCCTAACTCTACTTGAATAAAATTCTATGCTCTCTAAATTATCTCTTTTATTTTTAACTATGCGTGTGATTTGTTCATACCAAGAGATATAAGAATTATTTAAGTCGCCTTCTGCTCTTGAAACCTTACAATTTCTACTTCGCTTGCAAATCTCACTTGGGTGATTAGAGTCCACTTTCTCTGGTGTGCGGTCAGTAGTTGTTCTATGGGGATTCTGGGACACTTTTTCCATACAAAAATTGCAAGGTAGATTCCAGCTATTTTGGTGGCTCTGGACTGGGGTTCTGAGCCACTGAGGGGGATTCCGTCTAGTGGTATACGTCACAGGGCATGCCTGGAGAATTCCTTTCCTACCGTCTGGCTGACCAGGAGATGGCATTAAATTTTTAGTAATAATTCAAGTTTTATTTTTTTTTGCCCATGGTGTGCTGCGCCTAAATGTAGGCTTTTTTATTGTGATTTTGCTGTTTTCAAGTGTTGCGCCTAAATGCGGGCTTTTGGTTTTGAACTAATATTAGTAATAATTAAAGTTAACCCTATGCTATTCTTTTTCATACCAATAGATTCTAGAAGGTGCCAGTGGATAGGGTATTGGTGCTGTTGGAGGACAAAATTTTCATCAGAAATCCTCTACGGGCTATGGTTCTCGAGATATTAGCGATTTTACCTTTTTAGATATAGTTAATATTAGTAATAATTCAAGTTAATCCTATGCTATTCTTTTTCATACCAATAGATTCTAGGAGGTGCCATCCTCTCCGGGCTATTGTTCTCGAGATATTAGCGATTTTACCTTTTTAGATATAGTTAATATTAGTAATAATTCAAGTTAACCCTATGCTATTCTCTTTCATATCAATAGATTATAGGAGGTGCCAGTGGATAGGGTATTGGTACTGTTGGGGGACAAAATTTTCATCAGACTGTGGTTTTCGAGATATTAGCGATCTTGCCTTTCAATATTACTAATAATTCAAGTTACCCTGGGGAGTTGTAGATATCAGCATAATGTCGCCTTGGATTTGCTGTTTTCTTACTTGAATATTTCTTAGTGAGGAATTTGTAGATATCAAAAGTTCCGGATGACTTTCTATAGGCGTTCTGGGCAGTGTGATTCTGGGCATCAAATATGAAATGTTTACTAAACATTAGGCATGCTTCCCCTATTTATGATGTAATTTGATATCACCGCTGTAAACAAATTCGCATTTAAGCTGAATGGTTCATACACACCTGTGTAAACTTCCTGTTTAAAAAATTCGCATTTTAGCTGAATGAGTCATGCACACCTGTGTTAACAAATTTAAGCAATATCAGCACATTTATCCTTTTCAAGTAATTTGATACCACACTTACTGTAGGCAGCCAAAAATTTTATTTTATTGTTCCAAGAATTTTACCGATCGAAACGTTTCATTAGAATTCACATAAAGTAAACAAATTTTCACATTTTCTTTTTATCTTGAAATGCATTCATGTAAGCAATCTCATTCGTATTTGCAAATTCAACCAACAGAATAAAGTATGATGATTTATGTGTTTTTTTGTGTTTTATTGTTTATTCGATATCATCTCCGCCTGTAAGCAAATTCATTGGAATTCATCCTGTGCAATGATTATTGCAGCAGCAGGATCATTCGTGTTCACAAACTGTTGCTATAAAAGCCCAAGCAAACTCTTGGGGAGCATCAGTCAGTTTTAGTGAGCCTCAGTGATAGTTTAAAAACATATAAAAAAATTTAAAATGTCTTCGATGTTAGTAAATAACAGTTTTTCAATAATTGAAAATTTGCGAAAAGATGTGATGGAGTGCTTAAAAAATTCAGTGAATAAAGACTATATTGTTCAAAAGTGCAATAGAAACATGCATAAATTTCAAGTTGCATTTCGGAAGTGCAATAAGAGTGCTAGGAAATGATATTTCGAGAGCTGTCTCGAGCAAATTAAAGCATTAAGAGCACTATTGAGAACTCCCCGTCGAGGTGGAGGAATTACTCGCGTAAGAAGAAGTGATTTTGTAAAGTGGGAGGAAATAAAGACAGCGTTCGCAGACAGAATTCGACAAGGTGTTATTGCAAATTTAAAGAATATCGATCCGAAGCTATTTATGCAAGACGCTGCCAAATTATTTATGTACATTATGTTGCATATTCTTCCTAAGTTTGTTACACTATTGGTGAGCGATTCAAGTTCCTTCCAGTATGTCGTCATTTTATAGAAAATAACCAAGTTCCACTCATTGGACACTAGATACGTGGGACCCATTCCTTCAAAATATATTCCTGGTTGCGATTGAAAATGACTTATTTCTACATATGGCAGACTGGCATTATCAAGCAACTTAGAAATAGTACACTTCAAAGGGAGCTTGTATAGCGGCGTTTTTTAGAAGTAGACGGGCCCTGATCTTGATCTCTGGAAGTTGATTTTTCTTCGTTAATTTGTCACTGGTTTGCTTGTAATTTATTTTATGTTTGGTATCTCGTTCCTTCCTGGATGCATCGGTAGTCCCCTCACTTCCTTTTCGCGACTTCATTTCGTCTTCGGTTGAAACAATCACTGATTCTTGATCTTGAATGACTGGCAATGAGGCACGTTTATGCATTGGTCTCCTCAGTATGCAAGCCGTAGTCTTGACGTCGGCTACACGAATGAATCCATCCTTTCCTTTTATGGTTTGAATGATGCGGCCCAAAGGCCATTTTAGCACGAGCAAGTTATCTTCTTTTATTAAGACCATCATCTCGGTCTGAGCATTGTCACATCTGTTTCATTTATTAAGTTTCTGGTTGAGGATGTGTGGGTCTAAGGATTTAAATTTCGAATAAAAAAACTATACTTCTGAGCTTGATACAAATTTATTCCTTATTTAAGTAACTCGAAGCCGAGCGCGTATAAGTTCTGTTCAGCAACAAAAACCGATAACGAATGGAGTCTCGTATTGACTCAAAGTAAAATGATCACGATAACAATATACAAGTTAACGGTTACATAGATTCTAAGCAGTAGGCAATTCAATACTACGCAAAGTAAGCCAGACAATTTACTGTAATTATGACTACATAATATAATAGTTAATTAGTATGTAGTTGGGTCCATACATAAATGTAGACTGTGCAGCTGTGATTATCATGATGGTGATGATTGATCTTTAACATGCCGCCCGCCTCGCCTGAAGGTAAAATTAGGAGGTGATTATAACTTCCGCCCGCCTTGAGGGGCACATCTCTGGCTGAGTACTAAACAAAGTGGCATGCTAAAATGAAAACGATTAGAATGATGGCAATAATTACGATGTTGGTAGAACGCATAGTTTGGCTATGTGTCGTTTTAGGCATGTGGTTCCATGTTTTAGTTGAACCACTCGAACTTGTCCATCAGGTCCTGGAAAGACACCGGTAACTATCATCCACTTGCAGGGGGAAGATTATCTTCTTTGAAAATAACCAGATCATTAACTTTAATAGAAGGCTTCCTTGTTTGCCATTTCCTTCACTGTTATAAATGGTGGATGTACTCTTTACACCAACGTATCCAAAAATGGTGGACCATGGCTTGAACAAGTTTCCAGCGGATCGTGCTCAACGGGTGAATTGGCCTAGAATTTAGGCAGGCCTCAATTTCAGCCAGCAACATTGACATCTTCTCCATGGATAAGATAGACGAGCCAACAACTCTGCGAAGATGATGTTTAACCGACTTAATTCCTGCTTCCCAAAGTCCTCCGCAGTGAGGAGAAGCAGGAGGAATAAAATGGTTGTTGAGTTGAGTGATGGCTTCTCGAAGATGCCTCTGCAATACGACATTAGCACCAATGAAGTTGGTAGCATTATCACTATAAAGATGTAAGCAGCGACCTCGATGGGCTATGAAGCGACCAAATGCCGCGATGAAGGCTTCGGAGGTCAGTTGAGAGACATGTTCCAAGTGGACGGCTCTAGTGGAAAAACATACAAAGAGCGCTATGTAAGCTTTGAATGACTTCGATCCTCTATATCTAATGGCAGTAATGTTGATGGGGCCTGCGTAATCCACTCCTGTGTGCTCAACATGTTTCGATGGTCTCACTGTTGCGGGTGGAAGAGCACCCATTATTTTTATCTAAACCAGGATTGAGGTTGATCAGCTTGTTGTTGCGGTTTAATGACTGACCATTTGCTATTCGTTTGATTTCATCGGGAAAGGGTTGGTTCTGAACGTATTTGATCCAAAATGTCAATGACGCATCTATATCAGAAGGGGAGAGTATCGTATTTCCGGATTTTGCTTTGGTCTTGCAGTTATTAGTGAAACGCTGACACCATGCTGTAACCCTTAGCAAGCGCTTTAAAGATGAATAGCGTGTGAGTAGAGACCATAACTTAGTTGATTAGCTAACATAACTGGAGGTTTGCACTCGTTCCTCTAGATCATATTCACATGATATTTTACTTGTAATTTCAGTAGGCCTCGAGGATGAGTGTTGAGTCGACCCGATGGGCCCTTTCTACCACAAGTATAGGGTTTGTAGCTCTGAAGGTCTTAGACCTCGGCTGGCAGCATCAGCAGGATTCTGATGGGTAGAAATGAAATGCCATTTGACATCAGGAAGCAGTGTTTGTATTTCGGATGTCCGATTAGCCATAAAGGTTAACGGCAAGGATATGCTTTAAGCCACGCTAACACAATAGTAGAATCCTTCCAGGCATGTATAGGTATTGAATCCAATTTCAGTGTTTTACTTACCGAGCAAAGCTCTAAGCGCGGTACGTAGACTGTCTTCAATGGAGCTACTTTGGTTTTGCATGTCAATAAACTTACTTGAGCGTTGTTAAAGTCATACAAAACGCGAAGATATACTACGGCAGAATATGCGGCCAAGGACGCATCACAGAATCCATGAAGCTTGAGAACAGCATTCTCGTTTGTGGTACCTAGCCATCGTTCAATTTAAATTTCTTCCAAGTTTTTTAAATCTACTCTACAATTATGCCACTCCTTACTTACGTAAATCATGGGGAAATTCATCGTCCCAATATAATTTAGCTAACCAAAGCTTCTATAAAAATATTTTAGACAACACAAGAATTGGAGCTAGCCAACCGAGAGGATCAAAAATCCGACTGATATGACTGATATCCGAGAGGACATTACGCTTTGTGTATTTACATACTGCACTGAAAGGCTGTATCTCATACTTGAATGTGTCTGAATCTGAGTTCGAAAGTATTCCCAACGTTTTGATTTGGCAATCCGGTAAGACTCGCAGTTGGGACGAAGTCTCCTTATCTTCATCAGAGATGTCATCAAATGTTATATACAACAACCAATATTGTTATATATGTATATGTAATCAAAAGGGATACTCACTGTCTCTCGACGTGCGTAATGTGTTTTTATTCTCACGTAATAACTTTTTATTGAGTAAACACTCTCCCTTCAACAATACTTTTCTTCTTTTCAGATACACTCTTCCTTTTGACAATACTTTACTTCTTTTCGGATACACTCTTCGTTTTAACAATACTTTTCTTCTATTCAGATACTCTGTTCCTTTTACAATACTTTTCTTCTTTTTCAGATACACTCTTCCTTTTAACAATATTTTTCTTCTTTTCAGATACACTCTTCCTTTTAGGAATACTTTTCTTCTTTTCGGATACACCCTTCCTTTTAACAATACTTTTCTTCTGTTGCTAGAGATTTACTTTTCTTTACCAAAACCAAAACTGTGACCGCGTCGCTACAAGTACCGTGATTCGCTCCGGAAAACCGACTGTACTTGACTTGGATTCTTGTAATTGCAAGTCTGGTTGTTCAGGATAGGAAAGTGCTTAATTAGCATTTCTATCCTGAGAAAATTATTTACCGCTGGGCATGTTTAAACATGCCCTGAATTATCGCGACGGACGATGGTTGAAATGAAATTTGATATTTTCATAAATATCAAACCATCGTCTTGCTATCGTGCATACATTGTTGCGCCCACAATGTATACAGCTCGCGACAATTTGTTGATAAGAGCTTTTTCGGTGAAGACTTGATCGTTTCTGTCTTCACCGACGTAAAATTTCATGCGCCCGCTATGTACGTATGTATATATGAACATACATATCGTATTTACGACAAATCTTACTGAAGGTAGTATTTGTCTTGGGGCTTTTTTTTCTATTGAAACAACTTGGGATAAAACTTAAACTTTTATTTTTCCCAAGTCGTTTTGTGGGAAAATATTTTGTTTATTTTCCAAAGAATTTGAAGAAATTGCTGATGGCAATTTCTTCGTCTTGGAAGAAGATAAGCTAACCATGTTTTAAGTATGATTACCTTATATGTATGCAGATATTTAGTATATTTAAATTTACATATTTTAGGTAATCTATGCGTAATTTTGGGTATACAACAATCCATCCCCCTGCGAAAAACCGAATTATTCTTTGAAGAGGAATAATTCTCAGGAGGAGGTGAGGCAGTTAATTAATCATACCTGTTAGAGTTATTGTTTTGTTTAGGTTTCATGGCAAGACGATTCTGGTCCATGAATCTTATCTCGAGTGGATAAGGTATTATATTTCCTGGCCAGATACATTGTAAGGTATTTTGGGTTGATCGGGGGTCTATGAACTTTCTTTTCTCATTCACCATGTCGTTTAGGATTGTGCTAGGTCGCGATCCGTGGTATCCAGTGGATTTTTTTACGTTCAGGGTCACGATAATTTGTGTTGCCCGCGTTGCCAGAGAGTGGCAGGGGCCTATCCGGCTTGTGTTACATGAACGGGACGAGCACCCAGTTGATGGAAACCGCTGAACCTGGACACTCCTATATGGTGAATTTTCCCTTGATTCCCCATGGAAACATTGGCTGGTCGGCCTCAGGTAAGCAGCATTTTTATGCGTTGTTTTTTGGGCTATTTTCAACCATTCTTTTTACCTTATAAGTGGCACTTTGATTATCAGCGGTGAATGTGGTATTTGTTTTTGCTGCATTTTTTCCGAGGGGATCCCGTGGCAGTGTGTTATAGTATGCTGTTTGCCACACCTCCCGGGTCGCCATTCGGATCCGATGAGGTCCCGCCGGGTTCTCTATAACTTCCACCTGGTTACGAAGAGGTCGTGGGTGAGCCGGAGGCTCCCGAAGACTGGGATGCGGGCAACCGCGTGGAAGATGATCTAGAGGAGCCCGAAGATTGGGATGTGGACAACCGCGTGGAAGATGTTCCAGAAGAGCCCGAAGATTGGGATGTGGACGGACCAGCTTTTTAGCTTCATTAAGGAACCATATTTTTCTCCCGTATATATATAATATTTTTTTTTTCTTAATATTTTTGTACCTATTCTATCCTTCTACTTTTTCATATAACATTTTAATTAAATTTTCAATATAAAATAAAAAGGTTGTTCTACATTTTTCCGGTTCCTCCTTCAGGATTTGTTTTGCTCTTACTTTTGGTCCGCGCGGTCGTTTGGTTTTTGATTGGTTTCCACAGGTTTTTCGGTTTGACATATTTTCTTATTTCTAAAAAAAAAATTGTTATCTTATTTCCTAGAATTGCTTTAAATACCTTTTCCTATTCTATTCTTATCTCCTTTTAACTTAATTTTTGTTTTTGCTAATTTCCACTGTTGTTTTTTTGTTTTTTTTTTGCTTTTAGCTTACTTACTCATATATTGTGCCTTATTAGTGTTAGTGGTTATTTAGTTTTTATACTAGGTTAGCTTGGTTACAATATTTATTTATTTCTTTTTATCTGTAATTCTATTTATTAATTAGTATTTATTTAAACAAAAGAACATCTCTTTTGTTACAAGGAGGAAGATGTTTTTATATACATATATCGCTTTCTGCTCTTATGACTATCTTATATATTTATATTTATTTTCTACTAAAAGGATGTGGTGAGAACGCCTTTTCTGTTCTCTTTTTTTTTTTGTATGTGCTTGTATTAATGAAATAAATTTTTGTTTTTCTTACTTCTATGCTTTTTAATACTACTTATTTCTTCTCCCCTTTTACGTTTCCTATTATATGTATATTCTAATTCTTTATTTCGGTTTGTTGAAACCGCTTACATTCTGTTTTATGTTAGTACCAGTGATAATGCTTCAGTATTGTGACCATTTGAAGTGGTGACACTATACCACTTGCACTGACCTTGTAGGTGGCAAGGTGCGGGTCCTTTTTAGAGGTGTAGGTTCGATTATTTCGATTTGTTCGATTTGGTCCACCGTTTCTGTGGTTTTCTCAGATTTGTGTGGACGATAATTTTTAATGAATGGGACTAGCCATTTGGCGACCAGGAACCATGACAACACCAGTTAAAGATACTGATGTTGCAGCTAGGACATGTGTAGGGTGGTGACTGATATGAGGAAATATTTTTTTTAATTTTTCGTCTAGTTCTTTTAATCACAGGGTACCTTCTAGGATGATGCTATTAGTGTCATCTCCTGAGTATAGTTCTGTCTGTATTTTGTCAGACTGTACTTTTTGTTTGGTTTTATTGAGGTATTTATCTACCATTTGCTCTAATGGAGCTATTTCTGGAAAGTAGTTCGGTTGTTTGAGACTCAATGGCTGCATATTCTCTTCCTCAGAGTGTAGGGTTTGGGATCCTACTTGTAATTGGCAGGGATGATTGATAGTGATTATTCCTTGACCTTCAATCTTTGAGATTAAGAATTGTTGGGTACACTGGAGGTGTACAATTGTTGGTTCTATCAACGAAAATATCCACGAGTTGGATTTACTTAATTTGATAAGTAGGTCTCTGGGAGGTATTGGTGCTCTGAATTGGCACTGAGGCTCTTCCTTTAATGGATAAAAGAGCAGCCTATCTTAGCGATGTAAGTATCCTCTTTGGAATATTGTGTGATCTTTTTGAAGGTTTTAAGATCTTGTGTTTTTAATAATAGAATATCCTGTGTCTGTACCTGGTGCGCTACGTGCGAGTACTGTATATCGGGTACCAATGATTATTTTTTATTAATGTGTATAGGAAAACTATGTACCCTATACAACTTCATTTGTGGTAGATTAAAAATCGGAAGTTGTATTCGAATGACTAATTTGTCTTGGCCTAGTCAAGCCTTTGTTTCCGTTGTCTGATATAATAGGGAGAGACAATTTTGTGCATCAGGCCACATAGCGTGGGACTTGTGGTATATCTCTAATAGAATTTTGGGAGACACCAATAGCGGATGCAACTGGTGATTTTTACTGGAGATTATTATGTCCAGTAAGGCTTGCTGCCTGCACTCAATCTCGACAATTTGTAAGGTCAGGCTTGAAATTATGTCCTGCCTTAATTGTCTCATTAGTAAATCATCAGTGATATTGTGCATTTTATTTACGTGGAGATTTATTTGACGTTGTCTCTCCTGAAGAGATGTCAATGGTTTTTGGATTTGCTGTAGTGTAGTTTTGACTACAGTTATCTGCTGTCTTTCCAGGTCGGCTATTGCTTTTTTATTTATTTCGAGCTCCTCGAGTCGATTGTATACTTCCTGTTCATTAGTGCTGTCCATGGTCCCGAATAGGTAGTGCATTGCATTGCCTATTCCATCGAAGGTAGATCTTGTTGATCTTGATTTTGAGACCATTTCTCGAATGACACTTGTTCTCCTCTTGATATTTTCTAAGAGTGAATGAACGTGTTTTTGCTGTACCAAGCATAGCTCATTGGTTTGAGAGCGATTTGAACATAGTCGGTGAACTAAGTGTTCCGTATGTTCTGCCATAAGCATTTGGTTCTCCAGTTCCATTAGATTGATCTCCGTTAGTATATTCCATGCACTGTGGTACACTTGCAATTTGCCTAACTCCTCATACAGTATTCCCGTATTGTTCAGGGGACTCATTGTGTAGGGTTCCGTTTGTATTTTTCCCATTGCCAGATGGAAGCAACATATTAACACCAATATGTGCTTCATGTTCTGTAGAAAATGTAGGATAGGCTTCGTTAGTCAATTAGTCATACCAGATGATCTTGTGTGTTAAACTAGAAGATCTTATTTTAATTGTGGAACTTAGTATGGACTTAACTTATTTGTTAAAGATATATGTACCAGCACACTACTCATAATAGGGCTTCAAACGGTTATTGTGTACGACAACCTGCCGCTTGCCTATTTTTATGATAGTGTTTGTTGGACTGGCTACATGATTACCAGATATGGGCCAACCCAGATTTGAGACAGTTTGTGTTTTCGGCTTTCACTTTTGTGGAGGACTTTGTCTCCTAAGTGGAAAGTGAGAGGCCTGTCTGTTTTGTCATAATATGCCTTTGAGCGTTGCTTGCTGGCTAAGAGATTTTTACGAGCCGTGGCATATGATTTTTGTAATCTGTATTTGAGCATATGGTAATACCTTTCGTGGTTATAAACGGGTTCGGGATGCAGTTTTAAATTAGATGGGACATCCGCTTTGAAGCCGTAAAGGCAATCCATCGGGGTTAATTTAGTACCCTCGCGTACACTGTGGGATGTACACGAATGCAGCGGTTCGTAGGAATTGATCCCATGTTTTGGGATTTTCGTCTACGATTGTACGCAGATATTCCATTAATGGTCTATGGGCACGCTCTAGTGCTCCATTAGACTGTGGATGGTATGCGGAAGTCTGTAACTTCTTTACCTTTAGCAGTTTGCAAACTTTCTTGAATAGCTCACTCAGGAAATTAGTTCCCTGATCGGTGACTATTCGCTTTGGAATGTGATAACGCGTGACAATCTCATCGAAGAAGATTTGCGCCACCATTGCTGCTTCTCCATTTGGTATGGCATACCAATCGACAAATTTGGTAAGGTTATCTTGAAAAGTTAAAACATATTTATTACCTGATATGGTCTCTTCTAGTGGACCCACTATATCCAGGAAAACCTTGTCGAAAGGTTGTTCTGAGATGTCCGTTATTACCATTGGCATCTTGAATTGTGGAGATGCTTTCATTGTTTGGGATTTAGGACATTTTTTGATGTACTTTTTTATGTCGCTAAGCATGTGTCTCCATCAATACTTGCATCTAATTCTTAATGACACCCTGATGGCCGCCGAAAGTTGAGTCGTGATAATCCTTTAGGATTGTTTGAACTTCCTTGGGGCTCGCAATTATCTCAGGTGCCTTGACTAGACTTATATCTTGTTCAAGCATAGCAGGGGGTTGTATTTCCGCCTCTGGGGGTTCATTTTCTTTATCTTCCGCTGCCGTGGGTTGTGTTTCAGCGCTGGAGCTAGTATTGGCCTCTTGGGCTTTCTGTTGCTGAGCTCTGGTCACGGCGAATTAATGAGCGGGTTTCTTATTTTTTCAGTTATTTGGGGACATATTTTAATCCACATCAGAGTTCATAGTGTGGTGGACTTGGGCTTGCACCGTTAAGGTATTGCCTGCATTGTCTTCGTTTAATACTTGTGGAATTCGGCTTAATGCATCCGCATTGGTATTATACTTCCCTGGTTTGTATTCGATGGTGTAGTCGAATTCTGATAATTTATGGTGAAATCTCTCCAAACTGGAAGTCGGGTCTTTAACATTAAAGGCACCTTTGAGAGGCTTGTGGTCAGTATAAGTAGTTACACTATGTATGTTCTGGCTCACTTTTTCCATACAAAAAGTGTCCGGAAATTTCAAACTATTTTGATGGATCACTGCGTCTTCTTCTTCGTCTGGAGGTACGGTGAGCAATCTTGAAGTGGTTCTGAGGCCGCTTTTGTACTGAAAATTAAAATTATACTACAGTACCAGCTCACTTTTTCCATACAAAAAGTGTCCGGAAAATTCAAACTATTTTGTGCGGGTTCTGGGCCACTGGGGGATTCCGCCTAGTGGTATACGTCACAGGGCCTGCCTGGGGGAATTGCTTTCCTACCGTCTGGCTGAAGCTCTAAACATTTGTGAAGGGGTGCGTAGCTTTATTGGTGTAGGTTTCTGGTTAAGTTGATCTGGTCTTGCAGGCTACAATTTGACCTTGAGATGCCCCTCATGTGTCTGGCTACTGGAGATTTGCTGAGAGCTTCAGTGGGAATATCTGATACTATGACTAGGACTGTCTGGGGCGTGTTGGATTGGGCTACGTTACCTGTACCAAGGCTTGGGTGGAATGTGTGTGGCTTAAGTAATGATGCGAAATGCCCTAAGCGATTTTATATCGGGGCTGTATACTTGTCAGCTTGAGTTTGTTGTTAGTTGTTTACTTTAGTATGAGTGCCTGTGGTGTGTTGGGCTGGGCTACTTGGTGGCTGAGCAAACGTTACCTAAGGCGTGGATGCATGTGTGCAACTATGTATTTATGTGGATAAGAAATGTTATGAAATTCCCTAAGTGAATTAGTGTAATTAGTATAAGTAATAATTCAAGTTAATCCTAGAATATTTTTGTTCATACCAATAGATTCTAGAAGGTGTCAGTGGGGGTCTTAGTAATAGGGGTGGACAAATTTTTTATCAGAAATCCTCTACGAGCTATGGGTTTCGAGATATTAGTGATCTTACCTTTTGTGGTACTATTAGTAGTAGTAATAATTCAAGTTAACCCTAGGATATTTTTTGTCCATGCCAATAGTATTAGTACTATGGGATAAAAATTTTCGGCATAAGACCAGATTTTATGTAAACCCCGAATTTCTTTAAACTTTCAACACTAGTTCCTTTTTACTCACAAATCACAAATATTTAATCAAAATTTTGCGCAAAGTTATAGTTTCAGAGATAATCGACTTTAAAAATCGCGAAATTTGCACTATATTTCACAATACGATTTGACATTCCCCCGCAATTAATTAAATCTTCTTCTTATTTTTAGTATTAAAAAGAGGCTGTGGTAGGTATATACATACCTTCCGAATATTCGGGTTACCAGCATTGCGTTTTTTTATTCATTACGAGTTGATGTAGCATTTACTTAGAATGGAGTAGAAAAACGTTTATTAAAGAAGCACACACACACACACACACAGGCTGGCAGGGGCACACACACACCCACGCGCGCGGAGCGAAGCGGAGCGCGCGTGGGTGTGTGTGTGCCCCTGCCAGCCTGTGTGTGTGTGTGTGTGTGTGTGTGCCCGTCCCTATGTGTGTGTGTGTGCCTGCCTGCGTGTGTGTGTGTGTTAAATGCTGATTACTACACATCAATTAATATTCGTAATGAATAAAAAAACGCAATGCTGGTAACCCGAATGTTCGGAAGGTATGTATATACCTACCACAACCTCTTTTTAATACTAAAAAGAAGAAGAAGATTTAATTAATTACGGGGGAATGTCAAATTGTATTGTGAAATATAGTGCAAATTTCGCGATTTTTAAAGTCGATTATCTCTGAAACTATAACTTTGCGCAAAATTTTGATTAAATATTTGTGATTTGTGAGTAAAAAGGAACTAGTGTTGAAAGTTTAAAGAAATTCGGGGTTTACATAAAATCTGGTCTTGTTCCAAATTTTCATCAGAAATCCTCTACGGGTTATGGTTCGAGATATTAGCTATCTTACCTTCTCAGGTGTAATTAATATTAGTAGCTCAAAAACAAACAAAAAACAACAACAACTATAACCTAAGTTGTGGATTAAAGATTTGATGATATTAATCTGTAGGTGCCTTTTATAAACATGATTGCACCATGTAACCATATATCTAAAAATAGATCAGGCGAAGCTGGTTGGGGTGAATGTAGAAAGAAGGCGGTATTATGATATTAATGTAGTATGATATGCTGTCTTACATGAGTTGTGGAAGTTATCAGCAATATCGCTTCATATTTATCTCTCTAAAGCATCATCCGAATGGTGTTGTATGAATGAAGAAAACACTGATAATTCTTCAAGCCTATAGTGAAGACCGTGGTGGAGGTTGAGCGTGGGTACTGTAAGTTGTGTATATATTAATTGCGTTGTATATTAATCTAGTAGGATATGAAAGCTTTAGTGAAGAGCGTGGAAGAGGATAGTGTTATGTGTTTACCTTTAAATCTTAAGTTAGGTTGAGAGTGGGTTAAATTAAAAGCATTGATGATAGAAGATAGTGCTATGATATTAAGTAATGGAAATTGTATGGGAGCAGTAAAAAATAATTTTTGGCTGTCAGGTGTAATGGCATGACTTAGCAGGTAATTTGATATTACCTTTTGCCAAGATCGTGGCGGTTGAGATTGGGTAAAGCTTAGTGGTGCTCGATGTTTATTTTATGGGTGGTGGGTGTGCATAATATAGTAGAAAGCTTTAGTGAATACCATACTTTTCAACCAGCTGACTCTGTCAAAACATCTGTGTCGCTCTAACATAAATCTGTGTTCATATTTTAGGTGGGCATTATAGCTTGAAATTATCTTATGGATATTGATCAATGAGGAAGCCTATAGGTTTTGTTTACAATTCGCTATATTTTTCGGTCTGGGATTAACAAATATTTCGAGGAGAGGATAAGTTTGGTGGTGCATGAAGTTTATTTTATGTGCGGAGGGTGCTCATAATCTAGTAGGAAACTTTAGTGAATACCATACTTTTCAACCATCTCGCTCTAACACACAACATCTGCCTTGGAGCTTTGTGTTATCAGTTGCTTGATTGATATGCTATGGCTGTCTAGAATTATCATGCTTGTGTTGGGCTGGTATGTATACTTGGTGGATGAGAGCTTTAGCGACAATATGCTATCGTTTACTTGCTAGCTTGGAACTTGGTGTTATCAGTTGTTTGCTTCATATGCTCTGGCCGTCAGGGGCTATCATGTGTTGAGGTGGATTGGGCGAATACATATCTAAAAATAGATCATGCGAATCTGCTAAGAGCATGGTAATATTGAGATGGGCACAGTATTTTCTTGCCGTGAAAGCTGCGTTAAATTCAATATTTGGTTTGATATGATATTAAACTAGTAGGATATGTTAACTAAGAATTCACTTGACGATGTCTTAGATGAATAGTGGAAGTTGTATGGGAGATTCGACTTAGCTGTGAGTAAGTAGTAAAAGTAAATTTTTGGTAGTCAGATGCTACGACCATAACAGTGTGCTACACTGACACTAGAGACACCATGCTCACTCGGCCTACTGTTTTCTATATGGATGATTCAATGACCCAGCCCATGCTGATAGAAGGATTCGCAACAAGATCCCGCAAGTTTGTACACTGTTATATAAGACCCAAAGGATTGTAGATTAGGTTAGTGTCTTAAAATAATAAGCGACGAATGATAGTAGACTAGACATACATAACCTCGTGACCGTAGTAATTTTATATATTTATAGTTGTGCACTGTTGTTCTATACAAGATCTAAGTTGGAAAAGAAAACAGCTCTGATAACAGCTTAACAGCTTTTCAAACAGCTCTGATAACAGCTTAACAGCTTTTCAAACAGCTCTAATAACAGCTTTTCAAACAGCTCTGATAACAGCTTAACAGCTTTTAAAACAGCTCTTATAACAGCTTAACAGCTTTTAAAACAGTTCCGATAACAGCTTAACAGCTCTCATAGTACCCGCTAAAAATTACAATTCACGCGAAATTGATCAATTTGGTCGTCGTCCAGTACAGAAGAGATGCTGTAAAATTTTTTAATATACACGGTAAAGCTTGTCTGTAGGATGAAATCGTATCTACGTTTGGTCCCCTAATTAAATATGTAATTAATTTTTGAATCCAATAAACCGTTTTGGAAATAACTGTAAAAGAACTGTAGCAGTCCTTTTTAAGGTGAAAAATTGACCGTTTTTGGTACAAAAATTTACATATTTTCATCTCATCACTTCGAAGAACTGGTAAGTCCTGGAAATTTACTTCCGATGACAGAAATGTTCATAACGGAGTACTAAAGGATGTGAAACAAAGAACGGAAGAAATATATGCAAAATGTGGAAACTGGGGTGTCTATGACCGTAGTGTAAAAAAATCGTTTTTCGGCGGTCAAAAGTCAGCTATCACGTTAAAACGATCAAAGACAAACTGCACCACTCGATTTCCCTCTCCTCCCTCTTTAATTTGGTACCAAACATGACGTAGTTTGAGCAATCGCCTATGAGGGGTGGTACGACCCCAACCCCCAAAACACCCTGCCCCCAAAATTGTTCACCTATATTTTTGTACTCTAAACCCTTAATCTATCAAAAAAATTCCAATACTCCAGAGCCCTCCCACATAAAGTTAGGCGCCCGTTAATATTGCGATAGCAAAATTTACCGCCGGGGCCGCTCAAATCTGCAAATTACCATTAATCGAAATAAAATATAGCCTATAATACCCATGCATGCCTAATTACCAAAGTGAATTCTTACTTTTTTTTCATTGGGCTTAGAGATCCTGAGCTTACTCCTGCGAACTATTGCAGCTCCTGATATAATTATTTTTTAAATTTCCCTTAATCAGCTCCCATTTCTACCCCGCACTCTCCCCGCCCCTTTTCCTAAACCTATCTTGTTCGTGCTGAGCTCCCATTTTTTTTTATACCACATACATTCTCCTTCTACTCTCCATTCTCTCGTTATCCCGGAAAAACTCAAGAAAACCTACCCTCCTACATCCCTCAAAAACTACCCCAACCAAAAAGAAATTTAAATTTATTTCGACAGTGGAAGGTAATAGACAGATGTACCTCACATATGAAAAAAAGTCCAACCCTCTACAACAAAAATTGATACCCTTAATCGTCCCAGGCGATTGGCACATTTTCACATTTCTTACGTTTTCCCTAATTCTCCAACCATGTTAGTGAGTTGGGAATGGAGAATTAGGGAATTAAAAATTCTAAGAAACGCAATTCTCATCTCCCAAATTCCCAAATTCTCCGTGCTACAGAATCCGGCCCCTGGTCACCGAAAATTTTACTAATTTGTATTACTCATCTAAGTCGGCATATCATCCTACATTAATATGATAGCTCGTTAATGCTTTTAATTAACCCACTTTTAAGCTAATGATAATATGCAATTTTTTCAGATGTGGCTGCTCAATCACTTTCAGGCTAGGCTAACAAGGTACTCTAGAAAGATTTCGTGTTGCAACACTTGTCATGCCATTACACCTTATCACCAAAAATTTGATGAAAAGTCTTTTACTATACCCATACAACTTTCACTACTCATCTAAGTCAACATATCATACTATATTAGTATCACCTCACATTGATATCATAGGTGATCAAAACTTTAAATTTAACCTGCCCAGAAAAGAAATTTTATTGAAATTAAAAAACAATTTTTCATATAACCTAAGAATTTTCAATACATACACATACACACACCTACATCGAAAATTTTCTGATAAAGCTTTAATTTCTATTACTTCATGTTTCTTAACATCCGTAGCAGCCGTGATCTATTTTTGGACATCGAATATCATAGCATGTTCCCTCTTGTTTATAAAAGATCTTTAATCCACAACTTACGTTATAGTTGTTGTTGTTTTTTTTAGCAAAAGAAATATTCAATTATAACTTCCACTACTCATCTAAGACATCATATCCTACAGATTAATATCAGTTGTTGTCGTTTTCAACTAAGAAATTAGCAATCTGTCATAAATCTCTCAATTTGTTTACTTTACTCGGCCGCTGTCCGAATTTGTTTACAGTATTCGACTGCGAATTTGTTTACTTTACTGTACTGTACGAATTTGTACATGCAAGCAATCAAATTAAAAGCATTACACCAGAAGAGCAAAATTAAGCATTTACTAATTTCCATTACATATCTAAAACAACATATCTACCTACATTCACCCCAACCAGCTTCGCCTGATCTAATTTTAGATATATGGTTACATGGTGCAATCATGTTTATAAAAGGAACCTACAGATTAATATCATCAAATCTTTAATCCACAACTTAGGTTATAGTTGTTGTTGTTTTTTGTTTGTTTTTGAGCTACTAATATTAATTACACCTGAGAAGGTAAGATAGCTAATATCTCGAACCATAACCCGTAGAGGATTTCTGATGAAAATTTTTACCCCATGGTACTAATACTATTGGCATGGACAAAAAATATCCTAGGGTTAACTTGAATTATTACTACTACTAATAGTACCACAAAAGGTAAGATCACTAATATCTCGAAACCCATAGCTCGTAGAGGATTTCTGATAAAAAATTTGTCCACCCCTATTACTAAGACCCCCACTGACACCTTCTAGAATCTATTGGTATGAACAAAAATATTCTAGGATTAACTTGAATTATTACTTATACTAATTACACTAATTCACTTAGAGAATTTCATAACATTTCTTATCCACATAAATACACTGTTGCACACATGCATCCACGCCTTAGGTAACGTTTGCTCAGCCACCAAGTAGCCCAGCCCAACATACCACAGGCACTCATACTAAAGTAAACAACTAACAACAAACTCTAGCTGACAAGTAGATTGCCCCGATATAAAATCGCTTAGGGCATTTCGCATCATTACTTAAGCCACACACATTCCACCCAAGCCTTGGTACAGGTAACGTAGCCCAATCCAACACGCCCCAGACAGTCCTAGTCATAGTGTCAGATATTCCCACTGAAGCTCTCAGCAAATCTCCAGTAGCCAGACACAGGACAGGCATCTCAAGGTCAAATTGTAGCCTCCAAGACCAGATCAACATAACCAGAAACCTCCACCAATAAAGCTACGCACCCCTTCACAAATGTTTACAGCTTCAGCCAGACGGTATTAAAGGAATTCCCCCAGGCAGGCCCTGTGACGTATACCACTAGACGGAATCCCCCAGTGGCCCAGAACCCGCAAAATAGTTTGAATTTTCCGGACACTTTTTGTATGGAAAAAGTGAGCTGGTACTGTCACAGTATAATGTTAATTTTCAGTACAAAAGCGGCCTCAGATCCAACTCAAAATTGCTCACCGTACCTCCAGACGAAGAAGAAGACGCAGTGATCCATCAAAATAGTTTGAAATTTCCGGACACTTTTTGTATGGAAAAAGTGAGCCAGAACATGCATAGTGTAACTATTAGTATAGACTGTGAATTTTCTGCCGTAAAGGTAGCATCGGAAATTTCTAGTTGCCCAGACTATAGCCAATAACTCCTCTTCAATTGTGGAGCAATTTCTCTCGGCTTTATTCAGCGTTCGGCTTGCATAGGCGATTGGCTGTTCTTTACCCACGTCTCTTTGGGAAAGCACAGCGCCTAACGTTTCGTTGCTGGCGTTCGTTATAAGATTGAAAGGTTTAGAGAAATCTGGATAGATTAAAAGTGGTGGTGATATTAGAGCATTCTTGATGCTTTGCAATGCTTCTTGGCATTTCTCGGTCCAAGTGAATTTTACATCTTTGCGGAGTAAATTCGTAATTGGACGAACGAATTTTGAGTAGTCCGGAATGAACTTCCTATAGTAATTGGCAAGCCCTAAAAAGGACCTGACTTGCCTAACTGTTCTAGGCACAGGAAATGTTTGGACGTAGGCCGTTTTGCTGGGATCTGGTAATGCACTTTCGCTATAGCATTTGTGCCCTAGGTAAACAACTTCTCGTCTGAAGAACTGGCACTTCTCTGGCTGCAGGTTGAGGTTGTTTTCTCTCAATTTGTCGAAGACTTTTTTCAGTTTATCGTTGTGGTCATTTAGGTTCTTACCATATATTACGATGTCATCAAGGCAAACGAGACATTCGAGTCCTTTTAGGCCTTTCAAAACAAAGTTCATGAGGCGTTGGAATGTAGCGATAGCTCCGTTGAGTCCGAATGGCATACGCTTAAATTCGTACTGCCCGTAACTAGTGCTAAAAGCGGTCTTATGTCGATCTTTTTTGTCGGCTAAGACTTGATGATAGCCGTTGGCCAAATCGGGAGTGGTAAAGTACCTGGCATGACCTAGCTGGTCGATGATATCTTCGATTCGAGGTAGCGGAAATTCATCGCCAATTGGGACTACTAATAAGGATGAATTCCAAGGGCTTTTGCTAGTTTGGACTTTCCGTTGTCTAGCATTTCTCTTAATTGCTAATTTATTACTTTTCCCTGGGTCTCTGGTAATCTGTAGGCCTTCTGGTTTATGGGCGCTTGATCTTGTATTAATGGGATATTGTGGGTGATAGCATTTGTATATGTTAGCTTGTCACCTTTCAAATAAAAGGTATCATTGTACTCATGACAGAGTTCGGATATCGAAGCTTTTTCTTCTGCGTTTAGATTTGAGTCTAGGCTGATCTCTTGGTCTAACCTATTGACTCGTGGAGTATGTGTGGGATCTTCATTATCCGGAAATAAGTATCTTACGTGTTGTAAAATAGCTATGTTTTCTGAAAATCTTACGTTTCTTTTGGGTTGTTGTAACCTTTTTTGTGAGTATTTTTACTTATTTTACTAATCGGCAGGGTATGTGCTTCCTGCTATGGTGGAGTACCATGTTTTATGGGTACTTTCGATTGGTCCGAGTACTTGCACGCATTCGTATTATGGCTTATGGGCCGTGGAAAATTGGTTTTCTTAATATTACTTGACGGTGGAGCCAACTTTGCCTTCAATGAGGCCTTAAGGATCTCGCACGCGTCTTCTATAGGGATCTCGGGCCACTTTTTATTCTTAAATACTAATTTTATTAAGTAGGTGAATCTACCTTGCCTTTAAATAGGTCTTACTGAGCTCGCACGCAATGTTGATGGGGCTCTTGGGCCAAGGTGGTTTCTTAACACTAATGCTACTAAGTGGTGGAGTCGAACTTTCCTTTAAATTGGGTCTTACTGAGCTCACACGCACTTGTGATAGGGCTCTTGGGCCACTGTAGTTTCTTAACACTAACTTTGTTGGGTTGTACAACTACTTTGGGATAATAATGATTCAAATACCTTGCTCGATTAAAATGTATATTGAAACTGAAACTTTATTACATATTCTGGATTTACAGTTTTTATAGGTTGTTGCTTATTCTTTTGAATACATTGCATCAATATCTTGATATACGCATTTCATGTCGATTCACTAAGTTCACTGACATTTATAAAATACTGTTGTAATGAGTATAAGGTTTATTGTTGTGAACTATGAAATGCTGACGCATAGGGTCATTGAGTTTATTGACTTTATAAAAAGGGTTAATGTAATTTTACCTTAAATGTATTAATGCAATGTAATCACATAATTCCTATACACCTTCCCTCTTTAGGAGTGTGCAAAACAACTAAGATAAGTTTAGAAGTAAGTTTTACAGAACTAATACAATAAAATTTATAAACGATTTTGAAAATTTATAGACTATGTAGAAAATATATTCGTTTGGATACCTTCCCCACATGGAGTCAAAACTTATCGCTGTATATATATGTTCAGTCCTCACACATAAATATAAATATACGACGATGTAGTTCCTGCTGTCAGCTTGAATACACTAAGCAGTAAGTGTGCCTTCCTACGACGAATTATGTCTCTAAAACAAAAATAAAGAAAGGCTCATGAACAACAAATAAATAAAAAATATCAACAAAATTCTCACCAAATTACAGGCACCTCCGTATATTTTTCTTGTAATGTCATCAAATGACATTATGACAGCCAGCTGTTTTCGCCTCGAATAAAATTCAAGTAAACGCCGCTAGGGCAACACCACGAGGCGAAACAGATATAACTGGTTACAGCGGCTATATAAATCCGATGAATTTCAGTAGATGGCACCATTCTTTTGGCAAAGTTGACCTGAATCAGAGCTAATCTGAGTAAAAATAATCGTGCTGCCCACCTTTTCCACAGAAGATAATTCTGGTCAGGGATAACCTGAATTTTCTATTATAAAGATGATAATTCTGATCAGGGATAACCTGAGTTTGTTATACAGAAGATAATCCTGATCAGGGATAACCTGAGCTTCTTATACAGAAGATAATTCTGATCAAGGATAACCTGAGCTTCTTATACAGAAGATAATTCTGATCAGGGATAACCTGAGCTTCACATCCTTTTATACAGAAGATAATTCTGGTCAGACAAATCCGAATCTGAATTTTCTTATAGAAGTTTTTTACGTCCTTGAGCCCACACGTACCGTAATTCGGACCAGAGATAAATCTGAGTGTCTGATTACTTGCTTGTGCCCACACGCAGCACAAAGGCATTTCTTTATTGACTGAATATTAAAATTTAATTTGATGATAGTGCTCAGATCTTCTTCTTCTTTTTCTTTCAGAATTGAGACCATCAATAGAGTACATCGTCTTTTTAAGTTGAATTTTAATTGAATTTTAGACTGAATTGTACTAGTTTGTAGGTAAGTTTTTTATATTGAATTCATATTGAATTATTTTTATGAATTTTGTGATATTAGGTTAAGCAAATTGAATTATTAAATAAAATTTTATATTTGAAATAAAAAAAACTGAGTTATCGTCTGAACCGGCT
The DNA here is from genome assembly GCA_963924295.1 of Dioctria rufipes. Taxonomy (NCBI): domain Eukaryota; kingdom Metazoa; phylum Arthropoda; class Insecta; order Diptera; family Asilidae; genus Dioctria; species Dioctria rufipes. The sequence goes on from OZ002740.1 coordinate 104,775,025, forward strand.
CCGCTCCCTCACGAACGAGACTAGATCTCACATTGATCCTTCAAAGACGGATAACTCAGTCAAATCAAGTATAAAATTGAATACATTGCTTAATACTATCACGTGATTCAAGCCTCTTCATACAAAATGCCTACAGATGATGAAGGCAGTATATCTGACACCTGGGACGAAACCATTAGCTCAGTATTAGAGTTGGTTGAGTCTCAAAAAGAGGTCAAAGATTTAATGGAAGACCTCTTTAAAAGGCATCAAAGAGAAGGTAAAAAGAAAACTGTCAAATCGACAGAAAAACGCCTACAAACGTTCACCGAATATTGGAAAGAATTCCAAACGCGGCATAGGGTAATTCAAAAGTGAGCGACAAAGGAAGATCGCAAAATAGAATATTTCACGAAAGAGACATTTAGTGATGTACAGGAGTATTATATTGAAAAAGCAGTAAGCATGGAAGACGATGTAGACAGACTAACAACAACGGCTGGCAATAATCCTCCTCAGACTCAGATATAACATGCTAGCACAAATTCATGTAATAATGAAAGACTCCCCAGAATTAAACTTCCCACCTTCAATGGAGAATACTCTACGTAGATTTCATTCCACGATTTATTTAATTCGGTTATTCATAAAAACAATAATTTAAGAGACGTTGACAAATTGTATTTCTTAAAAACAAATCTAGTAGGAGAAGCTGAAAAGTTGCTCAGGCACTATGAAGTATGCGACACGTATTATAAACCAGCTTGGCAGCTATTAAAGGAACGCTACTCAAACAAGCGGATCCTAGTCAACGTACAATTAAAGAAATTATTGTCTCTCCCAACCATAAGCCATGACACTGCCGACAATATAAAAAGGCTATTGGATAACATAACTGAGGCATTACTAGCACTACAAAATTTAGAAATAAAAACTGAGAATTGGGATCCAATAATAACGTATGGACTCTTAAACAAATCTAAGATTCCAGCGCCCCCACCTAATAAAAAAACTTGCAGCCACTGCAAAAAGGACCATATAATTTTTCACTGTCCAACATTCCGAACTCTGACCACCCAACAGCGACACGAAGCTGTCTCAAATAAGCATTTATGTAAGAATTACTTATCCCCTAACCATACAACATCAAATTGTACAAGCAAAAAAAGGTGTTATCATTGTAACAGAAATCACAATACACTGCTACATTACGAAAGTAGATCACCCAATCAGCTCAGCCAAATTCCAATATGGAAACAAAGCAATACTCACCTGCCGACAGAAATAATGAGCAACAAGCTCAAAACTTTCTAACATCCAATATGAAGAGAGCGCTACTCTCTACAGCTTTGATAAATGTCACATCACCATCTGGAATCACAATAGTGTTTAGAGCACTGATCGATTCTGGATCTCAAGTTTCCATTTTAACTGAAAGAGCCTTTAAGCGACTACAGCTTAAAGGACTCCCAACTACCCATCAACTAATTGGACTTGGTACAACGCCCACCAATACAGCTGTAAAGCAAACAACTGTCATCATTCAGTCATTACATACCACGTTCAAAATTACAAGCAATATGCTCGTGATAAAAAAAATCACAGACTTGCTACCTACTAATACGATTAACGTGTCAAATTGGAGGCACATTAACAATCTCCCATTAGCGGATCCCACCTTCTCGATTCCGGGAGAGGTTGATATTCTTCTTGGAGCAGAATTTTACGCCGCCATTATTAAAAATGGCATTAAAAGAGGATCTAGCAATACACCCACAGCCCAAAACACAGAATTAGGCTGGATTCTGGTTGGAGCAGTACCAGAAGCGAAAAGCACTATCACCACCGTGCTATCTACCCACACCACCATAAACACTACGTTGGACGATCAATTAAGAAAATTTTGGGAGCTCGAGGAATGTAGCATCCAACCAAAGCTATCACCAGAAGATCAACTCTGCGAACAACTCTATCAAGAGACAAGTAAGCGATTACCCTCTGGCAAATATGAAGTAAACTTACCTTTCAAGACCAGAGATTCACCCGAACTTGGACAGTCCAGAAACATGGCTGTCAAACAATTTTTCCAACTAGAAATAAGATTATCCAATAATCCAACAATGCACAAACTATACAAGGAGTGCATAGATGAATACATTCACCTCGGCCACATGAGGCCTATCTCACTTACACCAACAGAAAGTACATCACACGACAACACTACTTTCTATTATCTCCCACATTATGCGGTGCTCAAAGGGAGTACCACAACAAAACTCCGGGTTGTTTTTAATGCATCAGCTCGTACATCGAATGGAAAATCATTAAACGAGTAGTTATTAGTTGGACCTACAATTCAGCCAACGCTATGGACCACCCTACTGAGATGGCACCTGTACAAGTTTGCAATTACAGCAGACATAGAAAAAATTTACAGAATGATTCAAAGGACGCCACGACACCAGAATTATCAAAGAATAATCTGGAGAGACAGTCCAAATGAAAAATTAAAAGATTATATTCTGACTACGGTCACATTTGGAACAACACCAGCACCATATCTCGTCATCAGAACTCTACAGCAACTAGCAAAGGACGAAGCGATCAATCATCCTCGAGCAGCTAAGAGCATCATGAGAGACTTCTACGTGGATGACCTGGTCTCAGGAGTACATACTTTGAATGAGGCACAACAACTACAACATGAACTCATTGAAGTTTTAGCAAAAGGGACATTCAACCTGCGCAAATGGACTGCCAACCATTATGATCTCTTAACTAATATACCATTAAATCATAGAGAGTTGAAAACAAACCTAGAATTTTCAGAACACGAGTCCATAAAAACTCTTGGCATCCATTGGTATCCAACCACAGACTGTTTTTCATTCAAAGTTAACATTCCTGAGCCAAAAACCACATATACAAAGAGAATAATATTATCCGAAGTCTCATCTCTCTTCGATCCATTAGGATGGGTGGCTCCATCCATAATCACTGCAAAAATCTTACTTCAGAAACTTTGGCTCTCAAAATGCGATTGGGATGACATTGTATCCACAGAAATATCAAGAGAATGGAATTATTTTAAAAATCAATTACATGCAATTCAAGACATTCAGATTCCACGTTGGCTAGGCTACATGCCTAATTCAACAGATATGGAGCTCCACGGCTTTTGTGATGCATCCAACAATGCTTACTCAGCTGTTCTATATTTAAAAATACAGACAAACGAGGGCTCCAAAGTACAATTGACAACAGCAAAAACTAGTCTCAATCCCACGCTTAGAGCTATGTGGGGCTGTTCTGCTCTCTCGACTCATAAAACAGGTAAACATCGATTTGGAATTTGAAAGAGTTAAACTAATAGCTTGGACAGATACCAATATAGTCTTGTCATGGCTTCATAAACATCCCTCAACCTGGAAGACTTTCGTGGCCAATCGTATAACCGAAATACACGGAAATATGACACAAGCCTCTTTGAAATATGTCCCCTCCAAGGATAATCCAGCGGATGTAGCATCAAGGGGAATTTTGCCTGACAGCTTAGTCACTACTCCAATGTGGTGGCATGGCCCAGACTGGTAAACTGTATACGCAAAATATAGTCCACTAATCAATATTTATCAGTCTCTGAGTTAAAAAAGGCAGAACAATGCTTAATTAGACTTCTCCAAAATATCTCCTTCTCCACCGAAATCACCCAGTTACAGAAGAATCTGCCCCTTCCTAAAAAGAGTCGAATTCTTTCTCTCAATCCCAAACTCGACTCTGAAAACATGTTACGAGTTGCAGGTCGTCTCACAAATTCTCAGTTGAATTACGATCAACAGTACCCTATAATACTCCCCAATAATCATCACATAACCAATATTTTTATACAACATATACATCATTAGACACGGAGGCACCCAACTAATATTGAGTACTACATATAAGAAATCATTATTGGTTATTAAACGCCCGCAACACGATTAGACATCGCATCCACAAATGTGTCGAATGTTTTCGATTCAATGCACGACCTAGTACTCAATTAATGAGTTCTCTACCCGCCGCTAGAGTCAACACATCTTTACTCTTCCAACATACTGGGGTACATTATGCAGGCCCGCTTGATATGAAAACATCTACACTAAGAGGAGCGAAAACTACTAAAGCATATATATGTCTATTCGTTTGCCTGGCCACTAAGGCCATACACATAGTGCTTGTCTCTGACTTATCTACACCAGCCTTTCTAGCCGCTCTTAAGCGATTTGTTGCACGGAGAGGCCTTTTCTCACACATTTACTCAGATGAAGGGACGAATTTCGTAGGAGCAAATCGAATTCTACAATCAGACTTAGAGAAATCTATCAGAACAATTGAAAGCAATTTAGCCAGCGAGTTTGCCAACCAAGGCATAACCTGGCACTTCAACCCTCCTGCAGCACCTCACTTTGGAGGCTTATGGGAATCTGGTTAAAATCTACCAAACGCCATCTCTATAAAACAATCAAGGATGCAAAACTCACATACGAGGAACTACATACAATTTCTGTTCAAATAGAGGCATATTTAAACGCAAGACCCCTTTCTCCTTTGTCCAATGATCCAACTGATTACAATATCCTCACTCCCGGACACTTCCTAACTGGTCGTCATAATCTCATCATTGTAGAACCTCCCCCACTTAACCCACAACAACATCCTCTCAAGAGATGGCAGTACATCCAATCCCTCTCTCATAACTTTTGGAAACAATGGTCATGAGACTACTTGCAAACATTACACCAACGACAAAAGTGGCAGACAGAAAAGGAAAATTTAAAAATCGGAGCTCTCGTTTTAATAAAAGAAGACCAAATCCCAATTGGAAAATGGCCATTAGGTCGAATTATTGAAATTCATACTGGCCATAATAATTTAGTCAGAGCAGCAACTATTAAAACTGCAAAAAATATTCTCACCCGTCCAATCTCTAAAATCTGTCCTCTCCCGCTCATAAAAAACTCCTGACAATCAAATATCCCCACCAAAATCTTCTACTCTCTGGCAATACCAAATTCCAAAATACCCGTTATATTCAAATATAAACGATTCCAAAATCCGCCAAAAGTCACTTCAAGATTGAAAATTGACAAGTGCGCGCAGTGGTTTTTTCTTTTTGAGTTCGTTTACATTTTTTATTTTTTCATTTTTTTATTTTTTTATTTTTCTTCTACCATGGATGAGTTATTGGAAATTTTTAACTCGGAATCCTTGGATTCTGTGGATGCTGGTCTATCTCCAACTTCACCAGAATTATTGGCTCCCTTCAAGCCAATCAGGCCTATTAGTCCACTAGCACCAACCCCGAAAAAGGCACGAAAAGTTCGATCGGCTGTTGTTCGGCCACCACCTCACGAGATCGTGCCAGTGAAAAGATTGTGCTGGCCTTTCGATGCCAGCCACATCTGATCTAAAAAGTTTGCAGACCAAATCTAAGGCAAACGTTAGTTTGAAATTTAAGCCGAGAGCGAAAGAACACCAGAAGTCCGGATCCAAACTCAACCAAGGCTACCAACTGGAAAACGGTCTGCACCACTAAGTCTACCTGAAGTGCATAAGTATTAAGCAAACACCAGAGATATCAGAGCCAGGGATTCCAAAAGATCTAATTGGGGGAATTATTGCCACGCCAATTGTCGTCAAGTTGCTGCAAACAACAAATACTCCTTGGAACGTCATCAGGGAAGCAAAGACGTTCTGCAAATGGTCTCTGCCTGGAGATGTAACCATGAAAATGAAAAGGAAAAGGGATAAATTACACATCTTTTACCAACAAAACGTAAGTTTATTCACAAAACAAACAAATATTTCTTTTTTTTTGGAGGCGGGAGGATGTTTAGTCCTCACACATAAATATACATATCCAACGATGTAGTTCCTGCTGTCAGCTTGAATACACTAAGCAGAAAGTGTACCTTCCTACGACGAATTATGTCTCTAAAACAAAAATAAAGAAAGGCTCATGAACAACAAATAAATAAAAAATATCAACAAAATTCTCACCAAATTACAGGCACCTCCGTATATTTTTCTTGTAATGTCATCAAATGACATTATGACAGCCAGCTGTTTTCGCCTCGAATTCAAGTAAACGTCGCTAGGGTAACACCACGGGGCGAAACAGATATAACTGGTTACAGCGGCTATATAAAGCCGATGAATTTCAGTAGATGGCACCATTCTTTTGGCAGAGTTGATCTGAATCAGAGCTAATCTGAGTAAAAAAAAGGATCGTGCTTCCCACCTTTTCCACAGAAGATAATTCTGGTCAGGGATAACCTGAATTTCCTATTATACAGAAGATAATTCTGGTTAGGGATAACCTGAATTTCCTATTATACAGAAGATAATTCTAGTCAGGGATAACCTGAATTTTCTATTATACAGAAGATAATTCTGGTCAGAGATAACCTGAATTTCCCATTATACAGAAGATAGTTCTGATCAGGGATAACCTGAGCTTGTTATACAGAAGATAATTCTGATCAGGGATAACCTGAGCTTCTTATACAGAAGATAATTCTGATCAGGGATAACCTGAGCTTCACATCTTTTTATACGGAAGATAATTCTGGTCAGACAAATCCGAGTCTGAATTTTCTTATAGAAGTTTTTTACTTCATTGAGCCCACACGTACCGTAACTCGGACCAGAGATAAATCTGAGTGCCTGATTACTTCCTTGTGCCCACACGCAGCACAAAGGCATTTCTTTATTGACGGTATATTAAAATTTAATTTGATGATAGTGCTCAGATCTTCTTCTTCTTTTTCTTTCAGAATTGAGACCATCAATAGAGTACATCGTCTTTTTAAGTTGAATTTTAATTGAATTTTAGACTGAATTGTACTAGTTTGTAGGTTAGTTTTTTATATTGAATTTATATTGAATTATTTTTATGAATTTTGTGATATTAGGTTAAGCAAATTGAATTATTAAATAAAATTTTATATTTGAAATAAAAAAACTGAGTTATCCTCTGAACCGGCTCTCCTCCCTCACGAACGAGACTAGATCTCACAATATATATTTTTTTGTTTGTTTGTTTTTTTTTTTTTTATTAAACCTTAAAGCTAATATAGTATAAATATTTTAATGGTTGAATTATAGAATTATTCTGGGATCCCTATTATTTTAATTCGTTTATTATTATTATATGTAATATATGCTATATACTGGCGAATATGTATAAAATAGTATTCAAGATATTTAAAACGATTACATATATATTTCCTATCATTACTATTTTATTAAAATATTTAGTTTTATTTTCATTTTTATTATTTATATTATACGACTCAAATATCTTCCATTGTTCATATTTTATTTTTCTTCAAATTCTCTATTAAGTTTCTTTACTCTATTTTTATGTACCACAAATTCTTGACCATTTGCATTAAAAGTATACAATTAGAACGTTGTATTTCTTTCACAACATATGGTCCTTTATGTAAAGGCTCTAATTTGTGTCTGTGCTCATTTGTAATTAAAACAAGATCATTAGGAACAATATTCTGCGGTCTCTTTATAGTAAGTTTCTACATTATAAAGGGGATCCACCCTCTGAGATTGCAGAAACTCGAAGATTTCTGGGGACCTACCAAAGACTAGCTCAAATGGGCAATATCCTTGGACTGAAGATGGAGTTGTGTTGTAACAGTATGTGAAATACTGCAACCACTCATCCCAGTCTGTTTTATGCGAATTTATGTAGGACCTTACGTACTCGTTATATGTTCTATGGGACCTTTCTACAGTACCCAGTGATTCATCATGGTATGCCGTTGATGTTTTATGTTTAATAATTAAAAAATCAAAAAGTTCTCGCATAATTTCATTTTTATATTCTGTACCCAAATCTGTTCTTATTTCCCTCATAGGTCCATATACTAGAATAAAATTTTCAAAAATAGCCTTAGCAATCGTACGTGCTTTCTTATCTGGAACGGGAATTGCTACTGAGTATTTGGGTAGTTCGCAAATAAGTGTAACAGCGTATGCATTACCACTGTTTGATTTTATGTTTGGTCCAATTATGTCAATTAATACAAAGGAAAATGCTTGTTGTGGCGTTGGTGTTATTTCTTAGGTTTCTATATTTTTAGGCATAGTTTTATTTTTTTGGCAGCACTGGCAATTTTTAACGTAGGTTCTTAGCAACGTCTTTACTAATATTTTTCCAATAGTACTTAGAACGAAGTTTTGCCAATGTACGCTTTTGTCCAGCATGACCACCTAGAATGGGATCCTCATGATATTTCTTTAATAATTCACACTTTTGCTCATTTTTTTTTTATAGTAATTATTTCTGGCGTTAATGCAATCAGGATCGACTTTAGGTTTTTGCGCGCAAGTTCCTTAAATTTTTGTACTGAGATTAATTTAAATATTTCATCATTTATTGGGAGTTGCAATAAAAGGTACATTACCGGCTTCTTTTCGAGCCTGTGAAGTACTAGTGCTAGGTCTAGCTTTTCATTAATAATGCAATCGCACATTTCAATATAGAAAAGCGTACGCTTATTTTTCTTAACCGTACATTTAAGAATTGGGGCGCTCAATTTTAACTTTAAGCGTGAGTAATTACGTACTTCGTAAGGATTTATTGTTTCATAGATATGCATTTTACCGTGCTCACCTTTTAGTTTGCTGATCATTAGGTCCATCTACTACATTTTCAACGTTTAGTTTGTTTTTATTTTTGGAAGCTATCGTGGCAACTCGAAGATTATTGGCTGAATGTGTGTCTGTTTGTTTAATAGATTCCAAGTCTATACGTGAAAGTGCATCTGCTCCAGTATTATCACGACCTCTAATAAATTCTATAACAAAGTCATATTCTTCAAGGTCTAGTCGCATCCTAGTTAACTTAGACGAGGGTGATTTCATGGAGAATAAGTAAGTTAATGGTCTATGGTCACATCTAACTAAGGCCTTTGTTCCAAAAATATACGGACGGAAGTAATACAAAGCCCAATGGATTGCCGTGAGTTCACGCTCAATTACAGCTTTATTTCTTTCACCACGAGTGAAACTGCGACTTGCGTAAGCTATAGAAAGTTGAACGCCATCATAATCTTGACTTAACACTGCTCCGCAGCTTATCAAGGAGGCAACGGTAGTTATGCAAAACTGTTTAGTAAAATGGATATTGAAGAATAGGAGGATTGATTAGGGCATTCTTTAAGTAATTAAAGCTTTGTTCGCAATCTTGCGTCCAATTAAAGGAAGCATTCTTTTTAGTAAGTTGTGTTAATTGAAATGAATACTCTGCAAAGCGGGGAATGAAGCGTCGATAGTAGTTGACGAATGCTACAAATCTACGTACTTCGTCGGCTTTCTGTGGTCGAGGATAGTTCTGCACTACTGCGAACTTTAATTCGTCGGGTAGTATGCCTTTATTTGTACACCTGTGTCCAAGATATGTGACTTCATGTCGAAAGAAAAGGCATTTATCTGGATTTCATTTTAAGTTATACTTACGACAAATAAAAAAACGTCACGTAAGTTATTTAGCATTTGTTTTTCTGTAGCTGCTATTACCACTATATCGTGCATATAGATGAACGCTTTTTGCGGAGTGATTCCTGAGAACTCTAAACTCATCATTCTTTGGAAGCTATTCGGGGCGATCTTCACACCAATCGAGACAGGAGAAGAAACGGCACTTCCCGAGCTGATCGAGGATTTCGTCTATTCTAGGTAGGGGGTATCGATCGGATAGGATTTTCTCGTTCACCCTGCGATAATCTATTACCAATCTCCAGCGTTTCTCGGAGTTTCAAGGAAGCGTTTTTTTGGGCACTAACAAGAGGGGACTATTGTATTCTGAAGTAGACGGTTTCTAGTAATTTTTTAACTTGGTTTTTTATTTCATCTTTTTGAGAGTGGGGTACTCTGTAATTTTTTGAGTACACGGGAGTCTCATCTTTCAGTCGAATCTTTTGCTTGTAAAAATTATTCATAGTGACTGTGTCTTCCTCAACAGCGAAAATATCAGAAAATTCGGTACATAATTCTGTCATCATAATAATGGAAAGTGCTTTTGTAACTTTTCTATAACGTGTCCTTGATGATTATTTCCGTGTTCTTTAAAAGTATAAATATCGTAATCATCTAAACTCTCTTCATGTATCCTAACATTTTCTAGGACTGCGCATGCAAAAATTTGTGTTGATTATGAGAGCGCATGTATTTTTACGTGAGACAATAGTACGTGCTACAAACACACCAGCAGCAATTTGCTGATTAGGTATTAAAATATGGTCTTCATTAGCCTGAACAATGTAGAGATACTTGCACCTGTGTCTATTAGATAAGTATTTTTCATACCGGTTACATTTGATCTAATTTTAATATAGCTACTTAACGTTAAATTCATATGACAAACTTAATAACTAGAAAAGTGCTCATCTAGTATATCTAGTTTAGGTTTGGATTTATTTCCCCCAGTGTTAGTACTCGCTGGGGGTCGCCCAAGTTTTCCTGAGCGGAATCCCCAGCGTAACGAACATTCCCATGATGATTGGATACATTACTAATATGTCTTGATCTGTTGTTGCTATTAGTGTTTTCATATCTACGCCTATTATTTTGATATTGGGCCTGTTGACCGTAACCTCGATTGTTACCACTTTGATTTCCACGACGATTCATACCACGATAATTTCCATTATTATTGGCATTATTGCGATAGTTTCGATGAAAATTATTACGACTTCGAAAATTGTTGTAATACAAAATGTTTTACGTACGCATTTGTGTTTGTATATCTAAATATCTACCTATAACTGCATCTGGGTCTGGAATAGGTGCACTAAATAAGGCAATTCTATGACCATTGTCTATCATATTTTTACATAAAGTCTCTCTGGCTGCTTTAGCAGCTCGTTGCTGTGCACATTTTTCATCAGCGACTTCAGCAAGGTAAGATTTCCTAAGACGCTCACTTATTTCTTCAACTTCCCTTGCAAAATTGACTACAGATTTACTTCCCTTAGCCAGTGCTGATAATTCAGCTTCTACCACAGAGGAAGGAGGAGTTTTAATTTTTGCTTTAAGGGTATTCTTAATTAATTCTGGTGTATTAGCAGAAGTAGGTACTACTGAATGTGCTTTACCTATTAAACGAGTATTTAATAATGCCACTACGAGAGCTTCATTGTTTTCACTAAACGTATTAATTCAATCTATACCTGGCAAAAATGCTTCTAATCCATGAAAGTGACCATTGTATGGAAGTGGAATTATTTTGTCAGCTGCTGCTGCAAATTCTTGTGCTAGCAAAGGCATTTCGGGACCAGATTATTCCTCTCCTTGTTTAGCAATGTTCCTTTGAACTAATTGGTCTATTTCGTGTGGTATTATTATTTTACAGTTCGTCTTACCAAACACTGATATCATTTTGTCCCTTAGTTTTTCGTGCGTACTTTTTAATTCTACTTGATATTTTTCTGATAGCGCATCCCAACTTTCGCTTATAGTTATTTTTATTTTATTAAAGGTGGTAATTAGAGCACCAATGTGTTGCTCTATTATCTGCTGCATTTTGGGAAGCTGCTTTTTATTAAGATACTTGTATGATCGTAAGAAATCAGAGGAATGGATATCAATTAATTTCTCAATTTCTATCCAGGTTTTTGACATTTTTTATCATGATAGTCATAAAAGTTGAGCGATATTGATTATTACATACCTAATAAGTAACAATTTAATGCCACATCAGAAAATATTACACCAAGCTATGAACTAGTTGCTGCATATAAAAAAAAATATTGACGGAAAAACTCTTCAATTTGTTAGAAAAAACGAAAAGCATATATGTATGTCATCCTTAAAATATTTATAGACAGTAGAAAAAAAATATATTATAAAGATACCATTTACCATGAATCACAAGTAGAATATATTTTAAATGAGAGAAAAAGAAAAAAGAAATATTTAAGATTTCATCAATTATGCTATATAAAAGGAACTATTTGGTAAATAATAAAATATATATAAAAGAGTAACCTAACTTGCCTACTAATAGTACATATAAGTGAGTACTCTCCTACCTTATAAATTCCATTACACAATTTTTCTTTATGAACGCTTTTACTTTAAACGTTTCTATGCATAATTTTATATAATTTAATTCAAACCAATTGTTTTTTTTTATTATTGCTCCAGTGCTCCTCTTTTTTTTTTTTACTTAAATTTTTTGCGTTACTGGTAGCTGGTACTTCTTAGTTATCTGCTTTTTCCAGTGTTTGTAACCCATTATCAAAAGTTTTATCAGGTTCAAAGTGACTAGGATATATAACAAGATTATTAAGTAATTATTCACCACTTGCGCATTCACTACTTCGATTTTATTTTCAATGTTTCCTTGAGTTTCACTTTTGGAATTTTTGGTACCCATTTTAATAATAAAACTTTCACTGCAACCTTAGCATAATTTTATATTGCATTTCACACATTACTATAAATCTTCGGCGGTATCAAAATATCATATTACACCATTCAAGAAAAGAATAAAAAAAAATTTGTCACTAAAAGTGAAAGCGATTTTTTTTTTTTAATAAGATCGTATTTACATTTGTCACGGTCGCCATGTACAACTATTTTGGGATAATAACGATTAGAACACCTTGCTCGATTAAAATGTATATTGAAACTGAAACTTTATTACTTATTCTGAATTTACAGTTTTTATAGATTGTTGCTTATTCTTTTGATTACATTGCATCAATATCTTGATATACGCATTTCATGTCGATTCACTAAGTTCACTGACATTTATAAAATACTGATGTAATGAATATAAGGATTATTGTTGTGAACTACGAAATTCTGACGCATAGGGTCATTGAGTTGATTGACTTTATAAAAAGTGTTAATGTAATTTTACATTAAACATATTAATGCAATGTAATCACATAACTCCTGTACAGGGTGGTGGAGTCGTCTTTGCCTGAGAATAGGTCTTACTGAGCTCACACGCACCTATTGTTGGGCTCCTTATCCTTGTGATTATCTTACATCTAGGTATATTGGATGGAGCAGTCAGCTGCATTTTGCTTGTCGGCTTCTGGAGCTCGCTCACATCTCTGATTTGTCTCTGGGGCCATGTAAAATTTTTATAACTTATCTTCTTGGACGATGGAGTCAGAGTTGCCTCTACTCGGGTGTTACGCACGCGTCTTATATAGGGCTCTTGGGCCTCGTTAGTAACTTATATCTAGGTATTTTTGAGAAAGAAGTCTTGCTTGACTTCTGTTCCGCCTTGGGAAGCTTACTGATGTTTGCGTTACTCGCTTGTGATTTATTCGGCTTGAGAACGTGTTGTGTATCAGTGGCTTCTCCTATTGGGATGACGGCGTAGTCATGTATAGGGAGCAGCTGTAATTATAAACTGTTGATGACTACTTGGAAGTTGTTAAAGTTGAGTATGGCAACCAGCACTGTTTCTTTCCCAGTAGGTAGTAAGCTGTTGGCCAGGAAGTCTCTTATATATCTATCTTATATCTAGGTATTTTTGAGAAAGAAGTCTTGCTTGACTTCTGTTCCGCCTTGGGAAGCTTACTGATGTTTGCGTTACTCGCTTGTGATTTATTCGGCTTGAGAACGTGTTGTGTATCAGTGGCTTCTCCTATTGGGATGACGGCGTAGTCATGTATAGGGAGCAGCTGTAATTATAAACTGTTGATGACTACTTGGAAGTTGTTAAAGTTGAGTATGGCAACCAGCACTGTTTCTTTCCCAGTAGGTAGTAAGCTGTTGGCCAGGAAGTCTCCATCGTCTATCTCTTTTGATAGACAGAGCATTTCTTCCTTCACTCGCAACGGGACTCTCTAAAGTAACCAGATGCTGTCTCATTTCGCCGGTTTCTTGATCACTCAGGCAGCTCTTTTCGCATTCCAGTAGTTCTTTTTGAATCTGGCAGCCAGCATTACTCTTTTAAGATACCTTGAAGACACTGCATGTAGATAGCTTAACCTGTTTAGGTTCCATCTTTTCTGCAAGTGACCTCACTTCGACTGCTTTTCTGGAATACAGCTTGTCCGTTTTGCATGACAAGGGCACAGTAAACTCTTCGGGATTTGTTTCCGTACAAGGAAACTTGAGTGCTTTATTTCGGCCTTCAGCATTGCAATTGTTTGTTAGGAAATCGTTTCCTAATAGACCGTCATTGGAAAGACCTAGCAGGTTTTGTACCACCTGAAACTTGCAGGGAATCTTATTTTTAAAATTGAAGTTACCCTTGCAATTTCCAAATGTCTTTCGGTTCCAAAAGGTGTCTGCAAAGTGCATGCCTCATTGGAATTAATTATTTGAGGTCTTTGATTGCTCTTTTCTTAATAATATTAACCTCAGCGCCAGTGTCCACTACCAGTTTTGTATGGCCGTTAAGTTCACTGTAGGGACGCCGGACTCGGGCGCTTGAGGTGACCCTTTGATTTTTTAGTTGGGTTTATAGCGGGGAGTTTTGGGTCGACTGCATGTCGCTTCACTGACTCCGGGCTTCCCATTTCTTCTTCTGGCGGCAATCTTCGTCTGCATGTCCTCGGCGACCACATAAGGTGAATTTGAGTCTTATGTTGAAGACTTGAGGACTATTTGTTGACTTCTGTTGACTTTTTCTGCAATCACGGACGTCATGTCCATAGATTTTGCAGTTTGAGCAGACTGCCTCAGCTCCATACTTCTGTGTCGCTGCCTCGTTGGAAATCGTCAACAACTGTTTCAGTCTTGCAATGAACACAGTGAGAGATTCAAACGGGTTTTTTCTGGTAGTGATTAATTTATTCACTAACTCCTGGTATGTTTCACGGGGAAGGTATGTTCTGTTTAAACGTTCCTCTACTTCAGTAAATGAGGCAGGGACGTCTGAAGCGAATAATTGATAGGCGTCACCTCTGATTCTTGTAGGTAGGACCTGAATGAAAGCCACTTTTTCTTCATTATTTAGGCACCGCATAGTTTGTTTGCTGCAGCTGATGAAGGTTTGTAGTTGTTTTGAAATCTTGCAAGGAAAACTTTTGATTGATTATATGTCAATTCCTGTAATTGACATATAATGATCTACGTTTACAAATCACAAATTTCGTCGATTCTGATAAGCAACGTGGACATTTGTGGTGTTCTGAAAATTTCAAAATGGTGGTGGGTAGTTAGTGTAGCGATAGAAAGATGTATCATTGGTTGTCATTCATTTTTTAATCACCAAATTTATTAATTTAACAAAGTTTAATAATCTTACGCTTAAAATTAAATTTAGCACAATTCAAATTTCAATTTCCTTAATAAAAGTAAAACAAACAAAAAAATCTACTCAAGTATATTTTTACTGACTGACATACATATGCAATTTTCTAATTCATTCCTTATCTATGTAATTGTTTAAAATTTTCAATCTTAACTTAAATTAATTGCAATAATTTATTTCAACTAAATCTTTATCGTTTAGACATGTCTTGCCAAAGATACCATATAGGCATATTTTTGACAAAATGTCACCACAATAAATTACAATTTAACACACTTAATAAATGCTGAAATGTAGAATGATTTGATTAGTTAAATTTCAATTTGTTTGGTTAATCTGTGACCAGTAATTATACCCTTTTGGCATGCGATTACCTTTGTCCCTTAACCTCAAATTGTTCAGAAAATTGAATAAATAATTATCTTCTTGATGATTATTAACAATAAATTCTTTATAAAACACCAATTTATTGAATCCCTTTGTCAATTCGTACAATACACAAATTAAAATGGCTACAAAATTTAGAGCCAGAATTTTCACTCAAATTCTTCCGTAGAACCGATGAAAAAATTTTATGAAAAATCTCTAAGTTCAAAAAATGACTGAAGCACTATTGATACCAAAAAACACTTGCATATAAAGTAAATTATGACCAACTTGGGATATTTTAACTGAATGACAACTCGAAAGAAAAAGAGATCGAATGAAGGAATGACACGCCTTTTATAGACAAATTTGTTTCAATTTCACTATCCACAATGTGAAATTATCAAAATATTGCCCTTTTGTATATAAATTAAGACCTTTGATTATTATTGGTATATGTCAAAATGGATTTTACATTTTTGGCATGTTTAACATAAAGATTTAATCTTAATTTTCTTGATTTTCATTAATTTTTACGATTTTCTGGTCTACTTTATCGACGCGCCATTTTTAGTTCATTCCAAATAATTCCTCTCATGACTTTTGCTGTTTTTGTCTTGTTCGCACGGTACTTCTCTTTCGCACTCGTTAGTGCAAATTGAAATTGTAAATATCGCGAATTACGCGAATCCCGCGAAAAATACCGCGAAACGAACGCGGCCATTAGAATCGCGCGAAGATTCTACCCCGGATTAGCACGTCAAATGTCATGGGAACATGAAGTTTCGCCGTGTTTTCAAATCGGGAAACGTCAAACGCGATGTTTGATGAGCTTTTAGTTGAACTATCAAACACTACTCTAAGCTTAGTTGTAGTGCTGTCGGGTTTTATCACACGGTGATATGGTAAATAATAGCAAGGCTTGGTAATGTTGTCTGGATGGACCTCTTCCATATGTCCAAGTTGTAAGTACTCCTTCATAAATACCACGTATTGCTCCTTAATTTGCGGATTTTTACTGATTTTTCGCTCCAAAGAGAGAAATCGCTGTTCAGCGATGCCTTGGATTCACCTAATTTACTTGGATTGTGTAAAAATAGTAGTTTTACCACAAAACGGCCTGACGAGTCCCGTTGTGTAGTCTGATTAAAATGAGATCGCATTTAACTACAGCGGCAGTGAGAATTGGAGGATGTGGTTCAATTTCTTCAAGCTTGCAAAATCTTTCAATTTTATCGTCAAGGGTGAGGTCCCCATCATTGCACATACCACATGTTGCTTGAAGTTGTTTGTTGACTTGTATCTTTCCAGCGAAAACCCAACCAAAAACAGTATTTTGCAGTGCTTGTAACTCGTCTCCAAGTTTTATTTGCCCAGTAAACAATAGTTGATAATAAAACTCAGCTCCGATCAAAAGACCAATTTGACTGGGGCTACTGTAATTTGGATCGGCTAGCTCGATGTTTTCCGGAATGGGCCAGGAGTCTGTATTCAATAAGTATGTTAGTTGATAAGAAGTTATTTTTGGTAATATAAAGGCTTCTACTCTGGCTGAGATCTCGGTCAATCTTGGTTGCAATAATAAATTGACTCGATAGTTAGACTGCTGCTTGCCTTCACCGATGCCTTGAATGCTCGTAGAATCTGATGTTCTTTTTAAACTCATTTTTTTGACTAATCGTTCCGTTATAAAATTTACTTGCGAACCAGAGTCTAAAATTGCCTTGCATTTTACATTATTGCCTTCGTTATTTCTCAAATTGATCACGACGGTGCTTAGCAGAACGTAGCCCCTTTCATTCTGAGATATTTGTGCTGCTAGGGTTGTTGAATTAATACCCGCTGCGTTATTATTGATTGGTATGGACATGTCTTCTCAGCGATTGCTTGTCGTGGTTTTAGTTGTAGTTGCTCCTTTGAATGCATTACCCTTGGAGGAGTGTGAGATGATTTAGTGGATTCTTCAATGTGACCTAGTGTATTATGCTTTTTGGAGCATTTCAAGCAACTTCACATAGAGCACTTGATTGCTGAATGTCCGTCTCTCATGCAATTGATACATACGTGCTTTCTGTTTAAGATTTGGTACCTTGTAGCTGGCGAATGTGACAGAAATTCTTTACATAGATAAGGTGGATGTTTCTGCCTGCACACAACACATTGACTCCCATTAATTGTCGATACGAAAGAAGACGATTTTGAAGAATATCTGGTTATTTCTTGAATTGCGTGACGCTTATCTCTTCCTAATGCTTCTAGAGCTTGAAAGCGGCTCTCTAAGAACATTAAGAATTCCTTAATTGTTTGTAATTCTCTTGATGATTCCATGATTGCTCGTACAATGTATGTGTATTTTTGCCCCACTTTTTTATGAGTATGTGAATAAGCAATGGATCCCATGATTCAATTGAGACCCCGAGATTTTTTAAGACAAGAATGCATTCATTTGTATTGTCATGCAGTGCCATGATTGCTGCAGCCCCTTCGTTTTGAATGGTTGGTTGTGCTAGAAACTTGTTTATTAATGCTGTCACCAATAGTCATTTATTGCTATATATATGATTATGAATCAATTGGATGTATAAGTCATGGAACTGTGTCCACCTTAGCAAGTTACCTTCAAAATTGGGAAGAGTTATCTTAGGTAATTTTATTGCTGTAGCAAGATCAGATGTATTCTGGGATTGGGCTGTTGCAAATTCCTGCAAGTTTTGTAGTTGTTGTTGCTGCGATATGATGGTATTTTGAACCCAGTCAACAACTTCAAGATAGAATTCTGCCTTATACCCACAAGGTTCTTCACTTGAAGCGCATTCCCATATAAACTGGTTTTTTGAGTGATATCTGTCCAATTAGTTTGAAACAATTTAAGTCTAAGTTCACAGTAAGGCCTTGGATGTGTTTGATGTGCCTTGCCTTCAGTGTCACGAATGTAGTGAATCAATTTGTTCATTGCTGATCTTTGCTTCTTAACTATTTTCACGATATCTTGTTCTTCTTTTGCAATGGTGAGATTGAAGACAGTGCTATCTCGGTCATCTTCTGAAGGTTTTGATGTGCTTGGAGCTGCAAATTTCAAATTAGCCTCCTTCAATTTTTCCTTAAGGTCGTTGTAAACTCCTTCAATTTCCTTGTAATAGTTATTTTTAAAGTATAGATGATCACTGTTACTCTGTTTAATTTTTCGTTATTGTTCATGAAGGCGGTCCATAGTGATTCTAATTGATCTAATACCTTACTCAGGTATTCTAGGTTCCCGCGAGTCACACGCTGTGGTGTCTCAATGTTGAAAGGCTCTAATAAGTCTTCAATGTTTCCTCCTATTTCGGATTGGTGAGACGCTAATGCCTCCATGGTGAGTGCCTTATCGTCTTTAGGATTTTAGATGATATTATACTGATCTCATGGCGATCACGTCGGGGTCACCAAAAATGTTTTTACAGCGACAAGAATTAAGTTGCCGCCTTGTTATGTACTGCAGAAGATTCGTATACCTGGCAGATACTCCAGAAGCTCAGGTTCAGATACCTGTGCTTGTAGCAATGGTGCAATAGTAAAAACCTATGCACAACTATAGAAAATCCAGAAGCTCAGGTTCAGATACCTGTGCTTGTAGTTATGGTGCAACGGTACAAAACCTATGCACAATTATAGAAGTAGAAAATAAACTGCACTTAGCCGACTCAATTCGGGTATCAAAAATAAACGCTCACTTTTACTGATAAATTGATATTTTATTCTTTATTGTTATTCCTCTGTTCATATACATAAATTCATACCATGTCATTAATAAATTGAAGTTGATTACCTAAACATTAAACACAAAATTCATACCGTGTCATTGCCTTCATGAATGGGAAGTGATTACGTTAACATTAATATTTTTTGAGTGCAATATAGTTTACGTTGGCATTAAATTTACTTTTTACAACTAAATGCAAGAGAAATTGACCTATATTAATTGCTATGCAAAATTAAATTGCTATTGAGCAATGAAACTTGATTATTATGAATTTGGTTTGTGTATAGTTCACTAGGGATCAACATAGGACTTCAAAATCCTCTCTTGCTCTTTCCGGCAAGGTCTTGTAAAAGCTAAGAGCTGTGCCAATCAAATATGGTTCAATATACACAGATTCTAATTCGGCATACCAACCATTAGCGCGGTATATGGCGTCGAAATACTTTCTATACTTACTGCAAGGCTCTTTACCATCATAGTCCCTAGGAGTTAATGTCATTCTTGCTGGCTGAAGGACATTCATCATTCGGGAGGAAGCAGGAATAGGGTGCTCTAGTATAGCAGCTGACTGATTCTGCGTTGGTTGATGGGGACGCGAGAGATCCACTGAACGATGACTTTTTTTATTTTTTGGCTGTTCTATATTACTGATGTTCTCTTGAATGTTCGAACCATTATCCTCAAAATCGAGTAAGTTTGTCGCACCATGTCTTCCGGGTGGTTCAATAAATCTGGAGTTCTGTGGAGTAGGATAATTCGCAAGAAGCTTGCTGTACGGCTGCTGTGTGGCTTATTTCCACCTTCTGAACACTTCCTGATATATGCTGCATAAACCTGTTCATTTCCGCAAGTTGCTGGCTTTGTTGAGAATTTTGCTTTGCTATGGCTGTAAGAGCGGTTTGACTGGAATCGCTTAGGTCTGAGTTGCCCATATTCTTATTAATTGTTGCATTCAGATTATTCATGTTGGGCATGTGGGAAAATTTCCTTCGAAATAGATTTCACCCCACACTTGGCACCAAATGTTACAATTTTGCCTGGTTAAATGGTTAAATTCACTGAGAGGGCGACATTTTCATTTTTGTGGAAATCTAAAGCAACAATGTGGCAGCTCAGTCTCCTAAGCTTACGAATCTGGGTAGAATATCGGTCAGCGGCTGTGGATGTAGATCAGCGCCTGTGGATGTAGGTCAGTAGGTAATCCGAGAGCCAGTTCGAGAATTCGGGACCATCGACTAGACCAGAGAATAAGTATTTGGATTCGGTCCACGTGTGGGTCGAGAAAATTTCATTGCATTCTTACTCTTTCGATTTTTATGAACGTAAGAGCGCAAGTAATCTGAGTGGTGCTGATGAATGAGGCTCGTGACGTGAACTTATTCCGCCGCCTTCACAATTACTACGAGCGTAACAGCTCTGGGCTTGAATGGCAGCGACGAGTGATTAATGCAACTAGTGAAATGCAGTCCCCTTTATCAGTGGGATAGAATCGTGCGCGCAAAATTAAGTAAATGCGTGGGAGCTTAGTCCGCCGGGCGAATATTCGATTGTTCTTGTTATAGCGCTATCGACAGGGAGTTTTGTGTCCAATTTCAAGAAAAATGTGTTTTGAAAAATGTTTAGTGTGTTGAGTTATAAATTATGCTTCATTTGAATAATTGCAAAGCTAGTGATTATGTGATTATGCTTCAAGATTAGGCTGGCAGCTGTTTCAACACCGTTTGCAAGGGAGTACCTGGTTGAGAAGGCGTAACAAACATCAGTCTGCTCTTTGGGTGGTCCTTTATAAGCGGAGGATCCGTCGGGGGAGTCACACGTATTCCTCGGGAAGAATTGGGATTACGCTGGAGACGATTTCGACTCAAGAGTGCGGACCAAATTTCACCCTGGTAAGTGTTCTATTCCGACTGCTTCAGTGTTAGTGTGAATGTTTCCCACACTAATTAATTACGGGTGTAGTTCGGCTAAAGCTGTCGCCCTCTAGAGGGGAAATGAGCTTTTGTCCCACTTCTCTGGGGCTCTACTCGGCCTAATTAGTTAGAAATGACTTTTATTTATAAATAGCGTAAATTACTTTTCCTCAAACTGAGTATAAAAATTTTTCCGTGTGCAATCTGATGAAATATCTGCCCTTTCTTTTCTTTCAAAAATTCCTTGCATTTAATTTTAGAATCTTACTCACCTTCATCCGTCCTGAACAACTAACAACTCATAAAAATAAAGGTGGGCAGGATTTAATTTCATCTAAACTCCGCGATTTCTTTCAAAAATTACTTTGTTTCATACAATAATTTTTTTGGCTTCCGAAAAATTCACTTCTTACTTGATGGTTTTTAAAATTGCAAGTGCGGGGCTTTGGCTTTTTCCTAAAAAAAAATCCGGTTTTCAGTCTTTGATGGAAGGGAAGTTACTTTCCAAGGAGTGCGATCGTTATTTTCTTGGCAGATTTAAATTATAAATTTCTTCGAATTCACATTTACTAATTTTTTTCACTTCTGATTTTAGCTTTGGTATGTCCAGATTGGTGTTGGGTCTTCCTTGGGTTTTATGTTGTGTGATTTATTGTTATGGTCATAGCATTCTGCATGTAGCAATATGATACACTGAGATGAGTTGCGCGCATACAGCCGGCCCATAGCCACAGGAACGGCGAAGAAAGACGGGCTGAAGACAGACGGACAAAAAGAAGAAGAAGAGGGCGCACATCTGTCTTCTGCTTGTCAAAAAAGTTGCGCCCGAGTAAAGACGTAGCAAAGTTGCATTGTGTATAAAATCACGAATTTCCTTGTGGCATCGTGCTCAAAGTTAGATATATTCAGGTGAATTACAATAATGTTCTAACATCTAAATAATTTATCTTAACATATTTTTTTTTGGATAAAAAAGACCTGATAAGCCGAGACAATTCAGGGTACACAGCTCTTCAGTATGTAGCTAGAAGTAAAAATCTAGAAATTTGTCATCTACTAATAGATAGAAGTGCTGATGTAAATCCGGACAACTGCTTGGTGGCTTCAAGACGTCGGCCAATTTTACTACTGGTATATCCAGTTCTGATGCAATAACAAATCTTACCTTTTTATATCCGAATTACATCGAAAGCATATACCATCGTGACATCCAATCACTCAATTTAACGACTGGTGCATCCAGTCCGAGGTTAATACCAAACTTTACAGTTGTACTTCCAAACTACATCGAGAATACATATCATCGTGACATCCAGTCACCCAATTTTACAACTGGTATATCCAATCCTGGCTCAATAACAAATTCTAGATTTGCTACACCCAAATCACATCGAGAGTATATATTATCGGACATCCAGTCATCACCATATCAACATGGATTACTGAGATCTGCGATACCCAGTAGTAGTTTATTTTGTTGTTGGAATGATAGAATTTACGTTAACTGATAGTCGATAAACTTCAGGCCATTTGTTCTTGTGAGCCTTGACACTGCATTGTACGTTCACACTTTAAATATTTTTTGTGTATAATAGTCCAGCCGAACATCCAATGAGGCGCCTCGGCGGTGGATTCCAGCATAAACTCATGTAAGTTTTTCATCTTAATTTGTGTTGTTAATATAATTTGATGAATTGTTTTGGCGATATAATGGGGCTATCAAGGAGATATAATAACGAGCACTATCTATGAATCTACTGAATATCGGAAATATTAGTAAACAACAAAGTTAGAACGTGATAAGGTTTTCTTTTTTACTGTTTGTAGGCAACACTGATTGATAGAATTATATATATACTCAAACGTCAGTTCATACCAATGTACGTCGATGTATTTGTATGGTACGTACAGTTAGGATATTAGCCGTAATGCAAAGAATATTTAATGTGATGAGTACAGTCTAATAAAGCCGCTTGACTATTAAACATCTGTTCTCGAGTTTTCAATTATATTGTCCGCTCTAACAAAGGTTTTGATATTATTCCTCTACAAATTTCAGAAGTGGGATCGACGGATCGTGCCGGTAATAATAAGCAAGAAAAAATCGTGTTATGGTGAAATAAATGTGATCAACGGAGTGCAGTTTCTTCTTAATCTGGGAAAAGTGTTTAGCGTTATGGCCGAAAAGTGGAATAAATTTGTAAGAGAAGCAACGGCAAGTATGCTGAAAGTTACTTTAAACGAGTTAAATTTATCCACTATTGGAAATAAAGCGGCTCTGAAGATACGGCTTCAGGAGGCAACGGCAGGTTATTCAGATGAAGAATTGGAGAAACTTATTCCAGAGCACGTGGCTGAAGGTGAAAGTGAAGGTGAATTACCGACGGGAGGCACGTTAAGTTCCTCAAATGTGCAAGTGGAGCATGATCTGGAAGAGGAAGGTGCCTTAGAAGAGGAATTGATTAGACTTCGAAAAGTGCTTGAGAAAAAGAAGGAAATCGCCAAATTAAAAAGGGAAATAATGACCCTGGAATTTGATGACAACGCCACTCCCAGTTCATCCGTCCAACATCATTTTAAAGACGTGGAGGATTCCATCCCTAGTTTCAGTGGAGACGACAATTTTCCAGTGCAGCGTTGGATTGAACAAATGGAAGAAATGGCAGCAACTCTAAACTTTAGCGAGAAGACGAAATTTGTGTATGGCAAGCGGCTGTTATCTGGTACTGCAAGGTTATTTTCAAGGACGTTATCATTAAAATCTTGGACCGATCTCAGGAATGCTCTAGCGAAAGAATTTTCAAATACGGTCACAAAAGCAGAAATTCATAACGGTCTGCGAAAGAGACGGAAACATCGAGATGAGACTGTGCAACAGTATGTGTTATCAATGTAGGAAATCGCATTAGCAGGCGATATTGATGAAGAAGATTTATTGCAATATATCATTAGCGGTATTCCAGACAGTGAAGCCAATAAAATGCTGTTATATGGTGCAAACAACATGAAGGAGCTGAAACTGGTTTTACGTAAGTACGAGAAACTCAAAGCAAATATTTTTCAACGCGGAAATGGATTTCCCCAAAATAAAACGATACAACGTCCACAATCAAAACTAAAATGTTTTAATTGTAATGAGGTAGGACACTTTAGCAGTGCATGTACAAAGCCAAAAAGAAAAGTTCTTAGCTGTTTTAAGTGTGGCAAAGCAGGACACAAAGCAGAAATTTGTCATGAAAGCGTTCCAGTCATGACGGTACAATCTCAAATGTTAGATAATGTGAAAACTTCTGAGGTAAAATGTTCTGAGGGCCACAGTGAAATTTTGCTGAATACAAACAACTTTGAGCACCGAATTATTTACAACTTTAGTAAAGGAAATTCAGAGTGTGTCACCACATTGCTAACATTACTTGATTCAGGAAGACCGATTAGCTTCGTACAGCAGCAATACATACCAGCGCATATGATGTCAACTCAACTTAGGAACAACACATTCTGTGGTATAAACGGTAGTCCTTTGGCAGTATTAGGTAGTATTGAATGTAAAATTTATTTTAAAAAAGGTTTTGTAAATTTAAATTTGTTTGTTGTCAAAGATGGATCTATGAACTATCCTATAATTTTAGGGAGGAATTTCATCGAAAAGAACAATCTGGTTTTGCAAAGAGAAGTAACTACGGATAATAATAACAGTGATACATCGAATAATGAAGACTCTCTCACTCATGTTTCGCTTACAGGTATGTCTCTTGGTGTGAATCTTGAAAATGAAAATTTTATTGAACAAATAATGAATATTGATGTGACGTCCGATACTTCATATGCAACTTTAAAAATAAACGAAAATTTAACGTTCGAATTAAAGAAAGAAATTGAAGAAATTGTATAGGGCTCTTGGGCCTCGTTAGTAACTTATATCTAGGTATTTTTGAGAAAGAAGTCTTGCTTGACTTCTGTTCCGCCTTGGGAAGCTTACTGATGTTTGCGTTACTCGCTTGTGATTTATTCGGCTTGAGAACGTGTTGTGTATCAGTGGCTTCTCCTATTGGGATGACGGCGTAGTCATGTATAGGGAGCAGCTGTAATTATAAACTGTTGATGACTACTTGGAAGTTGTTAAAGTTGAGTATGGCAACCAGCACTGTTTCTTTCCCAGTAGGTAGTAAGCTGTTGGCCAGGAAGTCTCTTATATATCTATCTTATATCTAGGTATTTTTGAGAAAGAAGTCTTGCTTGACTTCTGTTCCGCCTTGGGAAGCTTACTGATGTTTGCGTTACTCGCTTGTGATTTATTCGGCTTGAGAACGTGTTGTGTATCAGTGGCTTCTCCTATTGGGATGACGGCGTAGTCATGTATAGGGAGCAGCTGTAATTATAAACTGTTGATGACTACTTGGAAGTTGTTAAAGTTGAGTATGGCAACCAGCACTGTTTCTTTCCCAGTAGGTAGTAAGCTGTTGGCCAGGAAGTCTCCATCGTCTATCTCTTTTGATAGACAGAGCATTTCTTCCTTCACTCGCAACGGGACTCTCTAAAGTAACCAGATGCTGTCTCATTTCGCCGGTTTCTTGATCACTCAGGCAGCTCTTTTCGCATTCCAGTAGTTCTTTTTGAATCTGGCAGCCAGCATTACTCTTTTAAGATACCTTGAAGACACTGCATGTAGATAGCTTAACCTGTTTAGGTTCCATCTTTTCTGCAAGTGACCTCACTTCGACTGCTTTTCTGGAATACAGCTTGTCCGTTTTGCATGACAAGGGCACAGTAAACTCTTCGGGATTTGTTTCCGTACAAGGAAACTTGAGTGCTTTATTTCGGCCTTCAGCATTGCAATTGTTTGTTAGGAAATCGTTTCCTAATAGACCGTCATTGGAAAGACCTAGCAGGTTTTGTACCACCTGAAACTTGCAGGGAATCTTATTTTTAAAATTGAAGTTACCCTTGCAATTTCCAAATGTCTTTCGGTTCCAAAAGGTGTCTGCAAAGTGCATGCCTCATTGGAATTAATTATTTGAGGTCTTTGATTGCTCTTTTCTTAATAATATTAACCTCAGCGCCAGTGTCCACTACCAGTTTTGTATGGCCGTTAAGAATCCAGTGGAAGTTTCACTGTAGGGACGCCGGACTCGGGCGCTTGAGGTGACCCTTTGATTTTTTAGTTGGGTTTATAGCGGGGAGTTTTGGGTCGACTGCATGTCGCTTCACTGACTCCGGGCTTCCCATTTCTTCTTCTGGCGGCAATCTTCGTCTGCATGTCCTCGGCGACCACATAAGGTGAATTTGAGTCTTATGTTGAAGACTTGAGGACTATTTGTTGACTTCTGTTGACTTTTTCTGCAATCACGGACGTCATGTCCATAGATTTTGCAGTTTGAGCAGAAAGGGGTGTTTTTGCGCTTAAGGCAATCTGAATACGTATGACCCTTTCGCTGGCAGAAGTGACACGTGATGTTACGGACCGGACTGCCTCAGCTCCATACTTCTGTGTCGCTGCCTCGTTGGAAATCGTCAACAACTGTTTCAGTCTTGCAATGAACACAGTGAGAGATTCAAACGGGTTTTTTCTGGTAGTGATTAATTTATTCACTAACTCCTGGTATGTTTCACGGGGAAGGTATGTTCTGTTTAAACGTTCCTCTACTTCAGTAAATGAGGCAGGGACGTCTGAAGCGAATAATTGATAGGCGTCACCTCTGATTCTTGTAGGTAGGACCCGAATGAAAGCCACTTTTTCTTCATTATTTAGGCACCGCATAGTTTGTTTGCAGCAGCTGATGAAGGTTTGTAGTTGTTTTGAAATCTTGCAAGGAAAAACTTTTGATTGATTATATGTCAATTCCTGTAATTGACATATAATGATCTACGTTTACAAATCACAAATTTCGTCGATTCTGATAAGCAACGTGGACATTTGTGGTGTTCTGAAAATTTCAAAATGGTGGTGGGTAGTTAGTGTAGCGATAGAAAGATGTATCATTGGTTGTCATTCATTTTTTAATCACCAAATTTATTAATTTAACAAAGTTTAATAATCTTACGCTTAAAATTAAATTTAGCACAATTCAAATTTCAATTTCCTTAATAAAAGTAAAACAAACAAAAAAATCTACTCAAGTATATTTTTACTGACTGACATACATATGCAATTTTCTAATTCATTCCTTATCTATGTAATTGTTTAAAATTTTCAATCTTAACTTAAATTAATTGCAATAATTTATTTCAACTAAATCTTTATCGTTTAGACATGTCTTGCCAAAGATACCATATAGGCATATTTTTGACAAAATGTCACCACAATAAATTACAATTTAACACACTTAATAAATGCTGAAATGTAGAATGATTTGATTAGTTAAATTTCAATTTGTTTGGTTAATCTGTGACCAGTAATTATACCCTTTTGGCATGCGATTACCTTTGTCCCTTAACCTCAAATTGTTCAGAAAATTGAATAAATAATTATCTTCTTGATGATTATTAACAATAAATTCTTTATAAAACACCAATTTATTGAATCCCTTTGTCAATTCGTACAATACATAAATTAAAATGGCTACAAAATTTAGAGCCAGAATTTTCACTCAAATTGTTCCGTAGAACCGATGAAAAAATTTTATGAAAAATCTCTAAGTTCAAAAAATGACTGAAGCACTATTGATACCAAAAAACACTTGCATATAAAGTAAATTATGACCAACTTGGGATATTTTAACTGAATGACAACTCGAAAGAAAAAGAGATCGAATGAAGGAATGACACGCCTTTTATAGACAAATTTGTTTCAATTTCACTATCCACAATGTGAAATTATCAAAATATTGCCCTTTTGTATATAAATTAAGACCTTTGATTATTATTGGTATATGTCAAAATGGATTTTACATTTTTTGGCATGTTTAACATAAAGATTTAATCTTAATTTTCTTGATTTTCATTAATTTTTACGATTTTCTGGTCTACTTTATCGACGCGCCATTTTTAGTTCATTCCAAATAATTCCTCTCATGACTTTTGCTGTTTTTGTCTTGTTCGCACGGTACTTCTCTTTCGCACTCGTTAGTGCAAATTGAAATTGTAAATATCGCGAATTACGCGAATCCCGCGAAAAATACCGCGAAACGAACGCGGCCATTAGAATCGCGCGAAGATTCTACCCCGGATTAGCACGTCAAATGTCATGGGAACATGAAGTTTCGCCGTGTTTTCAAATCGGGAAACGTCAAACGCGATGTTTGATGAGCTTTTAGTTGAACTATCAAACACTACTCTAAGCTTAGTTGTAGTGCTGTCGGGTTTTATCACACGGTGATATGGTAAATAATAGCAAGGCTTGGTAATGTTGTCTGGATGGACCTCTTCCATATGTCCAAGTTGTAAGTACTCCTTCATAAATACCACGTATTGCTTCTTAATTTGCGGATTTTTACTGATTTTTCGCTCCAAAGAGAGAAATCGCTGTTCAGCGATGCCTTGGATTCACCTAATTTACTTGGATTGTGTAAAAATAGTAGTTTTACCACAAAACGGCCTGACGAGTCCCGTTGTGTAGTCTGATTAAAATGAGATCGCATTTAACTACAGCGGCAGTGAGAATTGGAGGATGTGGTTCAATTTCTTCAAGCTTGCAAAATCTTTCAATTTTATCGTCAAGGGTGAGGTCCCCATCATTGCACATACCACATGTTGCTTGAAGTTGTTTGTTGACTTGTATCTTTCCAGCGAAAACCCAACCAAAAACAGTATTTTGCAGTGCTTGTAACTCGTCTCCAAGTTTTATTTGCCCAGTAAACAATAGTTGATAATAAAACTCAGCTCCGATCAAAAGACCAATTTGACTGGGGCTACTGTAATTTGGATCGGCTAGCTCGATGTTTTCCGGAATGGGCCAGGAGTCTGTATTCAATAAGTATGTTAGTTGATAAGAAGTTATTTTTGGTAATATAAAGGCTTCTACTCTGGCTGAGATCTCGGTCAATCTTGGTTGCAATAATAAATTGACTCGATAGTTAGACTGCTGCTTGCCTTCACCGATGCCTTGGATGCTCGTAGAATCTGATGTTCTTTTTAAACTCATTTTTTTGACTAATCGTTCCGTTATAAAATTTACTTGCGAACCAGAGTCTAAAATTGCCTTGCATTTTACATTATTGCCTTCGTTATTTCTCAAATTGATCACGACGGTGCTTAGCAGAACGTAGCCCCTTTCATTCTGAGATATTTGTGCTGCTAGGGTTGTTGAATTAATACCCGCTGCGTTATTATTGATTGGTATGGACATGTCTTCTCAGCGATTGCTTGTCGTGGTTTTAGTTGTAGTTGCTCCTTTGAATGCATTACCCTTGGAGGAGTGTGAGATGATTTAGTGGATTCTTCAATGTGACCTAGTGTATTATGCTTTTTGGAGCATTTCAAGCAACTTCACATAGAGCACTTGATTGCTGAATGTCCGTCTCTCATGCAATTGATACATACGTGCTTTCTGTTTAAGATTTGGTACCTTGTAGCTGGCGAATGTGACAGAAATTCTTTACATAGATAAGGTGGATGTTTCTGCCTGCACACAACACATTGACTCCCATTAATTGTCGATACGAAAGAAGACGATTTTGAAGAATATCTGGTTATTTCTTGAATTGCGTGACGCTTATCTCTTCCTAATGCTTCTAGAGCTTGAAAGCGGCTCTCTAAGAACATTAAGAATTCCTTAATTGTTTGTAATTCTCTTGATGATTCCATGATTGCTCGTACAATGTATGTGTATTTTTGCCCCACTTTTTTATGAGTATGTGAATAAGCAATGGATCCCATGATTCAATTGAGACCCCGAGATTTTTTAAGACAAGAATGCATTCATTTGTATTGTCATGCAGTGCCATGATTGCTGCAGCCCCTTCGTTTTGAATGGTTGGTTGTGCTAGAAACTTGTTTATTAATGCTGTCACCAATAGTCATTTATTGCTATATATATGATTATGAATCAATTGGATGTATAAGTCATGGAACTGTGTCCACCTTAGCAAGTTACCTTCAAAATTGGGAAGAGTTATCTTAGGTAATTTTATTGCTGTAGCAAGATCAGATGTATTCTGGGATTGGGCTGTTGCAAATTCCTGCAAGTTTTGTAGTTGTTGTTGCTGCGATATGATGGTATTTTGAACCCAGTCAACAACTTCAAGATAGAATTCTGCCTTATACCCACAAGGTTCTTCACTTGAAGCGCATTCCCATATAAACTGGTTTTTTGAGTGATATCTGTCCAATTAGTTTGAAACAATTTAAGTCTAAGTTCACAGTAAGGCCTTGGATGTGTTTGATGTGCCTTGCCTTCAGTGTCACGAATGTAGTGAATCAATTTGTTCATTGCTGATCTTTGCTTCTTAACTATTTTCACGATATCTTGTTCTTCTTTTGCAATGGTGAGATTGAAGACAGTGCTATCTCGGTCATCTTCTGAAGGTTTTGATGTGCTTGGAGCTGCAAATTTCAAATTAGCCTCCTTCAATTTTTCCTTAAGGTCGTTGTAAACTCCTTCAATTTCCTTGTAATAGTTATTTTTAAAGTATAGATGATCACTGTTACTCTGTTTAATTTTTCGTTATTGTTCATGAAGGCGGTCCATAGTGATTCTAATTGATCTAA
Source organism: Dioctria rufipes (assembly GCA_963924295.1). NCBI lineage: Eukaryota > Metazoa > Arthropoda > Insecta > Diptera > Asilidae > Dioctria > Dioctria rufipes. The sequence continues at coordinate 104,805,956 of OZ002740.1, forward strand.
TACCTTACTCAGGTATTCTAGGTTCCCGCGAGTCACACGCTGTGGTGTCTCAATGTTGAAAGGCTCTAATAAGTCTTCAATGTTTCCTCCTATTTCGGATTGGTGAGACGCTAATGCCTCCATGGTGAGTGCCTTATCGTCTTTAGGATTTTAGATGATATTATACTGATCTCATGGCGATCACGTCGGGGTCACCAAAAATGTTTTTACAGCGACAAGAATTAAGTTGCCGCCTTGTTATGTACTGCAGAAGATTCGTATACCTGGCAGATACTCCAGAAGCTCAGGTTCAGATACCTGTGCTTGTAGCAATGGTGCAATAGTAAAAACCTATGCACAACTATAGAAAATCCAGAAGCTCAGGTTCAGATACCTGTGCTTGTAGTTATGGTGCAACGGTACAAAACCTATGCACAATTATAGAAGTAGAAAATAAACTGCACTTAGCCGACTCAATTCGGGTATCAAAAATAAACGCTCACTTTTACTGATAAATTGATATTTTATTCTTTATTGTTATTCCTCTGTTCATATACATAAATTCATACCATGTCATTAATAAATTGAAGTTGATTACCTAAACATTAAACACAAAATTCATACCGTGTCATTGCCTTCATGAATGGGAAGTGATTACGTTAACATTAATATTTTTTGAGTGCAATATAGTTTACGTTGGCATTAAATTTACTTTTTACAACTAAATGCAAGAGAAATTGACCTATATTAATTGCTATGCAAAATTAAATTGCTATTGAGCAATGAAACTTGATTATTATGAATTTGGTTTGTGTATAGTTCACTAGGGATCAACATAGGACTTCAAAATCCTCTCTTGCTCTTTCCGGCAAGGTCTTGTAAAAGCTGAGAGCTGTGCCAATCAAATATGGTTCAATATACACAGATTCTAATTCGGCATACCAACCATTAGCGCGGTATATGGCGTCGAAATACTTTCTATACTTACTGCAAGGCTCTTTACCATCATAGTCCCTAGGAGTTAATGTCATTCTTGCTGGCTGAAGGACAGGCATCATTCGGGAGGAAGCAGGAATAGGGTGCTCTAGTATAGCAGCTGACTGACTCTGCGTTGGTTGATGGGGACGCGAGAGATCCACTGAACGATGACTTTTTTTATTTTTTGGCTGTTCTATATTACTGATGTTCTCTTGAATGTTCGAACCATTATCCTCAAAATCGAGTAAGTTTGTCGCACCATGTCTTCCGGGTGGTTCAATAAATCTGGAGTTCTGTGGAGTAGGATAATTCGCAAGAAGCTTGCTGTACGGCTGCTGTGTGGCTTATTTCCACCTTCTGAACACTTCCTGATATATGCTGCATAAACCTCTTCATTTCCGCAAGTTGCTGGCTTTGTTGAGAATTTTGCTTTGCTATGGCTGTAAGAGCGGTTTGACTGGAATCGCTTAGATCTGAGTTGCCCATATTCTTATTAATTGTTGCATTCAGATTATTCATGTTGGGCATGTGGGAAAATTTCCTTCGAAATAGATTTCACCCCACACTTGGCACCAAATGTTACAATTTTGCCTGGTTAAATGGTTAAATTCACTGAGAGGGCGACATTTTCATTTTTGTGGAAATCTAAAGCAACAATGTGGCAGCTCAGTCTCCTAAGCTTACGAATCTGGGTAGAATATCGGTCAGCGGCTGTGGATGTAGATCAGCGCCTGTGGATGTAGGTCAGTAGGTAATCCGAGAGCCAGTTCGAGAATTCGGGACCATCGACTAGACCAGAGAATAAGTATTTGGATTCGGTCCACGTGTGGGTCGAGAAAATTTCATTGCATTCTTACTCTTTCGATTTTTATGAACGTAAGAGCGCAAGTAATCTGAGTGGTGCTGATGAATGAGGCTCGTGACGTGAACTTATTCCGCCGCCTTCACAATTACTACGAGCGTAACAGCTCTGGGCTTGAATGGCAGCGACGAGTGATTAATGCAACTAGTGAAATGCAGTCCCCTTTATCAGTGGGATAGAATCGTGCGCGCAAAATTAAGTAAATGCGTGGGAGCTTAGTCCGCCGGGCGAATATTCGATTGTTCTTGTTATAGCGCTATCGACAGGGAGTTTTGTGTCCAATTTCAAGAAAACTGTGTTTTGAAAAATGTTTAGTGTGTTGAGTTATAAATTATGCTTCATTTGAATAATTGCAAAGCTAGTGATTATGTGATTATGCTTCAAGATTAGGCTGGCAGCTGTTTCAACACCGTTTGCAAGGGAGTACCTGGTTGAGAAGGCGTAACAAACATCAGTCTGCTCTTTGGGTGGTCCTTTATAAGCGGAGGATCCGTCGGGGGAGTCACACGTATTCCTCGGGAAGAATTGGGATTACGCTGGAGATGATTTCGACTCAAGAGTGCGGACCAAATTTCACCCTGGTAAGTGTTCTATTCCGACTGCTTCAGTGTTAGTGTGAATGTTTCCCACACTAATTAATTACGGGTGTAGTTCGGCTAAAGCTGTCGCCCTCTAGAGGGGAAATGAGCTTTTGTCCCACTTCTCTGGGGCTCTACTCGGCCTAATTAGTTAGAAATGACTTTTATTTATAAATAGCGTAAATTACTTTTCCTCAAACTGAGTATAAAAATTTTTCCGTGTGCAATCTGATGAAATATCTGCCCTTTCTTTTCTTTCAAAAATTCCTTGCATTTAATTTTAGAATCTTACTCACCTTCGTCCGTCCTGAACAACTAACAACTCATAAAAATAAAGGTGGGCAGGATTTAATTTCATCTAAACTCCGCGATTTCTTTCAAAAATTACTTTGTTTCATACAATAATTTTTTTGGCTTCCGAAAAATTCACTTCTTACTTGATGGTTTTTAAAATTGCAAGTGCGGGGCTTTGGCTTTTTCCTAAAAAAAAATCCGGTTTTCAGTCTTTGATGGAAGGGAAGTTACTTTCCAAGGAGTGCGATCGTTATTTTCTTGGCAGATTTAAATTATAAATTTCTTCGAATTCACATTTACTAATTTTTTTCACTTCTGATTTTAGCTTTGGTATGTCCAGATTGGTGTTGGGTCTTCCTTGGGTTTTATGTTGTGTGATTTATTGTTATGGTCATAGCATTCTGCATGTAGCAATATGATACACTGAGATGAGTTGCGCGCATACAGCCGGCCCATAGCCACAGGAACGGCGAAGAAAGACGGGCTGAAGACAGACGGACAAAAAGAAGAAGAAGAGGGCGCACATCTGTCTTCTGCTTGTCAAAAAAGTTGCGCCCGAGTAAAGACGTAGCAAAGTTGCATTGTGTATAAAATCACGAATTTCCTTGTGGCATCGTGCTCAAAGTTAGATATATTCAGGTGAATTACAATAATGTTCTAACATCTAAATAATTTATCTTAACATATTTTTTTTTGGATAAAAAAAGACCTGATAAGCCGAGACAATTCAGGGTACACAGCTCTTCAGTATGTAGCTAGAAGTAAAAATCTAGAAATTTGTCATCTACTAATAGATAGAAGTGCTGATGTAAATCCGGACAACTGCTTGGTGGCTTCAAGACGTCGGCCAATTTTACTACTGGTATATCCAGTTCTGATGCAATAACAAATCTTACCTTTTTATATCCGAATTACATCGAAAGCATATACCATCGTGACATCCAATCACTCAATTTAACGACTGGTGCATCCAGTCCGAGGTTAATACCAAACTTTACAGTTGTACTTCCAAACTACATCGAGAATACATATCATCGTGACATCCAGTCACCCAATTTTACAACTGGTATATCCAATCCTGGCTCAATAACAAATTCTAGATTTGCTACACCCAAATCACATCGAGAGTATATATTATCGGACATCCAGTCATCACCATATCAACATGGATTACTGAGATCTGCGATACCCAGTAGTAGTTTATTTTGTTGTTGGAATGATAGAATTTACGTTAACTGATAGTCGATAAACTTCAGGCCATTTGTTCTTGTGAGCCTTGACACTGCATTGTACGTTCACACTTTAAATATTTTTTGTGTATAATAGTCCAGCCGAACATCCAATGAGGCGCCTCGGCGGTGGATTCCAGCATAAACTCATGTAAGTTTTTCATCTTAATTTGTGTTGTTAATATAATTTGATGAATTGTTTTGGCGATATAATGGGGCTATCAAGGAGATATAATAACGAGCACTATCTATGAATCTACTGAATATCGGAAATATTAGTAAACAACAAAGTTAGAACGTGATAAGGTTTTCTTTTTTACTGTTTGTAGGCAACACTGATTGATAGAATTATATATATACTCAAACGTCAGTTCATACCAATGTACGTCGATGTATTTGTATGGTACGTACAGTTAGGATATTAGCCGTAATGCAAAGAATATTTAATGTGATGAGTACAGTCTAATAAAGCCGCTTGACTATTAAACATCACATCTGTTCTCGAGTTTTCAATTATATTGTCCGCTCTAACAAAGGTTTTGATATTATTCCTCTACAAATTTCAGAAGTGGGATCGACGGATCGTGCCGGTAATAATAAGCAAGAAAAAATCGTGTTATGGTGAAATAAATGTGATCAACGGAGTGCAGTTTCTTCTTAATCTGGGAAAAGTGATTAGCGTTATGGCCGAAAAGTGGAATAAATTTGTAAGAGAAGCAACGGCAAGTATGCTGAAAGTTACTTTAAACGAGTTAAATTTATCCACTATTGGAAATAAAGCGGCTCTGAAGATACGGCTTCAGGAGGCAACGGCAGGTTATTCAGATGAAGAATTGGAGAAACTTATTCCAGAGCACGTGGCTGAAGGTGAAAGTGAAGGTGAATTACCGACGGGAGGCACGTTAAGTTCCTCAAATGTGCAAGTGGAGCATGATCTGGAAGAGGAAGGTGCCTTAGAAGAGGAATTGATTAGACTTCGAAAAGTGCTTGAGAAAAAGAAGGAAATCGCCAAATTAAAAAGGGAAATAATGACCCTGGAATTTGATGACAACGCCACTCCCAGTTCATCCGTCCAACATCATTTTAAAGACGTGGAGGATTCCATCCCTAGTTTCAGTGGAGACGACAATTTTCCAGTGCAGCGTTGGATTGAACAAATGGAAGAAATGGCAGCAACTCTAAACTTTAGCGAGAAGACGAAATTTGTGTATGGTAAGCGGCTGTTATCTGGTACTGCAAGGTTATTTTCAAGGACGTTATCATTAAAATCTTGGACCGATCTCAGGAATGCTCTAGCGAAAGAATTTTCAAATACGGTCACAAAAGCAGAAATTCATAACGGTCTGCGAAAGAGACGGAAACATCGAGATGAGACTGTGCAACAGTATGTGTTATCAATGTAGGAAATCGCATTAGCAGGCGATATTGATGAAGAAGATTTATTGCAATATATCATGATGTCAACTCAACTTAGGAACAACACATTCTGTGGTATAAACGGTAGTCCTTTGGCAGTATTAGGTAGTATTGAATGTAAAATTTATTTTAAAAAAGGTTTTGTAAATTTAAATTTGTTTGTTGTCAAAGATGGATCTATGAACTATCCTATAATTTTAGGGAGGAATTTCATCGAAAAGAACAATCTGGTTTTGCAAAGAGAAGTAACTACGGATAATAATAACAGTGATACATCGAATAATGAAGACTCTCTCACTCATGTTTCGCCTACAGGTATGTCTCTTGGTGTGAATCTTGAAAATGAAAATTTTATTGAACAAATAATGAATATTGATGTGACGTCCGATACTTCATATGCAACTTTAAAAATAAACGAAAATTTAACGTTCGAATTAAAGAAAGAAATTGAAGAAATTGTTAGGCCAGCTTGGTTTGTAGATAGTCGGTATCCAGATAGATCATTAGGTAACGAGTTTGAGATGGAAATTAAATTGACAAAGGAAGACCCTTTTTATTATGTTCCGCGAAGGCTTCCGTATACGCATAGAATAGAATTGCGAAAGATTTTAGATGAGCTTTTGGCTCAGGGCATTATTCGTGAAAGCAATTCACCATTTACATCTCCTATTGTCCTTGTAAACAAAAAGAATAAAGAGTTGAGACTTTGCGTGGATTATCGAGAGTTGAATAAGGCCACAATTCGAGATAACTTTCCTTTGCCTCTTATCGAGGATCATTTAGATAGGCTTAAAGATAAAAAATACTTTACGGTTCTTGATTTAAAGAGTGGGTTTCATCACGTCAAGATAAATGAAGCTTCCGTGAAGTATACGTCGTTCATAACGCCTTTGGGCCAATACGAATATTTGAGAATGCCGTTTGGTCTAAAAAACGCTCCAGCGACATTCGAAAAGTTTATGAAACATATCTTCAAAGACTTGATACATTCCGGCAAAGTGTTGACATACATCGATGATATATTGATCGCGACTAAAACAATTGAAGAGAATTTGATAATTCTGAGACAAGTGGTAGAAATTGTCGTGAAGAATTCATTGCAGTTGAGACTTGACAAGTGTTCATTTCTATGTGAAGAAATTGTCTACTTAGGATATAGTGTTAGTGTGGAAGGAATACGACCAAACGAAGACAATTTGCGAGCTATTAGAGAATTTCCACCCCCAGGCTCAACTAAGGAGGTCCAAAGCTTCCTCGGACTTTGTTCCTATTTCCGTAAGTTTATAAAGGATTTTGCTACTATTGCAAAGCCTTTGTATGATATGTTGAAGAAAGATGTGAAATTTAATTTTGCGTCAAAGGAATTCGAGACATTTGAAATTTTGAAAGCTAAATTGGTTGAATCTCCAGTTTTGTCAATATATAGTCCTGAAAATGAAACTGAGTTGCATTGCGACGCCAGTAGCGTAGGGTTCGGAGCAGTATTAATGCAAAAGCAAAAAGATAGCAAATTCCATCCCATTTTCTACTTTTCAAAGCGGGTATCAGAGGCTGAACGTAATTATCATAGCTATGAATTGGAGACATTGTCGATTATATACGCGCTTAGAAGATTCAGAATTTACTTATTGGGAATCGAATTTAAAATTATCACTGATTGCCAGTCCTTGGCTTTAACTTTGAGTAAAAAACTGCTGAATCCCCGTATTTCACGATGGGCTCTAGAGCTGCAAGGTTTTAACTATAAGGTCGAACATCGAAATGGAGATAGAATGCCTCACGCTGATGCTCTTAGCAGATCAATTAATTTACTAAACGTTAATGATGCATCCTTCGAATATGTATTAGCAGCTTCACAAAGGCAGGATCCTAAAATAGTTAGAATAGCTCGTGAGTTAGAAGAGACCGAAAGTTCAACTTATGAGATGATAGATGGATTAATTTATCGCAAGATGAAAAACAAGATCCTCTTCTATGTTCCTCAACATATGGAAACTAAAGTTATACAAACTCATCATGAGACAGTATGCCACTTAGGTGCTGAAAAATGTTTTGAATATCTGAACCGTAGCTACTGGTTCCCGGGAATGAAAGATAAGATTGGAAATTATATTAAAACTTGCCTTAAATGTATTTATCATTCACCGAATTCCGGTAAGGTAGAGGGAACTTTGCATAGCATACCTAAAGGTAGCATTCCTTTCGATACACTGCACATAGACCACTATGGTCCTTTAGCTAGTTCACGGTTAAAGAAGAAACATGTGTTCCTTATTATAGATGGGTTCACAAAGTTTGTAAAGCTATACGCGGTTAAAACAACACAGAGTAAGGAGGCAATTATGTGCTTACAATCATTTTTCGATAATTACTCTAGACCGAATAGAATAGTATCTGATCGGGGAACAAGTTTCACTTCTAACGAATTTTCTGACTTTATGAGAGATACTAATATCCAGCACATAAAGATAGCCACACATTCTCCTCAATCTAATGGCCAGGTTGAACGGATAAATCGTATCCTTACCCCTATGCTTGCCAAGGAATGTGAATCTGATACAACAGCTACATGGGACAATTACCTCGTTAAAATCGAGTACGCTATTAATAACACCGTGAATCGTAGCACTGGGTTTACACCAAGTATGTTGTTATTTGGTGCGAATCAGAAGGGTAATTTATATGATAGGATAAAGGAATACCTGGAACAAAGTGTAGGTGTCCAGCAGTTGCAGGATCGCGATGAAAATAGAAACCAGGCTTGCCGAAGCATAGAACAGAATCAAAAGTATAATAAAATGCAATACGATAGGACTCATAAGCGACCGCGTGTTTATAAGAAAGGGGAATATGTTATGATTAAAAATGTCGTTAATATTCCTGGCATTAACAAGAAATTGTTCTCAAAATATCGGGGACCATATGAGGTATCGGAAGTATTTCCGAATGATCGATATCTTTTAAAAGATATTGAAGGGATGCAACTTACTCGCGTACCCTATAAAGGGATATGCTCCCCAGCTAACATGAGACCTTTTAGTACAGACACGAACCTGGGCAAACAAAAGTGAGAAGTTTATTTGAAGCATATGATGACGATCCGGATTGTTCAGTTCAGGTGAAATTTTGATGATTTTCATATATGTATATGGTTAGTTTTATTGTTTGAATGATTTTAGAGATATGTATGTAAGTAAAACACAAGTTTTTCGTTTAAATGTTCAAGATAGCTTTTATTAAAACGAAAATGTCTGTCGATAACGATTTTAAATATTTATGTATATACAGGTAGAATACAATTGCTTGTGCTAGCTTTTGATCTTTTGTCAATTGTAGATCGCAGTATGTACTCAGATATTTCAGATGAATATAAAGATGAATTAATGCTGTTTAAACAGATTCGTTGTGCAAAGCACTTTCTAGATCCAGATGTAAGTTGATGTAAATCGCTCATACGTAGATATTATTCATGTAATTTATGTAGATGTATTTGTTTGCATTACTAAGAATTTTTGTAAAAGTGAGTCATTTAAAGTAAAGTTCTTTATTTTGACTTTTAACAATAATTTACAACTTGTTAATTTACTTTAGAAAATGTAATCGGGTCGATTACAAGTCAGGATGGCCGATTTGTAGGCAACACTGATTGATAGAATTATATATATACTCAAACGTCAGTTCATACCAATGTACGTCGATGTATTTGTATGGTACGTACAGTTAGGATATTAGCCGTAATGCAAAGAATATTTAATGTGATGAGTACAGTCTAATAAAGCCGCTTGACTATTAAACATCTGTTCTCGAGTTTTCAATTATATTGTCCGCTCTAACAAAGGTTTTGATATTATTCCTCTACATGTTACTTTCCCATCCTGGACTATTAAATTTCTGCCAGGTCTTGAGTAGTCGCAACGACTCCACATTTTTATTTAAACTTACTTTAGTTTGCGTATTTTCAAATTTAATCAAGAGCGCAAGACTTATGACAGAAAACTCTTTAATTAATGAAGTTAACCAGCTGAACGTGAATGATTAAAATTGTACAGAATTAGCAATTAATATTTTCCAATGTGCCTTATTATTATGATTATTAATTTATTGTTATTTTAGTAATTGATACTTTTTATATTATTCTAATCATATTAAATATGTTTTTCTGATTTCTATCTTGCGTACTATTAGCGTGGGGTAAAGTAGTGGATTACAGAAACTGTTTTTGTTTTCATAAAATAATGGAAAATTATGAATTGTCTTCCGAGAATTTTTTTTATTTTCTTTTTATTATAAAAATGGAGGAGAGAAAGAGTTCATTAAATCACTTACTAGGTCAAAATGAAAAAGCTTTGTAAATTTGCCTCCATCTTATTATTATTATATTATGATAACTTATTACCATATGCATTACTCCGTAGTTAAATATATATTCTTCATCATATAAGTTAGGAGAGCTCTTTTTCCTATTATGCAATATGAGGCTGCCTTTATACAGGGTGATTCAGATCAAGATACCTTCCGGTATACCACGCGATTCCTTGAGGTAAGCTGATCAAAAAATTGATCCCCCCCACACACCCCCCTAGAAACCTTTATTTAGAAGTTGTGGCCAGTTGAAGTTTTCGCCAATATTCCTGAGAATAAATGAGTATAACTTTTGAACGATACTATAGATTTTGGTTATTGTTAGCTTATTAAATAGCCAAGAATATTAGCTGTCGAAGAGTGTATTACTCTGTATTTTTTAAGTAACCATCTTTGAATTATTCTCAAATATTTCAAAAAATTTTATTTATTTATAAACAAGAGTTTTTGAAATAAATAACGGTATTTATGAAATTTGTGTGTAAAAAAAATCAATGTTTTGGAAATATTTACGAATAATTTAAAGATGCGTACTTAAAACATACCCAGCAATACACTCTTCGACAGCTACTATTCTTGGCTACTGAATAAGTCAACAATAACCAAAATCTATAGTATGGTTCAAAAGTTATACTCATTTATTCTCACGAATATTGGCGAAATCTTCAACTGGCCACAACTTCCAAAGGAAGGTTGCCTGGGGCGGGGGGGAATGTGGAACAATTTTTTGATGATAAGCTTACCTGTTTTAAGCGCTCACTATACGCGTCACCTTACACCCAAGTGGCTCCACGCACAAACATCGCTCGTTATCTGTAAATTACCCTGAAATTCGAAACATTCTCATATCATCTCAAAATCTGAAATCTTAAAACATGCATCGCACTAGCATGAAACCAATAAAATTCTTTCTTAATTATTTTCAAGCAATTTATTGTTTACTTTCCCATACAAAACTCCTCCAATGCAATAGTATCTCTAATTTCACCTTCTAAAATATTTCTTCACGAAAACCGATAACGCCGATGTAAACAATTTTCCCGCGATTAGTTTAAAGTACTTGAACGCATATGAATTATGCGATTTGAAATTACTTCTCCACGAAAACCAATATCGTCGACGCAAGCGATTTTTACGATTTTTTGCGCGATGAGTTCAAAGTACTTGAACTCATCCGATTTATGCACTTTTTCCCCTTAAGCCAATTATTCCTGAGAATAGCATCTTTTTTTAAATATCGATGGAATTGATTGGTCGATAGATTTTTTAATGGTTTCTTCCAATAAATCGATGGAGGGAGAAACCAAATAAATTTAGCTGTTGTTACTGAAAAATGTCAGAGTTTTCCTACACGTAAAATAAGAAAGTGATCTGAAGAGTCCCCCTACCAGAGGTAAGGCCTTCAGATCATTACAATAAAGTGTACACAACAGTGTAAAAGAAATTTTAAAAAGAAAGAGATATAAAATTGGGAATAAACGACAGTGTAAAGAAGTTTTAAAAGAATAAAGAGTTATAAAATCGGGACTGGTGATCTTCTGAATATCAAAGCACTCCCCAGTCCTTGGGTGCTAAAATAGACCCAGAACATTTTGGTGGCAGCGGTGGGATCACTAATCAAGTAAACAATATGATCCCAGCTACCCAAATTAAGGTAACCTAAGCCAGGCGCTCAGAGGTTATCCAACGTTGTTTAATACAACCCAATCTCAAGACAGGCTCTTGAGATTGTGTACAGAAATTGAGTAAAAGAACTCACAAGACAACTAAGCCTAGAAGGAAGAGCAGAATAACCACAAGGATCATAAATTTTTTTTACTAATAGACCCCAAGAGGAAATTCGCCAAATTGAGGAGCGATTACAACAATTCTTTGGACCAGCTGGAGAAGACGACGAAACTAAAGATTTCACCGAGTTCATCACACTAAGAAAACGTTTGGAGGAACTTAAAATGTAAGGTCTCAACAATTTTTTATTGCATAGTTTTTCAAGTACTATTTGATATTAAAAAATCCATCTATTAAATCATTTTTGAACTTGCTTAGATGCAAAAAAAAAATATGGATTAATTAAGAAAAAGTGAAAAGTGCGAAAATCTTAATCAATTTTTATTAGAAATCCAATTTGGTTAAAAATTTTGAAATCTTTTGTCTTCTGTGAGTCCCAAGAGTGTACTTACTCGAGTGTTTCGCTCTTGTTGTAAAAATTTAAATAAGTGAGTTTTTTTTTTCTCTCAATTCACCGATTGTTTCATAGATTAAAACCCCAAAATCGTTCTTGCTATAAAAAAAACACGGCACCATACGAACCCGACGGAATAGTTATACCAAACAGCAGTCTGCTTTTGTTAACGCAAAACCAAGAAGCAAACGGCGAAGCTATAGCTTTCCTCCCGATACGAAAGTCAGTGGGCGCCAGACCCTACGAATAAAAATGGCTGAAATAAAAATTTCTCTTTCCGATGCCCGGAATATCATACCGGATTTCGACGGCAGCCCTAATGAATTAGATCGATTCATTAATTGCTGCAAGATTCTCTTTGACACCACAGCGGAGGAAGCTGATAAAAAGCTTTTTCTTAGTGTCGTAAAAACGAGAATAATCGGCCCTGCTTACGAAGCCTTGAAGCATCGTGATTTTGAAGATTGGTTGTCTCTAAGGGAATTCCTTGAGAACCAATTCCTAGATAGACGCCCAAGAGTAACGGTACAAGCCGAACTCCTTCGTCTTAAACAAAATTCTAGGGAAAGCATCGACGAATTCGCACAAAGGTTAAGTAAACTTTTGTGTGAATTAAATAACGTCACTTCCAAGAACGTAACTGACTCGGTAGCAAAAAAGTTCTTATTGGAAGAGAATGAGTTAAATGCAATTAAGACATTCAAAGACGGCCTGCGAAGTGAACAGTTACGTGTAATTGTAAAATCCAAAAGTGAGACAACTTTACGTAAACTCGTTCTTTACGCTTCAGAGCATGCAATACGTCTCGAAAATTTTGCTAAGCCTAGTGAGACAAACAGGCCAATTCAAACTTGCGATATTTGTGGTAAAAGAGGCCACACGAAAAATACTTGTTTCCGTAACAAGATCATCCCATCATTTCACCCTACTGGTCCTCATATAAAGAGAGAAGTTCATCGATTGAACCGCAGCTATTGCAAAAAAACCGAATCACCATAGGAGTGAATGTAGAACTCGGATTCAAGATGAAAGAAATAGAAACCAAGAGATATGAAGACCTACTAATAATAATCAAACCCGAGTATTTCCCGCTTCTCGGAATATACATCCGACTTCAGCTAGGCCAGATGGAATATGTTAACGGATTATGAATCGGAAAACGATCAACCGCGGATGGAGTGCAACGGCGACTCCACCCGTGTAACAAAAGCCGTGATACACCAAAACTCAGAACACTGATTCGAGTTCCAATAATAATTTCGAGAAACTCAATTCTCATAACGTTACCCTTATCAAACTCAACAAAAAAATACTCCACACTTCTAATAGACACTGGAGCTGAGGCCAGTTTTTATAAAATCAAATTGGTGACAGACTCCACCCCAATATATCAAGACCTCAAGTGCGAAATTACTACTCTTTCCGGGAATAGCCTTAATTCGGTAGGAATTTCTTACTGCAATTTAAAAATGCAAAATAATTTTATACAACATCAATTTCATCTCATTAAGGAAGACATTTTAATCCCCTACGATGGATTACTAGGAAACGATTTTCTAACGCGACACAAATGTGTAATAAGTTACGCTGAAAGTTATTTAGAGCTCAGTATAATTAACGAAATACACAACGGGTGTACTCAGACTGGGAAATTACAACCAGCTAAAATAGTCCCAAAAGGGAAAATAAATTTAAAATTCACGGAGAATAGTAATTCAAAATGTAAAAATTCAAAAAGAAATTTCACTACCCGTGTAAATTCTGACATCTTGGTTAATGTAGCCCCTTTTCAGCCAGAATTGGACCCGAGGAAAATACGTTCGGTAAATAGGAATCCAAAGAGAACAGACATCTCAAACCAAATGGTGGATTCCATTGCCTATGTGAACTGTAATATTCAACCTATGTCCAAGACCCAAAGAATAGAAACCGCGGGTACTACGAATGGTTTAAACATATTTCTTCCGCCGCGATCTCAAAAACTTGTAGAAATCCCTTTAGAAAAAGGAACCAATTTATTTCGTATGCACAAAGAAATTAAACCCGGAGTATACATGGGTAATGTTTTAACCAAGCCAAGAAATGGGAAAGTACGAATCCTATTGTTAAATTTAATGAAAAAGAAATCACTCTCTCATCGAGCGAAGTAAACCCTGAGTGGGAAGATCAAATAGATTATGATTTATTTCCAATAGGCCCTGATAAAACTATCGGCCATGACCGCCTCAAGAAACTAGAGGAAATTATTCATTTAAATCACTGCAATAAAGAAGAAAGGCTATCAGTTCTAGATATATGCCGTCGTTACAATGAAATATTCTTCCTGCCAGGAGACAAACTCTCTTGTACTGAGGTTACTTCACATAAGATACCAACGTTATCTGATAAACCCCCAATATACATAAAGCCATATAGATTCCCAGGGGCACAGAGGCAAGAAATAAATCGCCAAATAGACCAGATGCTGGAAGACGAAATAATAAGCCCCAGTAAAAGCCTCTGGAATTCCCCGCTCCTCTTAGTTCCCAAAAAACCAGATAGTGAAGGGAACAAGAAATGGAGAGTCGTAGTGGATTTCCGAAGGCTTAACGATATAACAATGGGAGATGCTTACCCTCTGCCCAACATAACTGATATATTGGATCAACTTGGAAGATTCAAATATTTCAGTACATTGGATTTAGCCAACGGGTTCCATCAAATACCCATGGATAAAGAAAGTAAGGAAAAAACGGCATTCAGTACCCCGTATGGGCACTACCAGTATAACAGAATGCCTTTTGGATTGAAAGGAGCACCAGCCACCTTCCAAAGGCTTATGAACTCTGTACTTACGGGACTGCAGGGCTTACACTGTTTCATGTATTTGGACGATATTGTCATTTACGGATACAACTTGAGGGATCATAATAAGAAACTAACTGAAGTTTTCGAAAGACTTCGGGAAAGTAACCTCAAGTTGCAGCCCGAGAAGTGTCATTTCCTCCAAAGAGAAATCGCTTACTTGGGACATGTCGTTTGTTCAGTTGGTATACACCCTGATCCATCTAAGATCGAAGCCGTAAAGACATATCCTACCCCAAAGAAAGCAAAAGATATTAAAGCATTTTTGGGCCTTGTAGGCTACTATAGGCGATTTATCACTAATTTTGCAAAAACTGCACAGCCCCTCACTAAGCTATTAAAAAAGAATGCTCCCTTCAAATGGGACTCCTTCTGTGAGGAATCCTTCAAAACATTAAAGAAAAACCTCATAACCGCTCCAATCCTCGCATATCCTCAATTCGATAAAAAGTTTTTTATCACCACAGATGCAAGCGATATAGCCTTAGGAGCCGTCCTATCGCAGCAGGGTATAGGTGGAGAACATCCCATATGTTATGCAAGTAGGACCCTTACCCCAGCTGAAACTCGGTACTCGACCATAGAGAAAGAACTGCTCGCCATCGTATATGCCGTAGAGCAGTTCAGACCTTATGTATACGGGAGAACCTTTACTATTCTAACCGATCATAAGCCCCTAATTTGGCTAATGAACCTAAAGGACTGCTCCTCACGACTTATGCGATGGTGAATATGGTTAGAGGAATACGATTATGAAATTTCATATAAGGCAGGAAAGCTCAACAGGAACGCCGATGCATTGAGCCGAATTGTACCGGAAAAAGAAACCGCAATCCAAAATAAAGTGGTAAATATAGTGACCAGACAGCAAACAAAGTCTGCAAAGAATGACGAAAGTGACACTGATCTCGATAATTGGTTCAATAATTACTTGGCGTCAATTCACTCTGAGGTAGATGCTCCCATAATAGTGAACACAAGCCACTTGACGGAGGCTAAAGATGTCAAACACAAATGTTATCTTCTATCCAACAACGATCAGAAGAAAATAATGTCTCTGAAGAAGGAAATTCCCCAGTTGGAGGAAAAATTAAAAGAGAAAACATTTATATTAGAAACAACGAAAAGGTGCACATATATAATAGCGCTACTTAAACTACCTTTGAAGACGAAATCCGATTTCATGACACTTCTAAAAGCCTGCCGACAAGTACAGGATTTTCATTCACAACAAAAACTTAAGAAAATGCACATATATCTTTCACACACAGATTCAAACACATTTGCGGAGATA
Organism: Dioctria rufipes; assembly: GCA_963924295.1. Classification (NCBI taxonomy): domain Eukaryota; kingdom Metazoa; phylum Arthropoda; class Insecta; order Diptera; family Asilidae; genus Dioctria; species Dioctria rufipes. The sequence goes on from OZ002740.1 coordinate 104,821,974, forward strand.
AAAAATGTACCCAGCCATACATTTCAAACAGTCAATACAGTGATATATTTATCCGAGGTACTGAATCTGACAGACCCCAAAGATATTACAGATGTTATAAAAACTTACCATGATTCCCCATTTGGTGCACACCAGGGAATAGAAAGGACCATAAAACGGATTCGGAAATCCTATAACTGGGCAAGCTTACGGAGGGACTGTAGAGCGCAAGTTAAGCGACCTACAACACATAAATATCCACACAGCAAAAGGTCAACAATAAAAGAAAGGCAATATGCTATGCGAAGCATTAACGTAAATTCACTATAAATGAATGAAGCATTCACGGCATGTAGGAAATTAAAGTAAACAAGCACAAAAACAAAGAAAGCAAAAGAATTTACAATTAAAGCTTGTTTACATGACAAAGCGATATAGCCATGCCAGTGAACTCATCATTAAGCAAGCATTGAACATATTGCTTTAAGAACTTTGAGTATTGCGAAAAGCTTACTCGGCGCTTTCTGTGTGTGACCGATTCCAGGTGATCGATCGGTGAGAACGTAATTTTCTCAAGCAATATTGATGAAGTAAGCGATAATTTAATTATATAAAAAGCGTGTACTATTGGAAATAAATCAGAGTTAATTTACACTCCACACTGGTATTTTATTCAATAGAGCTCCCTTAGTTCCAACATGGATATTGACCAAGGTAAATAGAGCTTTCAGGCTCTCATACCTCTACCTTAATTGCACTAGAGCTCTTTAGCTCTAAGCCACTTAAGGTGCCATCATTTGAGCTGTCCGCAGCTCTCGTGATTTAGATCAACATTTATATTAAGACCAGACTTAGAGCTTTTTGGCTCTTACTTGGTCTAGATACAAATGTATAGAAGCTTCATATGGCTCTACCATTTGTATCTCCACATTAATATAAACGTTATTATATCTTCAAGATATTCATCGGCCATTGGCGACAAATAATAAGAAGGAAGAAACCTTACAGGACGTTGAAGAATTCATAAAAAAATGTCCCTCATGCCAGACGAATAAACTAACGCGGAATTTAAAGAGTCCTATGAAAATAACGACAACCAGTTCAAGGCCATTCGAAAAAGATTTTTTGGACATAGTTGGCCCTCTTCCTAATAGTCATAACGGAAACAAATATTTGCTCACCTTCCAAGATGATCTTACCAAATACTCTGATGCCGTCCCCTTGGCAAGTATAGAGGCACGAGCCGTCGCAGAAGCCTACATAACAAAAATAATCTGCCGACATGGCGTGCCAGCGTCTATCTATCAATATATGAGATGTGTAAAGAAGTTTTAAAAGAATAAAGAGTTATAAAATCGGGACTGGTTATCTTCTGAATATCAAAGCACTCCCCAGTCCTTGGGTACTAAAATAGACCCAGAACATACCTCAAGGAATCGCGTGGTATACCGGAAGGTATCTTGATCTGAATCACCCTTTATATATTCTAGATATCTAAATTGAATTAATTGATAAAAGACACAAAGAAAACAAAAGTGATGCGCGGCCATTTACAATTATATCATATCGTAGCTTTCAAAAACAACAAATACATATATATATACATATATACATGTATATTTATATAACTTATAAAAAAGGAATGAACATGGATTACTGAATACCTTTCATTTTTCCATCCATTCTCCTGGAGTCCTCTTAACATGGAGGTTGACTAGGTCCGCTCGCCTTCTCTTTTCATGTCGTCAACAGGGATACTGTATCATATCGCCCACAGTATCGCAGGGTGGTTGGGGCAACGCCGATGGAAGCAGAACATCTGCGCTTCCAACTAAGTAAGTGGTAAGTAGTTTAAAGGTCCGGACTGAGTGTGTGCAACGGCCTTTGGTTTGTAAGCACGAAATTTTTTTTTGTATATGGCAAGTGGCACAGCGGCAGGTTTTCGTGGAACCTCCCTTCACTCTCCGCCAATAGCCGAGGCGAGCTAGCGTGCCGCCCTGTACTTAACGCTGTCCACCGAGTGATCTGTCAGCTCACGCTAGCAGTCTGGATTTCACGTCCAAATCAATCGCTATGACATAGTTCCATAACATTATTTCGACCATATACCTTTTTTTTAATGTATTCCCAACCATTTTAGGAATATTGTAACAATACTCTCTCAGAGCACCTCCTCTTGTCGTCAAAGGTGACCAAAAGTGTCTTCTTACTGGGGCTATACTGGGATTTCCAGGGCGAGGTCCAGTGAACCTGCATGACAGCGTCATGTTATTGAGCCAGGGCTGCTAGCGGATGATTCCGAACTTAGTTTGGAACAACGACAGCACCGACCACCTCTCAAAAGGGCTACTGCTACACTCACCTGACTTTTGTCTTCTTACTGGACCTATACTGGGTCTGAAATAAATTCACACTCATCACCCATATTACATATGTCCCCACTCGCATAATTACGCTTCATCCAAACATCTTCTAGGCTAAACGCCGGTTTCATCTCTATATTTTACAGTCATAAAGACTACTGTACAGAGTACATATAATTATTCTCTACTTTCAATTCACATATTTTAATTATGTACAAAGGGTCAATGCCACAAACTTCTAATTTGTCATCATATTTCATTTGCTCAATGCGAAGTTCATTCATTGCAGCAGTGACAAATATTATGCGTCAGCAAAATTAATCGTTGAATGAACTCTGCATTGTATAAAATTTATCATTTTGTTTTTATTGTTTGTAAGCAATTTTTATACATAAAATAATCAATCGATAATTTTTTAATCAGTTATTTTTGTAACTTCGTAATAAATGTTTTTAGTAAAGTAAACTCAGTGTTGTTACTTAAACATTTTTTGGTTCTTCGACAAAACTTCGCTGCTATAATCATTAAGCTTGTAGAACTTGCGTCTTCAGGCAATAGATTATTATAGCAAATACAACCTCTGGAATTAAGGTCCAAAGGCTGTAATTATAAAGTTGAAAGACTATTATTGAATTTCGGGAACAAAGGGTCCAAAGATTTTTAAATAGTGTCTTCAACAATACACTATAACATTTTTTTTCTGCTACTTTGAAATCATCATCGGTTGAGGTAAAAGCATCATCAACCTACTAATGCGTCCTCTTCATCATGGATCAGATACTGAAGAAACAGACAAAATACATAAAGATCATCAAGAAGATCGCTGCGCATATCAGCAAATATTCTGCGGCTAGGAAGACTAAAGAGTATGGCGAGGCACGGCTACAGGCACTCAACAATGCATGGAAAGAGTTCGATAACATCAATACACAACTCGAGACACTAAGGGAACAAAACTCCGATCACAAATATTTTATCGAGAAATACTACAGTCAAGTTGAAACACTATATGATAAGAGTAGAGATATTATAGAAAATCTGATTCGAGACGCAACCGAAAGGAGGAAAAGGTCAGAAGATATCTCAGAACAGTTACACCAAATCAAGAAGCAAGCAGCTATAATTAATACGCTGAAACGCAATATAGCTAACATTCAAGCAGATGAAGAAAAGCAGCACTCTCCAGTATATTATACACAGAAGATTAAACTATTGGCTGATTACTGGAAATTTATTGTGCATACTCATACCAATATAAAAAATTCAAATATGACTACTTTGATCAAGATGTCTTTGCAGCAATTGAAAACATCTATCAGGAAGCGTTAATTCAATTGCAAGAAAAATTGCAGAGTCGATCTACCCCATTAGCAACAATTCAGGCACCTACTCCTAGAACTGAGAGAAGTGCAGCAGTAAAGCTTCCAAGTATTGATATACCAATCTTTTCCTGCGATTATCTGAAATGGTCGTCCTTCAGAAATTTATTCATCGAACTGATACATAAAAATAACACAATTACTAAGGCTGACAAACTATTTTATTTGAAAGCAAACGTGAATGAAGAACCAAATGAATTGATTCAACATTTTACCATTACTAATGAAAACTATGACGCTGATATAATAATACGAGAACTTTAGTGTCAGCCCAACTAAGAAGACTTTGTAATCAACCAGAACTTTTAAAAGAAGCATCGGCTGGTTTAAAAAAACTGCACGACTCAACACTGGAATGCCTAGAAGCATTAAAGAATCTAGACATCGACATTACAATTACATTACATTCATTTACTAATACAAAAACTACACAAAGAATCTCGGAAAATCTATGAACAATAATTGGAAAATCCCGGAGAGATTCAAGCAATAAATTAATTCCTAAATTTTCTTGAAAACAGATTCCAAGTGCTAGAATCAATGGAACCGACGAAGACCAATCAGCCAGCCAAAATTATAAACAAAAGAAATGAAGTAAAAATACACCACGGTATGGTGGGAATAAAATCAACATGCAGCTTCTGCAAAGCAAATCACAAGATTTGTACTTGTGAAAAATTTAATAAATTGAATGCTTTGCAAAGAAACGAAGAGAGCAGAAAAGCAAAACTCTGCTCCAATTGCCTAGTTAAGTGCCATGCAGCTCAGAATTGTAAAAGTTGGAAAACTTGTAGAATATGTAACAGAAAACATCATACACTATTACATTTAAATTTATCATCTCAAAAACCTGATTGGAAGCTAAACAATCAGGAAACCTATGAAGGGAATCGACTAAACCAATTACATCAGTAGTGTCAACTCATATTGCAGAAAGTAAAAATCAGTGTACTGTATTGTTAGCCACTGCAATATTACAAGCAGTTGGTATAAACAACAATACAATTATGCAGCGAGCGCTTATTGACCAGGGAGCTCAAAGCAGCTTCATAACCGAAGAAGCGGCTCAGAAGCTAAAGCAGTCAAGAAAAAGAATAAACGCCACCATAACAGCAGTAGGAGGTGCAAAGATTGACAATATTCAAACACGCATTGAATTAACAATAAAGTCAAGATTTCTCACAACAACAACAACAGCATTGGTACTAAAAACGCTAACGAGAGTAATGCCGTCCGAAAAAATTACAAACAGATCAGAATGGAAACACACCACGAATGTGATATTAGCAAATCCGAATTTAGATTAACCAAGAAGAATTGATGTAGTCCTTGCAGCAGAAGTGTTTGCTAAAATACTAATGGACAGTGTACTGCGGGGGCCTCCAGAACCTCCCATAGCTCAAGAAACACAATTAGGTTGGATACTGTCGGGCGAAGTAAAAGAAAGTATGTCCACCATAGCAGCCCAATGCTACATATCTGAAGTAGATCTAAATGAAGAAATTCGAAAATTTTGGGAAATCGAGGACTTGAATACTGGTACAGTCTTGACAGGTGAAGATGTAATGTCTGAAGTAAGTCAGAACAACTCATCGAAGAAATACTGACGGTATATATACAATAAGGTTACCATTTAAAAAGAATCCTGAAACCGCCAATCTTGGGGATCCTCGAGAAATCGCATTAGAAAGACTACTCCAGATGGAGAAGAAATTCAAGACAGAAAAAACATTTGAAGTCATGTATAAGGACTTAGTGAATATCTAAAACTTGGCCACATAACCTTAGCAACTGACAATTCGGACACAGAATATTACCTACCTCATCACGCTGTACTAAAACACTACAGTACAACGACAAAACTAAGGGTGGTATTTGCTGGTACAGCAAAAAGAAATAATCATGAAAACTTAAATGAAATACTTTTACTCGGACCATAAATACAACAGAATTTAGTTTCAATTCTCCTGAGATGGCGAAAACATAAACTAGTATTCACATCTGACATTGAAAAAATGTAAACATTGATATTAGAGACCAGAATTATCAGAGAATCTTGTGGCGAAATTCTGAAAAGGAACCCATCAGGGAGTACAAATTAATTATAGTCACACATGGAACCACAAGTGCTCCGTTTATAGCCATTCGAACACTTCAAGAAGTGGCCAAAGATACAGCTAAAGACTTTCCATTTGCAGAAAAAGTCAGTAAAATAAGTCATGAATTAACAAACACCCTTAAGAGCGGAGGGTTCAACTGGAGAAAATGGAGTATTAATAGCAAAGAACTCTTACAGAAACTACCATGGGAACTAAGGGAATCAGCTACAGAAATGAATTTCGATCATGAAAAATTAATTAAAGCACTAGCAGTTCATTGGAATCCGTCCATGATTATTTCAAAATAAAAGTAAATATTTCAAACAATGGCGATCCTCTGACTAAACGTGCTATGCTGTCCGAAGCCTCTAAAATATTCGATCCAATTGGACAATTGGGCCCAAAAATTATTACTTTCAAACTATTATTTCAAGAAATTTGGCCTGAGAGCCTAGACTGGGACCAAACACCACCTGGGAAAACTAAACAAAAATGGAATCGGATCAAACAAGAATTATCAACGGTAACAAAAATTTAAAAAAGCAAGATGGATTGGATACTCTGACGGCGATTACAAATACGATTTGCACTGGTTTTCAGATCCCTCTGAAAGAGCCTACAGTGCAGTAATATACTTCAGAACAGTTCATAACTGAAAAATGACTATCTCGCTACTCATCGCTAAAACTAAAGTTGCTCCCCTGAAGTCGAAACTAACACTACCAAAATTAGAATTATGTGGAGCGCATCTTCTTGCAAATTTATTAAAGGAAACTATGGACAGCCTAGAAATTTCAAATATTCCCTACTTTGCTTGGACAGACTCCAAAATAGTCCTATCGTAGATTAGTGCCGATCCACATAAAAAGAAAAACTTCGTGGGCAACAGAATAGCAGATGTACAATTAAGAACAACCAAGGAAAATTGGTGCTACGTAAAGTCTTCTGAGAATCCTGTAGACGTTGCTTCTCGAGGAATCTATCCATCACAACTAGAAGTGCATTCGCTGCGGTGGGAAGGTCCATACTGGCTGAAATATGAAGAAATCACATATCCAGAAAGTAAATTCGAAGAAACAGAACTAGAAAGGAAAAAGATTGAAATGCAAACACTATTACGTGCACAAGATACAAACGTATTCGATCTCCTACTGCAAGGTCACCGTTCATTATGGAAAGTTCTACGTATCCTTGCATACTGTAAATGATTCATAACCAATTTAAAGGAGGATAGACATGCAAGAAAATGTGACTTACTAACTGTGAAAGAATTCGAAGACGCATTAATACCAATCATTAAGTATACGCAAGAGAAGCATTTCAAGGAAGACCTCCAGAAATTACGTCAAAGTCAAGAACTATCAAAATCAAGCCGGCTACTCACGTTAAATCCATTTACTGATTCAAGCGAAGTGCTACGTGTTAGTGGTAGACTAGAAAACTCAAACTTGACATCTGAATATAAGTATACAATCATACTTCCCCATAAAAGCGAGTTAACTACACTTATTATAGATCAAGCTCAAAAGAAGACACTACACGGAGGAAACACTTTAACCTTGGAGGTAATCCGTCAAAAATATTAGATAATCAATAGACGAAAGGCAATTAAAGGTTATATCCATAAATGTGTTCAATGTCATCGATACAAGGCCGAAACGTCGCAACAGATGATGGGAATGTTACCCACACCCAGAGTCACTTCGAGTCGTCCTTTTACTCATACTGGTGTGGATTATGCAGGACCATTCGACCTAGTTGTGAAAACAGGTAGAGGCAATCGCTCTTACAAGGGATATGTAGCAATTTTTATATGCTTCACTACCAAGGTAATTCATATTGAGGTAGTCACCGAGCTCACAGCAAAGGCCTTGATAGCCGCATTTAAAAGGTTTGTAAGCAGAAGAGGGACTGTGGCACATATATACAGTGATAATGCCACTCATGTCGTGGGCGCCAGCAAAGTAATCAGAAATCTTCATCAACAAGATGCACATAAAACCGAAGTAAAGGAAGCCCTAGCAGAAACTGGCGCTCAATGGCATTTCATTCCTCCATCGTCACCACACTTCGGAGGACTTTGGGAGGCCGGCGTTAAATCGATCAAGCATCATATGCGTGAAACGAGAATGACATACGAAGAAATGAACACACTAATGACACAAATAGAAGGGTGTTTAAATTCTCGTCCATTATGTCCATTAACACAAGACCCAGAAGGCCTAGAATTGCTCACAGCTGGTCACTTTTTTACTGGGGCACCTATATTGTCAATACCAGATAAGGACTACTTAGAAATCAATACTGGTCTTCTTAAGAGATGGGACAAAGTTGAAAAGATGTCCCAGGACTTCTGGAAAAGTGGTCTCATGGATATCTTGGAAGACTTCAACAAAGACCAAAATGGGCGCAGAAGAAGCCTAACCCAACAGAAGGCGACATCGTATTAATAAAAGAAGATAATTTACCTCCGTCTCGTTGAGCTCTTGGAAGAATAATCAGAGTACATCAGGGAAGTGATGGTCTTGTCAGAGTCGTAACTATGAAAACGAAATCTGGAATTCTTAAACGACCACTTACCAAAATCGCGATGCTGCCGATAAGTAATGATACTAAAGCGACACCTGTTCCTCCAGGGAAACAAATAACGACGAACGAAAGGCATCTGTACAAAGTTGTCACAAATAACGAAAGAGTGAAAAGACCTATAATACAAGCCATTCAAAGATGAGTCGACACGAATCTGGGACATCATCATCATTAAACCAAGCTCGCAAATCCAACTTTCTGAGTTATCTGTTCATCATTACTACCTTGTTGGTCGTAGCACTGGGTGAAACCGTCAACGCACCGTATCGACTAACCAAGCTTGATAACCACGTAGGATTAGATTTTGATGAAATTTCCGAGGTGCGATTTTACTTTAGCGAATGCAACTTGGTAGTCTAACCTAACAACCTAACAACATATTGCAAAGAGCTCTATGGCATCCGAAAATCAATCCGGAAACTGAATCAGTTATGTGATGAAGAAACTCGGCTATCAAGAGATCTATGTTATGCCAATACACATACATTGAAATACCAATTGCTAGAAATCGAACAAATGAACGACATATTATACCAACAAAAATGAATATACACGAACTCGCAATAAGCGAGCACCATTTGCATTCATAGGAGCGGTCACTAAGGCAAATGAAGATTATGCCAGACAATTATTACGAAATCAGACCTCAATAGTAGAGAAAATGGTCAACATTATGAAAAGAAACCACGAGGTCGTTCAGCACCACTTCAATCTAATGAATACTCAAATCGAAACAATAGCCAATCAATTAAATAATTCACAATATGAGGCAGTTCTTCATCAAGCAGTCAATTCCGCAGCTATTCTGAAACTCTGAACCTAGTTACATTTCAACGTTTACAAAGGGAAATCCTATCATTCGATACACACATTAAACATGGAAAAATAAATACATTCGTCCTAACACTTGCACAACTTAACGAACAGCTGACAACAATTCGTGCATACTTACCACCCAATGTACAATTACCAGGGACTGGGAATAAGTCCTTTCTAATAACTCAATGCATATGAGGACAAGAATCACGGAAAAGAATGCACTATTCGACATTCGAATTCCTCTGGTAAGCACAGAAACCTATCGATCGAAATAATAACTATTCCTACTATTCACAATGAACAATATATCTACATCGATCCTTCCAGCAAGTATCTGGCCATAAATCGACGATAAGATCGATTTAGCCCAATAGAGGAAAAAGATCTCAAAGGGGGCGAGAGGTTAACAGAAGACCAGCTTGTATGCAACTTAAACCAACCAATCTTCACTCTCAAATCAAATCAAAGTCATTGTGAAAAGGAGCTCTTCAATAACGAGAACCATATATCACCATTCTGTACATTACGAACTAAAGAGGCGAATAACTATTGGAGAAGATTACACCAGCCAAGTACGTGGCTATTTGTATTACGAGAAAACCTGACCTTCGAAATCAGTTGTGACAATAAAAGACAACCATTATCACTATATGGCAATGTAATCATTCAAACAAGAGGAGATTGTATTATAAATCATAAGACTATATACATAAGCTCAAACGATCGCAGTTCGAAAATGCACATATCACCGATCCCAGAAAATACGGTTATATCTAACTTCATAACCATGAATAAAGATCAGCTGTCGAATTCGTCAAAAATTGCTATGCCACAACTAATTCAAGAAGTAAACAATAATGATATAGAAAAACTAGACGACGCAATCAGATTTCAGCAAGAACGCATAGAAAATATGCCAAAACTAAACATCCATGACCTACATCACTACAGTATGCCATATCTGATCATATGTGATGTCATTGCAATCGGTCTTTGCATATACTGCAGACAAAAGAGGAGTTGCAAGTTAAGAACAAGGGCAAGGCCGATCCCAGCACCAAGGTCCATCAAGGTGGAGCAGCGAAATTCCAGCATCGAGTTACCGACACTTAACCTTGAGGTGGGGGAATGTACAGAGTACATATTGTTTAGATTTATATTAAGATTATATCAATTGCATAACATTGTAATTCAGAAGATTTTTATTATGTTCGTTATTTTATAGAATTTGAAATGTTTATAAAGTCCATGTAACTCAATTTTGTATTCCACTATTCAAAAATAATTCTGATATATACTTGTCTCATTTACCAGCCAAATAGACAATGTCATTAGAACAATAGAATGGCTCCGTTAAAGCCAGACATAGAGAGCTGGTGATTTATAGGTATGAAGGGCATTTCTTCTTCTAGTTCAAGCGTTCGTGAAGCGCAGTTGAAAATAAAGTTGTTGGCAAGTTATATCGAAAATTTATTTTTTTTCTTAATCCATAAGTGCTGGCGAAAAACCTTTTAAGTCCTAAGAGCCGGATAAATATATTTCGAATAAATAAGCATCAAACTTGATTTAGTGCAAAATAAAGCAGAGTCTATTCATCAAGAAAATCATCCATCAGATTAATTTCTCGGAGCTGAAATTAATCAGATGACCTCACTTACATGGTCCTTTCGAGACAAATTACGAATCAACGTAGATTTCATCTAAAACAATTTCTACAATCAACAAAAAAACAGTTCACCGAAAATATAAATCGGATAAGTTCATTTTATTACATCTAAATACTACATGCATGATTAAGCAATTCTACATGAAATTAAATATTTTGCGCAATAAACAATGAACATTATTTACATATTGTAGACATACAATTTATTTCCATAAATAGCATAAGAGTGCCCATTGATTAACTGCATACATATATACGAACAAACTATATGCAGTGAAATTGAAGTGACACGATAATCAAGTGAGTGTGTTCAAACCAAATCGATTCGAATATATTTTCATAAACAGAAAACTTCTGAAAGAAAGCATGCTGAAAACAAATCATCAAACGTTTAGTAAAATTAAATCTAATTTGATTTCTCTTAAGCAAAAACATGTACACAACCCAACATAGCCATGTATATGTCATCTTCATAGCATATTGCACAATATAAACACAATATAAAATTATAACCCCAACGAGCAGATCAAATAAAAAATTTTTCCATTTGTTTAAGCCAGTTAGATTCGTGATAAAAAACAATTCCTAAGAAGGGAACATATTAAAATATACCATGCTAAAATTGAGTTCTGAAAAGCAAATAAATTTAATATAATTGCAATGTTCCCTAAAAACCTGTGCGACATATAACAAAACCATGTGTTGTCATGTAACATAAAATGCATAGCAAACATACAATCAAGCAGATCAATTTGCAATTCTATTATCATTATAAGTACAATGGAACGGGAATTTTTTCTCTACGTGATGGAGACAACGTTCTTGCAAATGTAATTCAACTTAACACAGCAGCATGGGTTGCTCTAAAAATTCTTGTTGCTATGCATTTTGGTTCGTTGCTATGCATATTATCGCTAGTACCATATGATCACAGCTGCACTGTCAAGTCTTGCAATCATGCGCCTCTTCTACTCTATCAGTGGTATCGTGTGCAAGCAAGGGCTATATAAACGACAAGCTGACTGATCTCGATCTCTTTTTGTACTTGGCATCGCTTGGGGTAAGTTGGCTGTTAGGGACTAACAATAATATCGGGTATCGACTGATATTTCACTTTTAACAATTAACAATCATTTCTGGTCTCGACGGAAATAAACGCATCTTATTTCGGGTCTCGGCTGAAGATAAGATAACACTTTAAGCCGGGTCTCGACTGACTTAAAGAATATTATCTCGGGTCTCGACTGAGATAATCTTTTACTAACAATCATTTCTGGTCTCGACGGAAATAAACGCATCTTATTTCGGGTCTCGACTGAAGATAAGATAACACTTTAAGCCCGGTCTCGACTGAATTAAAGAATATTATCTCGGGTCTCGGCTGAGATAATCTTTTACTAACAATCATTTCTGGTCTCGACGGAAATAAACGCATCTTACTTCGGGTCTCGACTGAAGATAAGATAACACTTTAAGCCGGGTCTCGACTGACTTAAAGAATATTATCTCGGGTCTCGACTGAGATAATCTCTTACTAACAATCATTTCTGGTCTCGACGGAAATAAACGCATCTTATTTCGGGTCTCGACTGAAGATAAGATAACACTTTAAGCCGGGTCTCGACTGACTTAAAGAATATTATCTCCGGTCTCGACTGAGATAATCTCTTACTAAAAATCAGTTCTGGTCTCGACGGAAATGAACGAATCTTATTTCGGGTCTCGACTGAAGATAAGATAACACTTTAAGCCGGGTCTCGACTGACTTAAAGAATATTATCTCGGGTTTCGACTGAGATAGTATCTTACTAACATTAACACTTTATTTCTGGTCTCGACGGGAATAAAGAATTGTTTTAACCCATGGTTAGAACAAAGGGTCTTAACATTAGCTTAAAGCCAACCCTCAATCAAGTTATAGATCGGTGAGTACCAGTCACTTGTAACAATATAATATTTATTCATATATCTATTTTATTATATATTTACTCATATATATATTTACATTTTATACTCTTTGGTGCATATTTATTTAATATCATAATTTGACTTTGTTCTATTAATTTTACATAGATATATTGACGATTTTATATTGCAATTTTTGCCAATAAGTGTTTTTTTCGGTGTGATACAAAAATTCTCTGACCCCAAAACATATATATTGAGTTTTATCCCAATACAACTTTTCTTAATAATCGTATATTCTAAGTGTGTGATAATAAGTGTTTTCTAGTGTGTGTGGATCTCTGACCTAATACCTCATTACATAATCTGATCTTAATATAATTAGTGGGCAGTATTAAAAAATAAGTGCAGTATTTACTTGAAAGTTAAAAATAAAGTGAATAGTGTTGATTTGTTGTTAAGAAATAGACCACTGATCTTGATCCAAATTTACCAGTGCATTCATTTCAGTCACTTAATCAAATTTGCGTGTACGTTCTATTAACGGGCAGTACAGAGTGATCTACAAAAACAATTTCTCTTGAATCCGTTAATTACACAAATCTAACAAAGACTTTGTGATATTAAATATCTTTCATTTGAACACATTTTGGTGGTCATAAAGGTCAAACGTCTCTCATTACCATTATCGGGTGACATTATTGAACTAGACTCATAACCTAAAGGAAATATTAGAGTATCGTTGAATCAAATTTGTGTGAATCATGACTGAACTACAAAATCTCATACAGAGACGCGGTAGAGTTAAGGGTACATTAACAAGACTGAAAACTTTTGCAGAAAATATTCAAGACAACAATACTGCAGCAGAAATAATTACGAGGTTGGAAAAAATCGAAGAAGCATGGGGAGAGTTTAGGGAAATTGAGGATGCCTTGTTGATATTTCCTAATCAGGTATCACAGCTGGAAAACCAATACTATGACACAAAAACTCTGCTACTTCGCGCTCGCAATTCGAGACTTTCAAGGTCCAACTCATTCTACAATTATACGCCAAGGTAGTACTGAGAATCAAAATAATAATACAGCTTCAAGTGATAACTTTAATGCTGCATTGACTACCCTCTTATCGTCTCAACAATGTTTTTTCGAAAGATTGAATCAACCAGTCCCTAGTGTCCCACCGAATATTTCCAATATCAATCTACCAAGATTGCAAATCCCTAGTTTCTCTGGAAACTTCAGAGAATGGCCCTCATTTCAAGACCCATTTGAAAATACAGTCGATAAAAGTGAAAATTTAGCAGGTTGTCAAAAGCTTCGATACCTCAATGCATTACTTAAGGGTGAATCATCGATGATAATTAGGCATCTGAATATCAGCGATAGCAATTACCAAGAGGCATGGGATAAACTGAAAAACAGATATGCCGAAAAAACGTCAGATTACCACCTCTATGGTTAAAACATTCATGGACCTTCATTGTGTTGCACAAGCATCACCAAAACAACTGCGCAATTGGTACGATACCTTCGATGAAGTTATTCGGGGGCTAAGGGCTTTAGGAAATGATGCCGAGAAAAGGGATCCGTGGTTAATTTTCATAGCTCTCAACAAGCTGAACGCTGAAACTAAAAAATTGTGGTCTAAGGAGAGTTCAGATAAGGATTTCTTAACATTTGATGAGTTCTTAATATTCTTAAACAAGCGATGTGATGCATTAGAGGCCTATGGTGATATGGGAAGGAGGATTCATGTAACTAAAGCTCTACATGCTACATCTACACTTAGTGTATTAACTTGCCCAATGTGCAATGATCATCACTATTTATTCCAATGTGCTGAGTTTAAGTCCAAATCAGCTAAGGAACGCTAGCGCTTGGTCATAAACAAGTCAATCTGTTTCAACTGCCTACAATCAGGTCACTCTGTGAAAACTTGTCGTTCAAAATACCGCTGTAAACACTGTCGCAAAGCTCATCACTCCCTTCTTCATGGGGCGAACCCTACCCAACAGCCTCTATCTTCCCCATTAACTATGGACAAGGCTGTTTGTTCTTCCACGAAAAATTCTCCCTTCAACACTTCCCATGCTTCAGAATATTCTTCAATCAACACAGAATCCAACTCTGCAATCAACCCCATTTCTTCAATCAACCCAAACATTTCGCCTGTATACAACGAGAAAATGTGATCATTCAACACTTGTCTGCAGTTTCAAACAGAAAATAATCGTGAATCATCTGCGCTAAATCCAGCCTCACTTCTGCCAAAAGCGTTACTGAATGTTACAAACATTTATGGCCAGACCCATTTTTGTAGGATCCTGTTAGACTCAGGGTCTCAAATCTCCCTTATTTCTGAAGAATGTGTCCGTCGTTTATGCTTACAAAGAAGGAATGCACGCGTGGCTGTATCTGGGATCTCATCGTCGAAACCTACTTTCACCAAGGGCAAGGTCAATTTGACGCTGTCACCACGCTTTGATAAATCCAACAAAATCATAATTGAAGCATACATAATGCCTAACTGGACTTCATTGAGCCCATATATGCCAGTAATTGGCACTGCATACAAGGATATCAGCTCGCTGACCCTTACGTTAGCCAACGCACCCCCATCGATGTGATTGTGGGAGCAGAAAAGTTCTTTCGTATTCTGAAGGAAGGAAAATCGCAAAATTGTAAAACTCACCCCATTGTACAAGAGACAATTTTTGGGTGGGTCTTGTGTGGTCATTATCCAGCTTCAACGTGCTCCAATATCAGTCTTCATTCAAAGGTGCTGGTGGATATAGATTTGAGCTTAAAACGATTTTGGGAAACGGAGGAATTGATGAACGAAGAAACTATATTGACTGAAGAAGAAAAGGACTGTGAACAACAAAATCTATCAACAATTAGCCGTAACGAGTTCGGTCGATATACTGTCTCCCTTCCCTTCAAGCCTTCTACACCTCCATTGGGAAATTCCATACATAGCGCCATTAAGCGATTCCACTACATTGAACAGCGTTTTAAAATAGATCCTGTTTATAAGGAACAGTACATAAAATTCGTGAGAGATTATTGCGAACTAGGTCACATGGAACCAATTCCTGAAGGCGAAATTGAAATTGAATCTCAGGAAAGTTACTATCTGTCTCATCACGCAGGTTTTAAGAACTCATCCATCTCTAAGATTCGCGTAGTATTTGATGGTTCATGCAAGTCATCAACTGGCATATCCTTGAATGATAAACTGATGGTTGGAGCCACAATACAAAGAGATCTTGTATCTGTATTGATACATTTTCTCAAGCATGCTATAGCATTTTCAGCAGAAATTCAGAAAATATACCGACAGATACCCATCGCAGAAAAGGATAGCAATTTTCAAAGGGTGTCTGGAGGGAAAACTTGTCAGACCCACTGCAGCATTTTAGGTTGCTAACGGTTACCTATGGTACTTCCAGCGCACCATTTTTGGCTACCAGGGTTCTAAATCAAATTGCATTTGATAATCAACTGGCCTATCCCAAGGCTTACGCCGTTATACAGTAAGAGTTTTATGTCGATTATCTTCTTTTCGGGGCCAATTCAACTGCAGAAGCTCTTCAATTAAAGATGGAATTTATTCAAGCTCTAAAAACAGGCGGATTTAATCTGACAAAATTGAGGTCGAACAATCATGAATTAATAACTCCTCAATGCATTTCTGAAGAGCCTCTCCACATTAGTGACAACTCAGACAGCACAAAGGTGCCAGGAATCATGTGGGATTCACAAGAACACACTTTCCTATTTAATGTGTCAACACTGTCAGACAAGCGATATACAAAAAGAGATATATTGTCGGAATTTTCTCGGACCCGAAGGGTCTACTAGCTCCAGTTGCCATATCCATCAAAGTGCTCTTTTTACAGCGTTAGCTTCTCAAGCTAGAGTGGGATGAAGGGTTACCACCGAAGGTTGCTGAGAAATGGAACGTGATTAGAACCAATCTACCGAAATTATCCGAATTGAGGATTCCTCGACAAATCTGTGCTTCTCTGGACAAGATAGAGCTACACGGGTTCTCAGATGCATCGGAGCTAGCAATTAGTGCAGTTCTTTATAGTTGTGCAGTATCTGATAAGGGAACTATATCAGTAAATTTGGCTGCAGCAAAAACCAAGGTTGTTCCCTTGAAGCAAGTCTCAGTAGGAGGACTTGAACTTTCGCTGCAGTCCTGCTAACTAGGCTAATTTCGAAGATACTAAGAGCATTAGCGATGCAAGAATTCAAATACATTGTTGGACAGATTCCACCATTGTATTATCATGGCTCTCTCATACACCACGCCGCTGGAAAACGTATGTGGCCAATAAAACGGTGGAAATTTTGAATACAGTTCCGCGTAACTGCTGGCCGCACGTATCTTCATCACAAAATCCAGCAGACTGTGCGACGAGAGGCATGGCTAAAACCCAATTACTTCAATCTCTGTTGTGGTGGAAGGGTCTCACATGGTCGCTCGATGACGAGTGATCCTGGCCATCAACGGTCAATTTCGTTGACCTGCCGAGCGTGAAAACTAAAGAATGGAAAAATACGGTCGTCGTTTGTCATCAAGAAATCAATGATGATGTCCTCTCCGATCTCTCCGTACGGTGTTCAACTTACTCTAATCTAGTTCGAAGAGTAAGTCTTCGTCTGAGATGCGCGTCAAATTGCCGTGCTGAAAGGAGTAACCCTGAAATAGGTTTCATCAAAGCTCAAGAATGGAGGAAGGCTTCAAACACCATCATCAGTTGGGTTCAAAACCAGGAATTTTCTACACACATTAACTGTCTTTTACCTAAAACCCCACTCCCATCTAGAAGCAAATTAAGCAGCCTACATCCATTTATTGACGAGGACAAGGTCTTACGAGTTGGAGGCAGGCTACAAAATTCAAAGCTCAACTTCAACACGATTTTACCAAAAAGTCACATCATCACTAGACTTATTGTTAAAGACATGCATTTGAGATATTTACGCCCTGGCATCTCATTGCTTATCAACATTCTATAGGAGTATTGGATCCTCAGAGCTCGACATGTGGTGAAGCAAAATTGAATTAGGTGGCACTTCATTCCACCCGCCTCTCCTCACTTTGGTGGCCTCTGGGAAGACCTACATGACTTAGCAGCGTCCTGTAGTAGGGTTGGTAGCGAATGACTCCAAACGTGCTTTGGAATAACGGCAGCACGCACACCCTCTCAAAGAAGCTACTGCTAAACACTGGCTTGTCTTCCTCTGTTGTCTTGGTGTCATCCACCTCTAAACCTAAGGTGTTTAGATCAGTTTCGGTTTGCATCTAACCCCCTCTGGGTTAGCCTTCATTAGAAGGATTTTGCTTTTCTGTCCCCTCATCAAATTTCTTGCTTGATTCGATGTCTTCTTGAGTTGAAGTGTGTAATCGTGTAATTTCAAGTTGAACGTTGCGGGTTAGCTCTGGAGTTACGCCGGGGTCAATGCGTTCAACGACGGGGAAGCAGAAGAAATAAATACCAGGTTTTGACGTTTTAGAGGTGAACACTTAGTTAATGGGATACTGCACAAATATTTTTATTCCACAATAAAGAATTAATGAATAAATTTAATACTATAACATAAACTATGTTTACCCCTTTTTCATAAGGTAAACTTGTCACTTTATTGTTTGTGTCACTTACACAACCCTAAGATCTTAATACTATACACAAGCTATGTTTACCCCTTTTCCATAAAGTAAACTTGTCACTTTATTGTTTATGACACTTACACAACTTTAAAATCTTAATACTATACACAAGCTATGTTTACCCCTTTTCCATAAGGTAAACTTGTCACTTTTTTTGTTTATGACACTTACACAACTTTAAAATCTTAATACTAACACAGTTATTAATAACCTTTCTGTCAGAAGGTTTCACAAACTTAACCTAATACATTTTTTGTATTGTTTTCCACTTTTATGTTGGTTTATTCCACTTTTATTCTTTTACAGCTCAACCTTTTTACTCTTTTATGTGGGTAAATATAGGAAAACGGAGTAAGTCTCAAATGCGGAAACCTCACATTCGGTAGGAGCGGAAATATTATTAGATATACGGGATGATAGGTAAGTCTCAAATGCGGAAACCTCACATTCGGTAGGAGCGGAAATATTACTAGATATACGGGATGATAGGTAAGTCTCAAATGCGAAAACCTCACATTCGGTAGGAGCGGAAATATTACTAAATATACGGGATGATAGGTAAGTCTCAAATGCGGAAACCTCACATTCGGTAGGAGCGGAAATTGAGTCGATTACTTCGTCGTTAGCTATAAACTGAGAAGTTCTTAGCCAGTCGAAGCTTGATGATCGACTGGTTTTTCTCGGTGATTGCTCGCCTTTTATAGACCTGAAAGTGTGGCCGTCTTGATGTTTCCATTCCACATTTGACATCTCAGACATCCTGAGTTACCATCATTCATGGAACATCAGGAGTGTTGGTTCACACATGAACATTTAAATTTTACGTCATTGTAAACACATCACTTAGTCAGCTTGGTTAAGCACTACTTGCTTGTTATGCGGTATGTATTAACGGATGTTTATAGATTTAAAATTCTATTTGTGACTTCGTCACATCCCCCTCTTTCTTTCAAAAAAAAACTGTTACACTGGTTTAATTTCAGTGTTTTTTTTTATTATATGGGATTCTGAACGTTTTTATTTATAGTGGAAACAGTTTTATAGTGGAAAACCTTGAAAATATTTATTAAAAAAAAACTTTCATAAACTTAATATACTTCACAATTCACAGAAATATTCACATTTGATTAAAAAAAATAATATAGTTTATGATGGATTTTTTTTTATTGTTGACTTTTTACTGGTGGCAACACTTTTCTCTGTCCCTGGCAGCGAAGAACGCGACAGCCATTTAACAATGTACGGACTCGTATTGGTCTATGTTTTCCCTGAATTATAAATTTCTTTGCTCTCCCGAACGGTTGTAGTAGCGTCTCGATATTTTTGAACACTTCTTGCTCGGTGGGTGACTTGTTCTGAGAAAACCCTGGTAGCGGCTGTTGTCCTTTAATTTTCTTCGGTGGTGTTTTTGGATGTTTGACTGCCGTTGATTTAGCTGCGGATTGAATGGCTTGACTGGCTGTGATTTCCTCTATTTTTTTTTATAATCTTGGCAACCTGACCCCTGGGTTTATATGTGTTACTCGGCTTTAGTGGTTGCGTTCTTTTTCGGATGCACGGGTTTTGTAACGAAGGTGGAACTAATTTGACCTGTCGTGGTGTCTCCTGGATGGTTACCGATATTTTTGCATCCTGTATGGATGCCGGAGCGAAAGTGACACGTCGTGGTGTCGCCATGATGTCTGATTTCCAACTGACTATTTGTAGTTTATGTATTGAACTTATATACAAATTTTTAGTGTTACCGTGTTCTGGTTCTGATTCATAATATTTTTTCAAATCTTTTACGTGGGTTATACCTACTTTTCTACCTTCTTGTGTAATAAGTTTGACTATAACTGGAGAAATTATTTTGATTACTGTATATGGTCCGATATATCGTGGTCCTAGTTTAGCGGTATAATTTTTAGCGGTGGATGAAAGTATTCGTTCTTTTCGTAGAACTTGTTCTCCTACTTGTGGACACCAATCGCGTCGGTGGTTATTATAGTAGCGACGTTGGTCAGTAAATGCTTTATTCAAGTTCATTCGGACGATTTCGTATATTTCCTGTAGGTTTCTCGCTCTTTCGGCGATTTCTGTGGTCGGAACTTTTTTCCCTATTTCTCCATATAAACTATTTGGTGATATAATTTCTCGGCCAAAATTTAAATAGTGTGGACAATAGCCGGTAGATTCATGTTTGCTAGTATTTATAGCCAACATTAATTCTGGTAAGTGTTCGTCCCATTTCCGATGGTCCTGGTCCACGTATTGAGCAATCATTGTCTTTATCACACGGTTTGCTCTTTCAGTCGGATTAGCTTGCTGTGTATATGGCGGTGTAAATCGGTGTTTTATTTTTGACTCTTTTAGCAGAGTTTTAAATTTTTTACTTGTATATTGAGTGCCATTATCGGATATTAATACTTCAGGATAACCAACGAGAGATTATTCTTTCTCTGAAACCACGTATTAGTCCAGCGGTGGTGGCCTGTCGGAGAGGCATAAATTCTACCCATTTTGTGAATTTATCCTGGAACACTAGTATTGCGGTGTGACCTTATGTTGTACGAGGGAGAGGTCCAATGAAATCTATGCTAACGATTTCCCATGGTCGATTAGCGGGGAATCCATGCATTAAACCAGCAGTTTTCTGTTGTTCGGTTTGTAACGTAGACCTATGTCACAACTTCGTACATATTTCGCAATATCTCGAAACATTGCAGGCCAGTAATAATATTTAGCAATGCGAGCTATAGTTTTGTTGATTCCAAGATGACCGGCGGTGACGTTGTCATGATTCTCTCGCAATACTTTACTTCGGAGTGATTTCGATACACATGACTTCCATGGTACAGCGTCCTCGGTGTAAGTTGTTGAATCAAAGAAACGACGATACATCTGTCCATTTTCAATTTTGTAATCCGGGCATAATTCGGGTTGATTTTGTATTTGGTAACGTTTGTTTTCATACCATGGATATTCGGATTTTATTTCAATAGATGATAGTAAGGTGAATAGAGAGGTTTGCGACTCGGTATTCCTTAACGGTTGACGTGACAGTGCATCCGCTACTACATTTAGTTTTCCTCGTCGGTATTGGACATCAAAGTCGTAAGACTGAACTTCGATAGCCCATCTTGCAAGTCGGCCAGAGGGATTTTCAAGCGAATGTAGCCATTTTAATGCTTGATGGTCGATGATGACTGTAAATTTATAACCTTCTAAATACGGTCTCATCTTTCGGATGTCCCATACAACGGCTAGACACTCTTTCTCTGTCACGGAATACTTTTGTTCGGCATTATTTAACATACGGCTGGCGTAGGCTATTACATGCTCTGCGCCATCTAGTTCTTGACAGAGTACGGCTCCTAGTCCTTCTTGGCTAGCATCAGTTTGAAGTATGAATGGTTGTGTGAAGTCTGGGCAGGCTAGTATTGGTGACTCGGTTAATTTTTGTTTTAATAACTCAAAAGCATGTTGCTGTTCTGGTCCCCAGTTCCATTTATGTTTTTTCTGCAGTAATTTAGTTATTGGTGCTACTGTGGTCGAAAAGGGCGGCACAAATCGTCGGTACCATGACGCAATACCCAAAAATTGTCTCACTTCTTTGACAGTTGTCGGCGCGGATAGTGTACTTATTGCCTCAACTTTTGACGGATCGGTATGTATACCTTCTGAACTGACAACGTGTCCCAGATATCGGATCTTTTCTTTCAGAAAATCACATTTGTCGGGATTTATTTTTAAATTTGCGGCTATGAGTCGGTCAAACACTTCTTTTAGTTTTTCCAAGTGTTCCTCCAAAGTACGGCCAATGACAATAATGTCATCCAGATATGCAAAAGCATATGGTTCCATTTCCGAACCGATTACTTGGTCTAGAGCTCGCTGAAATGTAGCGGGTGCGGAATGAAGTCCGAATGGCATAACTTTCCACTGGAACAAACCTCGGCCGGGAACGGTAAATGCTGTGTATGGTCGGCATTCTACTGTCAGAGGAATTTGCCAGTAGCCGTGTTTTAAGTCTAACGTAGAAATGTATTTTGCGCCTCCCCAGTATATGGTTGATTTGAGGTAACGGATAGGCGTCTTTAACGGAATGTTCATTTATTTGTCGGTAGTCAATACATAACCTCCATCCGCCCTGTTTTTTACGTATCAGTACGATGGGTGAACTGTATGGACTTTTTGATGGTTCTATCTGGTCTTCGGCAAGTAGTTCATCTATTTGCAAGTTTATAATTTCCTGCATAGCGGGGTTCCTCGGAAAATAACGTTGTTTTATTGGACTGTCATGTTTCATTCGGATATGGTGATGTGAAATCGGAGTGGGTCCGGAGATTTTGTCAAATCTTTGAATTAGAGTGGACAGGAATTCGGTTATATGGTTTTCCTGTATATTGTTTATCTCATCTGGTATTAGCACTGTACATGTTGCTGGTTCGGAAATTTCCTCTTCAATGTTCATGATTCCTGGTGAAATTTCCTGGTTCCATATTTTAACTGATGTGTCAGCTTTCCGAAGAAAGTCTACACCCAGTATGATGGTTTCGGCTAGATTTGGCATGTAGTAGAATAAATGTGAAATTTTATGATTATTCCACTGTGTGTCCACCATATATGACTGGTGGATTTTAAACTCACTACTGTTCGCCATCCCAGTTCTCAAAGAACATGATATCGGAAGAATATTATGTAATTCCAGCAGTTTTTTGACTTCATTACCAATAAATGATTTTGCAGCTCCAGTATCTATGAGTGCTATACACGGTGTTTCAATTATTGACATTGTTATGAAGTATCGGTCGTCCTCATAGTGTACGTCTATCATTGTTGTATCGGGTAGACTGGTTTTTAAGGCATCTGGTTCTGGGATACTCGGCTGCCTTGTCTCTCCGGTATCCCTTGGTCTTTTAACGATCTGTTCATATTTTGGCCATGACAGTCTCTAGTTAACACACCTAGTTTCCCACACTGTGAACAAAATATTTTTGCCGGATTTTGACATTCGTGTCTACGATGTCCCAGTTGTCCACATCTGCAACAGCTCTCTCGCCTTATATGTGAAACATTTATTGGCAAGGCGGGGGTGTTTTGGGATGGTTTACTCATTTGACGGATAGGCGGTGTTTCGGTGTTGCGGGTTTTTTGTAACTTGGATATATTCACACTCTTCTGAGTTGAATAAGTTCAGAGAGTTTACGGAAATCTTTCCTTCGGATGTATAGGCGGTACTCTGGTAACATGTTTTCATAAATTCGTTCTAGTTTCTCTTCGGTTGACACGTTTGTCTGCCAGCGCAGAGTGACTGGATGGCCGTGATATAATCTTTGGCCCTTTCTCTAGGTTTTTGTAACCTAGTTCGGATTTCATCGGCTAGTTTAATATTGAAACGTGGTGGTAAGAAAATAGTTTGAAGTCACTTATGAATTCATCCCATGTTGTCCATTGTTCTCGGTTTTTACGATACCATGCTAGTGCTGTCTTTGTCAGCAGCTCGGGTAATGTATTTAACATTCGGTCGGTTGGTATACTGTAACATAATGCCATTTCCTCAATTCTCTCGAGGAAATTTAACGGATCCCGACCTTGGTCAAATCTCACATTCCATTTTCTGACTTTATCCATAATGTCAGCGTATGAAAGTGGTCGGTCTCGGATTTCTATCGGGTACGGAATATTTTGAATATTTGGTATATTGTTACAAGATGTCTCCTTGTCGGTAACACTCAGACGTGTTGGCGGTATATTCAGCTGCAGTGTTTGCTCATCGGTTTGTGTTTCGGTTGTATTGATAATCGGAGTTATCAATATATCGGTCTGTGCTTCGGATGTATTTGTAATCGGAGGTGTCATTTTATCAGCCTTAGTTTCGGTTGACATAATTTTTAACTGATTTTGTTCCTCCTCCTGAAGAGCCTGTTCACGTTTTACACTATCAGCAAGACGTTTTCGCAGGTCATCCACGGTTCCCTTTGTGTTTAAACTCCTACGGTTCAACTCAGTCACTAAGTCTTCCTTTTTCAGCTGGTAGACGGCACTGACGGTGATTTCACTTTTGTCGGTCATTTTTAATTTACACGGATATAGTTTTAACACATAGATATTTATTTGTTAACGAGTATTGTTTATTTTTTTGCACTGGTATTTATTGTTTTTACTGGTATTGTCTTTTACACTGGATATTTATATACGGTGACTACTCTACTTCATTCACTGACGTTTCTCCAGTGGCAGAAAAGAGAGTCCCTGCTCGGGCGCCATTTTGTAATCGTGTAATTTCAAGTTGAACGTTGCGGGTTAGCTCTGGAGTTACGCCGGGGTCAATGCGTTCAACGACGGGGAAGAAGAAGAAATAAATACCAGGTTTTGACGTTTTAGAGGTGAACACTTAGTTAATGGGATACTGCACAAATATTTTTATTCCACAATAAAGAATTAATGAATAAATTTAATACTATAACATAAACTATGTTTACCCCTTTTCCATAAGGTAAACTTGTCACTTTATTGTTTGTGTCACTTACACAATCCTAAAATCTTAATACTATACACAAGCTATGTTTACCCCTTTTACATAAAGTAAACTTGTCACTTTATTGTTTATGACACTTACACAACTTTAAAATCTTAATACTATACACAAGCTATGTTTACCCCTTTTCCATAAGGTAAACTTGTCACTTTTTTTGTTTATGACACTTACACAACTTTAAAATCTTAATACTAACACAGTTATTAATAACCTTTCTGTCAGAAGGTTTCACAAACTTAACCTAATACATTTTTTGTATTGTTTTCCACTTTTATGTTGGTTTATTCCACTTTTATTCTTTTACATCTCAACCTTTTTACTCTTTTATATGGGTAAATATAGGAAAACGGAGTAAGTCTCAAATGCGGAAACCTCACATTCGGTAGGAGCGGAAATATTATTAGATATACGGGATGATAGGTAAGTCTCAAATGCGGAAACCTCACATTCGGTAGGAGCGGAAATATTACTAGATATACGGGATGATAGGTAAGTCTCAAATGCGAAAACCTCACATTCGGTAGGAGCGGAAATATTACTAAATATACGGGAGGATAGGTAAGTCTCAAATGCGGAAACCTCACATTCGGTAGGAGCGGAAATTGAGTCGATTACTTCTTCGTTAGCTATAAACTGAGAAGTTCTTAGCCAGTCGAAGCTTGATGATCGACTGATTTTTCTCGGTGATTGCTCGCCTTTTATAGACCTGAAAGTGTGGCCGTCTTGATGTTTCCATTCCACATTTGACATCTCAGACATCCTGAGTTACCATCATTCATGGAACATCAGGAGTGTTGGTTCACACATGAACATTTAAATTTTACGTCATTGTAAACACATCACTTAGTCAACTTGGTTAAGCACTACTTGCTTGTTATGCGGTATGTATTAACGGATGTTTATAGATTTAAAATTCTATTTGTGACTTCGTCACAAGTGGCGCTGGGTGAAGTCAACGTGGAGCCTCTGCGAAGTTTTTGTTTATAGTATAATGCCTCTAAACAACAAGTTAATATTGACGGAGATTTTTTTTTGCCTCTAACCCCTTCAGGGTAAGCCCTCGTTAGAAGGATTTTACCTTTCTGTCTCTTCTTCATTCTCCTTTTGCTCCCTCTTACGAGGCGGTGCCGTACCGAATTTTCAGTTTGTTTGTACTAAGTCCCCGCTGATTAGCTACCCATACTTTCTTTTCAATCCGCTGGTTCCCCTTCTCCTTTTCTTTGTTCCATACTTGCATGCACCTCAATCTAACCTCCTTTCCAGCCTTTGCAGCGTTGCTGAGCTTGAACCCGCTTGCTGCACCCCGAGGGATTTCCTTCGTCCTGAGTGGGTTGTTAGATGTATTCTATCTTTTCGTGAAGCGATTTCCTTAATTGGGATTGGTTAGGACGTGAAGTCCAGTCTCCCAGCATGAGCTGACAGATCATTTAGTGACAACGTTGTTACAGGCCGGCACGTTAGTTCGCCTCCACTATTAGCGGAGAGTTTGGGAGCATTCCACGAAAGACCTGCCGCTGTCACATCACCAATAACAAAATATCGTGACTGCTCACACACGAAGAAACTAAGCACACATCTGATCCAGAAGGGACCCTTACACCACTTGCCCTTGCTCACTTGAATGCGCAGATTGCTTTCACTCCTGTTCCCCCATCCACCCATGTGATACAGAGAGCAGTAATGTATTCTTCAGTGTCCCTATTGATGGTCCGACCTAAAATGATCGAAGTAGTGGACCTATTCATCCATTATCTCTAGAGACGGGCTTCAGAAGAGCGAAGGAATAGGAATACTAGACTATTCACAATTCATGTTGATCCTTTAATTTCTGCAATTTTTATCAATTCATCATAATTTCTCTTACAAATATGGTCTTCTAGTAATTTACACATGTAATACTAATGAGGCAACTGATATTATTATTCGCGGTAAGCCATACCACTTGTGACTATAGGTACTATCATTGACATTGGTTTTCTGACTTAATTAGAAAAAGATACTTATACTGTCTACCTACTTTATAACTAAGCTCTTACGTTATAGGTGAACATACTTTTAAGCAATTATTTTGAAAAATAATAATAATTCACCCAATGATTTTTCAAAAAAAAAAAAAAACATGTAGTTTAGCAAGGGAAGAATCTGGCCTTCACCCCATATCCATTCTTCGAGAAGGCCTTCTGGAATTGGATGTGATTCTCTGCAAGTAAATATGGCTTCACATTGGGTTACCTTACAGTTGTACAAATAAATTAATGATGTCAGATGTCATCGAAGATTTCTACATATATATATTGCATAAGAAGAACGGAATTAAAAGAAAGAAAAGTGATGCATAGTATGTATTTGTTTTATTTTACATTGATGTAAAGTATTTAAAAAAAACAACACGCACACATAACAAGGCGCGCTCCACGAGGATGTTTAACTGATAAGCCAAACTGGATACTCTGCAATGTTTTAAAAAAACACTGTGTGAGTCGGATTGTGGAATTACTAAAGTACATACACTAAAAAGATTATAGAAGTGATAACGCTGTATGAACACGATATATAAAAAAATAATAGATCAGCAGAAAAAAACACTGGAAAATATGGCTATTGTTTCAGTGGAGGGTGGAAAACTACAGCCCCTGTCAGTAATTCTATCAGCGGTAAACATAAGCTGATCAGAATACATTAAATACACATGGGAAAAACCACTACCTGTAATCACTGTAAGAGACAGAGGGAAAACCACACCCTGGCTATCCTTTTAAATCAAACATATAACCACCACTTGCACTTAATTAAAGTTCTATTTGAATTTGCCGAAAATTAAATCTAACTAGTAGTATCACTTCTATAAACAACAACGTGCTATTTCCGCCTACATAGGTAATCAAGAATCCTACTTATATATAATCTACACTATCAAAACTCATTATTTCACTTTCAGACTTCAGGTCACGCACTTTTTGAATGACTCGAATCTCAAAGTGGCAAATACCTTGAAACCAGTTCTTCTTCCCTAAATATTTCCTCTCTACACAACCCCAAATAAAGCACTTTACAACCTGTGCAGGGTCATGAAGCTTTAACAAGGAAGGAGTTTTCTGCCTAGAATCCCTGGTAGCAATTTTGTCGATACATTCATGCTACTAATGTATTTCAGGGATTTAAGATCTCATTCCTTTTTTTTTTATATAAGGGAAAGGAACGTTTAAAGATAACTAAAACTACATTTACTTATATTTTCGTCTTACAATTGTATTCTATATACCTTGGAGTAAATACCAAGACATATAGAAGACAAGCTATTCTCATTACAAACCACGTTCCGCCATTAGTGACGAAATATTGTGAAAAGGTATACGAAAGTACGGTACAGAGAACACAATACTCTCTCTCTGTTTTCCCTATTAAAAAGTATATACATAAGTCACAGAATTAAGTCACAGACTATCAGCTGCAGTGTGTCATCATTTTCATGGGAATAACTTGTCTTCTATATACCTTGGGTAAACACTATCTTTACTTTATTCTTCCTGCGGTGATTGCACCTGCAGCCAACATAAAAACATCAAATGGCATAAGAATACGTTCAGTAAGCGATATTTTGTGTTGGTAGCTCCAAAATACACTCAGTCCATTGTTGTAAGTCAGTGACAACAGCACACATTCTGCTGCTACCAAGTTATAGGGAAGCTAATACACAAACACCCACACTCAGGCAGCAGCCACTGATACATGTATAATAAGAATGGAGTGAGCGTTCCTGCTTAAAAAATGGCACAATATGTGAAAACCCTTTACTTCGTACAATTGCACACAGATTTATAATTAATTATTATTTGTCGATTTGAAACACTAAAGATGTTATTAAATAGTATTGCTTTAAGTGAAAATTGTTTACGAAGTTAAACTTGTTTTAATTAACACAAAAATTAATTTTTAATATTACTGAAAAATGTGATCCTCTGCAGATTTTATGTCAAAATTAATTGAGCTTGTAAGACATAGAAGTATATAAACAATATATTAGGCTGAATTTTTTTGTCAATTCCAATGCATTTTAACTAAGGAAGAGAACGGTCAGGAGGAATGAAAAAGAAAGAAAAAGAAGACTTCCTTCTTGTAGTACGTAGAAAGAAAAGAGTAATGGCACTTTCCCATCATAAACAAGAACAGAAAAATGTAAACCGAAAAACTCAATTTATTCCACTTTAAAACAAGATTTTTGTTCCAATGATTAACAAAATCCAAGAAAATAGGATAAACTAAGATATACCAAGTTCGGTTTTTTCTTCCGCCTTTAGTCAAGCTTCTCTTGACTAAAGTGTAATGCTTTTCTTCTTCAGTATTCTCTTGGTTTTAAAATATTTCTTTTTTTTTCTGTTTTTCTTTTGTAAAATTCTAGCTACGGTTACATCATATCAAACTTGTTTTTTTGTAGATCTACCGATTATTTCATAAATGATTTTGGCAGTTTTATATATATTTAAGTTAGTCAGTACTTTTCTTCTCATTTCAATTGTGCGAATAAGTTATATCTTGCTCATTTCAGTCCAGGTCACATGAAAGTTTTTTTTTTTTATTTACAATTTTAACGAGTTACCTTGCTAAGCTGTCAATGGCTCGGCCTACGTAGAGCTACCCTTTTGCTTCCGTAAAGCCCCAGTTTTCGTGATAGTCCCTTTTGGCTCTCGTTAAGTCTGGCCTTGGTAGTTGACGAGACGGCTTGTGACTTCGCTTCATTGGTGCAACCACGTAAACCTCGTCGAATCACATTCAAGTAATATATGCACTGTTATTTCCTTTTGAGTTTTATAACCTTCCTGATGAAGTATCCACCTTCCTCGGTAATGAGAAGGTTTTGTACACTAGGCGTACGCTCCGAGGCTAGAGCTTCAGCCCGTGAACACTGGGGAGATTTTCATCCACCGACAAAATATTCTCCACATTTAAAGAGGCATGGCCAAATCTGAACTCCGTCGTCAAGTTGGTGGATGGCGTTCATCTCTTGATCCGGTGGTGTCCTTGGCGATGGGATTGATTTGGCACGGCGCAGAGCTCTCACATCGATCGAAGAGATGATCGATATGTTTTTTAAATTTCCACTTTTTTGCTTCTTCTTCGTCAGTGCCTGTCGTAAGACATCGGTACAGGAAATGCATGATGATCGGGTGATCAGTGGACATTGAAGCATGCCGCACGAACCTCAGCTCCGTTCATAGCTGCTAGTTCCAGGAGGAAGCCAGTATTTCTTTTCTATATTTGTGGCAGTAATTGTAGTAGTTCGTCCATTCGGGACATGAGTAGTGATGGCTTGTTTGTATTTTCTTTGGGTATCTCATGATAAAACAGCTACTGCTTCTTCTTGAGTACTGGTAGCCACTGAACAGTCGGTCATCAGCTCCTGATTTGGTTGGGTCCACTGCCTCGGTAAATTGATGAGCTAAGTTCATCTTTACGACACAGGTCTTTGCTTGGGCGGTGGAGTCAGCCAACTTGTCTTAATTTCTTTCCTCTCTAACTAATCTCCTGTTTGTGATCAGTCCGAGAGTTTGATAAAGAGAGTTGGAGAGAGAGATTGAGAGCGATTTGTTCTCGTTACAGCATTGAATTGCTGAAATTTTGGCATGTGCGTGTTCGGGTGGGCCGCTGCGTGACCAAACCACCCCCTCCGTATAAGTCAGCATTTTGAAATATCATATTCGTACAGTTAACAGATCTTCCTTGGGGATTTATAATAAGGTCATTATTTTGGATTTTTGTTTTAGAATCTATATACTTATATACACACAATTTCTAGACCTCCTTTTTTAGATTCATAATAAAAGTATTTCTTTTGAACTTTCTTTCGAACGCATGTATATATACTTATATATGCGAGTTATATACCCGCACAAAGAATAGGTATTTCTTCTTTAAATTTATAATAGAATTTATTATTGTGAATTTTCTTTGAATTAATATATTGATATAGCGCAAAAATTATAGATTTTCCTCTTCGGATTTATAATAAAGTATAATTCTGAATTTTCCTCCGCACACATACATATATATATATACGTATATATGCGAACAATATACACACACATAGTATAGGTATTCCTTCTTTAGATTTATAATAAAACTGTTATTGTGAAATTCTTTTGAATTTAATAAATTTATTATTTTGAATCTTCTTTGAACTAATATAATGAAATATCGTACATATTTATAGACCTTCTTCTTTGAACTTTTGTGTTTATTAATTTTAAACTTTCATTAGAATTTACACAATTATATATGCACACAGATCATACATGCACATAGTATAGGTATTTCCTCTATAGATATACAATCAAATTATTATTCTGAAATTTCTTTCGAATATATGTCTATTCATGCACGCACAAGTTACAGATCTTCCTCGAAAGATCTGTTATAAAGTTAGTTATTCTGAATTTCCTTTTTAAATTATATGTGCATTAACGAACCAATTATGCTCGCACCATTTATAGTCCTTTCCCTTTGGACTTTTTTTTTTTTTTTTTTGTAAAGTTAGTATTTTGGATTTTCCTCCGAATTTATGCATTTGTTACGCACTATTATCCTACACGCACAAACGTAGGTATTCCTCCTTGGGCTATCCTAAAGTCATTACCTTGCGTTTCCTTTTAGAACATACTACGCACTAAGTCTGCAAGGAGCTTTGGTTTATCGCACATTCGTCATCTTATATACCTTTCGGATACAAAACACCTAACCTCCGAACGGTCTCCACATACTAGCCATATACATCTTCACTATTTTCGGGATATTGGTACATCCCCAACACAAATTTCTACTACAAGTGGTCACTTTCAAACTGATCGAATATGGACTTCACCTATCACCAGACGAAGTGGCGGTCGAGTATGTCGTACATAACATCCACCCATCTTACAAAGACGCTCGGGAGCAGCTTCAGAAGACTTTTGAAGCCGAACAGGTAGATCCTAGCAGAGAAACGCAAAGATCACATGCGCACAAGAATCCCTCGCGTGAGGTTGACTACATCAGCAGCCGACTGGAAACCTTGAGGTTTGACCTCACTTCGGACCCTATTCGGACGGATGGAGATCGCTCTCATTATCGCAGTCAGATCAACCAAGTTCTTTACAGAGCTCGACGATTACACAACACCTCTCCGTCTGTGCGCTCAGAAGTTCAAGAATATGCTACGGCATTGGAAGGTCTCTTGAGTTCTGTCGAAACAGTCCAGCTTCCATTGCAGGGCCGGGTGCCTGATGGGGAAGGTGCTTGTGACCTGGACATCCCGTCCTTCAGCGTAACAGATAGTAACCCTGGAAGGCCTTCCCTAGCGGAAGTTATTTCCAAAGCCTCAACTCGAACAACCTACTCGACCGTGAGTACGCCCAAATCTAGCACAGGGAGTCCCCGTCTCAACCCAGGTACGCCGGGTCCTAATTTTCCATTTCCAGGTGGGAGGAAAGTTCAACAGAATCCTGCCGGTAATCGTACCGCGCAGAAGGAAGACCACGCTACCGTTCGGTGACCGAGCGGTTAGAGGATTTGCACTTGGGACCAAGCCGCGGTGCAGGAGTAGATCCCCCACGGAGCCACGACTATTTCGACTCACGACCACCCAGGCCACCAGGGTCAGGACTCTCACCCTTGAACACCTCATCTTATCATCGTCAGGGTGCTGCCAGAGAGCCCAGAGTCCAGTCTTTAGATGGAAGCTTAGTTTCGATGGTACCTCAGGTCTTGATGTGACTGAATTTATCTTTCGAGTGGAGTCACTAGCCCTGCTAGAACAAGTGCCTTATTTCGAGCTCTACGCAGGCTTTCATCCGCTCGTTACTGGAAAAGCCGCTAATTGGTACTGGCTGTACCTGCCAGACCACCGTTCTCAATCCTGGACGGGACTGCGCGCGGCACTTCTTCGGTAGTTCAGAAATCAGGAGACAGCTTACGAAACACGTAAACTAGTAAAGGATCGTCCACAAGGTCCTCGAGAATCTTTTAGTGACTATCGCTTAGCGGTTCATGCGCTGGTTTCAAAAATTTCTCGCCCGATTCCCGAATAGAAGCTCGTGGAGATCCTAAGGAGAAACATGAAGCCGGCTTTGCAGGAGGCATTGCTGCTGCACCACACGGATAACGTTTTCGACCTGAGAGACTTGTGCTGCAAATTCGAAAAACTTTGGTCCCAGACCAAGCCACAGTCTCCAGAGTTACCGCCACGACGATCGGTCCACGAATTAGGACAGTCAATATCTGTCAATATCTGGTAGCAGCTCTTCAAGCTATGCCACACAGGGATTATCAACCGCCACCCAGATCAAGGCTCATTTGCTGGAACTGTGCCGCGGAGGGACACACTCATCACGCCTGCCAGCTGCGACCACGGCGAATATTCTGCAACGGGTGTAGCTCAGAAAGTGTTGTAAAAAGCAAGTGCCTAACTTGCTCGCTGGGAAAACTGAGGCGGAGGCAGAATTCAGCGGGTACTCCGCGTATTCTGACTCTGGCCCAGATCTCCAGACGTCCCACAAACGAAGCCGCAACAAATACCGAGTCAGAGCGCTTCTGCTAGGCCAATTACGTGGGGATGATGAGAGTGCCTCGCCAAAAGCCAGGGCAACAGAACTCAATGACGTATTTGAGCATAACCTGCTCTCAGTAGGTACAAAACCTCACAGTCGCCCACGGAACCAACAACCACACGCGATGTGGGTGTCCAAACCATCCAGACTCCACCAAAGGAGGAACTATAGCACTCAGAGTCCTGTAATTGTACATCCTCAGAAAATGCATCATCAGATTTTGCCAACGATTCAGACAGCGATTCCAAGGAAGAACCGATTTTCCTTATTAGAGCAAACTTGTACCCTCCCAAGACCATATCACGCACCCGCCGTTAGCACAGCCTGCGTAGGCATATAAAGTCTGCCGTCGCTAGAACCATGCTACCAAGTAGCACAGACCTCCGGCCTTACGCGGACGTCTTCATCCAAGGCCAGCGAATAAGGGGTCTATTAGACAGTGGCGCCAGGGTGAGCATGTTAGGTTTCGGGGGCGAACAATTATTGGAAAAAGCAGGGATACGTTTTCGTTCTATGCCATCTTCGATTTCAACTGGCAGGCGGTCAACAACAACAAGTGTTGGGCCATAGCCGTGTACTTGTAAAATACAGGGAAAAGACACGCATGATGCGGTTCAATATCGTTCCCACTCTACAACAGTCTTTATACCTGGGGATTGATTTTTGTAGAGCTTTCGGCCTAGCTCCAGTCATGGTAGGCGAGCTATATTCTCTACCTAAGCCCGCACCCATGTGCTCTCAGAAATATGACCTGTCCGATGAAGATAACCAACGCTTGCAAACAGCGGTGGAATCATTTCCATCCTTTAGTAAACACGACCTCGGTCGCACATTTTACGTTGAACAGGAGATAGATTTTGGTAAAGCCCATCAAACAACGCTACTACGCTGTGTCCGCAGTGATACAGAAAGCGGTGTACGACGAGCTCGACCGTATGTTAGCACTCGGAGTTATCGAGGAGAGTCAGAGTGCATAGTCTTCTACCTTCATCGTAGTGAGAAAACCAAATGGGAAGGTTCGATCATGTTTGGACGCCCACAAGATAAATCTGTGACGGTGCCGGATGCATTCCCTTTACCTCTCATCGATGGGCTCCTGAGTCGATGACAAGAGACTCAGTTTATTTCAGCAATCGACCTAAAAGACTCTTTTTGGCAAATTCCATTGGCGAGACCCCCGTGATAAGACAGCGTTCGTGTGGAACAAGCAGGCTGAACAAGCTTTCACGCAGCTGAAGGGGTGCCTTACCATTGTGCCAGTACTCACCAATCTAGATTTCTCTAGGGCGTTCTTTATGCAATGCGACGCAAGCACGACGGGAGTGGGCAGCGTATTATTCCAGCGATCTGCTGACGGAGCCGAGCAGCCCATCGCGTGTATGTCGCAGAAGTGGAATGCTGCATAAAGGGACTATAGCATCACCGTGCTAGAGTGTCTGGCGGCAGTACTTAGTGTCAAGCGCTTCCGACCATATGTTGAGGGCCTGGAGTTACGATCATCACCGACCATGCTAGTCTTAAATGGCTCATGGACCAAAGGGATCTATGTGGTATGCTAGCACGGTGGAGTCTTAAATTCCAAGCCTTCACCTTCAACATCGAATATCGGAAAGGCAAGGAAAACATGGTGGCTGACGCTCTATCCTGCTGTTTGCAGAGGAGTTGGGAAGTTCTCTTATGGGGAGGGACGATTGTCCTCCCGCCATTGAATCGGTCGTTCTAGACTCACGGGCATATCTTGAGACTTCTTATGTCGAGCGAGTTCAGAGAATAATCTCTAACCCAAACGCTTTTGATAACCTCCGACTCACCAACGACAAAGTGTACATATCATTTGCTTCCCCCAAGAACATCGTGGGAGGGAGTCGAGTCACCTGGAAGCTCTGGGTTCCTGAAGGGCTTACCACCAAACTGATTGACGAGGAACACTGCTCACCAACATCCGCGCATTTTGGAATTTCGAAAAGCTGCGTCGTCACTACTATAAGCCGTCGATGGGGCTGGATGTACAGAGATTTATCAACCAGTGCGGGGTTTGTAAAAGCGTGAGGCCCTGCAACTACTCTCTTAGACCTCCTTTAGGAGAGAGGCGTCATACAGAACTTCCATGGCAACGCGTGTTTTGTGACTTCTTAGGTCCCTACCCACGAAGTAAGAAAGGGAATAGGTACATTTTAATCATCCTCGACCACCTCACCAAATTTGTGCTGCTGGAAGCGATGCCAGACGCTACCGCTGCAAGGGTTGTAAGCTACCTAGAGCAAGAAGTGTACCATGTGTTCGGGGTGCCAGAACTTTTTCATTCCGATAACGGGAGTCAGTTCATCTCCAAACTATTCATCCAATAGTTACAGAAGTATGGGGACGAGCACTGTCTCTCCCCTTCCTACTCACCTCAGTCTAACGCATCCGAGCGAGTCAACCAATCAGTACTCGCTGCGATCCGCGCGTATATTGGAAACGGTCACCGGAACTGAGATGAACACCTGACTGAGACAGCGTTCGCTCTCCGAAACGTAGTGCACGATACCTAATCTGTGATGGCTGAGCGGAAATTTTGTAAATGGACAATGATCCTAGTATAACCCATCTCTACCTTCAATGAGTACATGATTCCACACTAATCCCGTCTGGATTGGCCTCGGTATGAGGATTTTAATTCTTTCTATCCCTTTTCCATTTTTCCCTAGTGTTTTGTTTTCTTTGTACGATGCGGTGCCATAGCGAGTTCAGGCTGTAGAACCAGATTTGTGTCGTATGCCCGGCTTGAGACTCTAGTGGGTCGTCCCCACGTTGGGCGCTGCTGCGAACAAGCACCCCGAACTCATCTCCTCAGCCATTATCTTCTTTTGGTTTTTTTTCTGTGTTTCCTTTTTTTGCCCGGCTTGAGACTCTCTCTCGGTGGGTCGTGTCCACGCTGTAGCGTTCTGCCTTCACGCTACTTTTGGTTTTATTTTCTCTGTTTTTTTTTATTCATCTTTAAAAAAAAATTTTCTTCGTCTTCTCTTCTTTTAAACTCTTTTTTATTATTATTGTCCATTTCCGTTTAGTTTTATTGCTATTTCCTGGGTACCTGAAAAGGGGAAAAAGTTTTTTTTTTCATTCCCAAAAAGCAGCCCTATGCTGCTTCCCCATATGGTGCATATTCGCCTGAAAAATGGAAGGATAACTGTTATTGCAAAAGAAAGATTCCAATTCGTTCAGAACGGGCACAAATTAGAGTCCCTTTCATAAATTCCCCTGAGAAATCCTATAAAACCTGAAAAGAATAAACAACACAAAACTTCCGAAGGCCTCCAAAACATAAGAATTTATTTGCGTAGATAATTCGGCAATGAGAAAAAATAATTCGTTCCCAAATCCACCTGAAAAAAAAAATTTGGCACCTACGTCCCATTTTCAGCGCGAAAACTTCCAGGCAAACACCGTTCGTCATTAGAAATTCCAACGAACAAACTGCAACTCGCCGAGCTGTAAAACATCACGCGATACCAACACGCAATACACTACAGCAAGCCCGACCGAATTTCTCAGGAAAAAAATTTGCTGCTACACAGCAAATCGCTTGTGGCTTGTGTAAGTCGAGAGAAAACGAGAGATTTTCGGGATTGAACCGATAAACAAGAACGCTCGTCTGCCGGTAGAAAACGAACGAACGGCTGCGATGTGGAAAAATGGCGCGAAGTGATTAAGACAGTCTGGTTCAAGTTCTGAGTGCGTGCGGAGCAAATTAGCTTAGTAGTAGAAAAAAATTTTTTTTTTTTAGTTTCATGTTGACGGGAATGGATTGCGCACACCTTGTCTGCGGAAGTTTTTATATGTAGAACTGAGATTAATTGCAGTGCTGAAAGAAATTTTGAACGAAATTAATTATTGATCAAATGGGTATTAAAACATCCATACTTACGTTGCGTAGGAGTGCTTTCTTTTGTTTGCACATATAAGTGCAGTGCTGATATTTTTGTTGAGGAAAACTAATTATTGATTAAAGTGCCTATAAACTCATTTGTACTTACGCTGAGTAGAAGTACTTTCCCTTTGTTCGCACACATATAAGTGTAGTGCTGAAAAAAATTTGAAGAAAATTAATTATTGATTAAAGTGCATATTAAATCATTCGTACTTACGTTGCGTAAGAGTACTTGTTTTTTTTTTTGTTTTTGTTCGCACAATAAGTGCAGCGCTGAAATTTTTATTTTTTTTTTTTTTGCAGAAAATTAATTATAACTCAAGTGCATATTATATCAGATATAATTGCCGCTGAGTTTTTGTTCTTTTTTTAACAGAATTAATTACAATTAAAATCAATTCCCGTTTCTTCGGATACTTACCGATAATGGCATTAGTGATGATCGGATTGCAATTACCTCCCTGGTACAACTAAATAATGATTTACAGAGGAAGTGTATAAGTTATATGTACATACGTATATATATGGGCGCATTTAATTGAGGTATAAATCTGGCAATGCAGTGCCGTTTCGGTACATTCATTCGGTGACCTGCACGAGGGGTTTGTCGCACACTCAGCCGCATCTTTGGTCTTGAGGATAGACCGGAAGCAAAAAGGAGGCGAGACGCAGTGAACTTGTTGTTGCAACACATTTCTTTTGTTCTACGCTCTCTCGGAGGAAGGAGGAAACCACGAATATGATTAAGCTCATACGTATGTAAGTTCTATGTGAATCACAAGGTTAGTTTGTAACGGCTATAATATTCTTCCTTATTCGCAAAATTCTATTTTCGTGTATCTTGGGCAACAGGGCATATGTAATCATCATTAGTCCATCCCAAACCCAGTCCCTGGAGAAAATAATTTAATTAAAGTAAATGAACTTCTTATCCAAATACACAGGAAAAAAAAAATTTTTTTTTATTATAATAAATTCTTGCCAAGTACAGTCAGTAAATTGAGTCCAAGCGGAAATCAATCGCGAGAAACTCAATAAAATAAATCGCCCACTAAACGTTTCTTTTTGGAAAAGAAAGAAGGTAAAAACAAAGAAAATGCAATTTGAGCATTTCCGATCACCCAACAAAGGTGCTGATCAATCAGGGGCAATGCACTTGGGTAATTTTCCCTCGTATCGTTTTTTCGGTATGTGGCGATCGAAACCCCACATAGTAAAGCAAATCGATGGAAGAAAGATCTTCCGCGGGAGCTCGTCCAGTTTTGTGTTTTGTTTTTCGTTCGTCTTGTGCGCCCTTACAGAATTTGAAAAAAAAAATCAAATCAGAAGTAGTAGTGACTATAATAATATCTCTTTAAATAAAGACTGGGCATCGAGCAATTGTGCATGCATGCCGGAAATATTGAAACGTTTATACGAGAAGTTTACATTTTTCTTTCTATAAATTTATTTGTGGATGTGACTCGATAGTTACTGAGTGACAGCATAAGCTCTTTTTTCTGCCCTCAAAGAAGGGAATTTTAGATAAATCTAAGGTGAGGTGTGATTACTTGCTCATTGCCGGGAAAAATTTATTTAGTGAGGTTTCTTCTTTCTGTTGGTTTCGAGTACAGATATCAGGTGACAGTCTTTGTCCTGCACGGTGTGGATCAGTTCCGGAGGGAAAGGACAAAGTAACAAACAAACAAAAAGTACAGAAATCGGCCAGTAAAGTTTGCGCAGCATCGATAGGGCCAAACCTGGCGCCTTCTAGAGCGCCCAAAGATTTCCTTGTGATTAAACACCATCCAAAATCATCGTCGGAACTTGATAGTGGAACGGAGGAGAAACCAGCAAAATCCACTGAGAGGAGAAAACGAAAAAAAAAAATCCAAGAGCAAGCAGGAGAAATTTCTTATCTTTTTTTGTTGTTGTTTTGTTTTCACAGCGTTAATCACCAGGCCGCTGAAGCGCTTCATCGCCGGGAGATTGACAAGTAAGTACATTTACGACAAATTAATTGTAATGTGAGTAGATTGTGTTGTTTTTTTTCTTCTCCTTGTCTTCTCGGGGTTATAGGCTAATTCTGTATTTCTTCCTCTGTTCGTTTATTTCAACTTTTTTTTTTATATATATATATGTATATATTAGCAATGAAGTCGGAATTTGGCGATCTCCTTTTTTTTCTTTTCTCTATAGAAATCTAAATTAGTACATTAGTATATTAACGTAGTTCTTTTTGTTTTACGAAATATTATATTGAAGTAGTTTGTTTTGTTTTGCGAAGTATTTCCGGATAGGTAGTACGCATATATACATATATCTGTATACATGTGAGCTACCATCATACTTCCACTTAGCGATCTTTATTTTTTTGTTTTTTTTTTTTATATAGATTCCTAGAATAGTGTATTAATGTAAGGGTTAATTTGGATTAGCGAATTCTTTCATAGCGATTTTTTTTTTCTCTTTATTTTATTTTTTTATTTTAAATGTTTCTTTGATATAATGTATACATACTCACGTATTAGCTTGATTAGCAATATATACGCTAGTACAGTGACGTAGTTTTTTTTCTATGTATCTATGTACACGCATCATGATTATCAATATATAGGCTAGTATAGTAACTTAATGTTTTTTTTTTTCTTAATATATCTATACCTACATATATACCCGCTTATGGTTCATGAATTGATTTACAAATACCCATACATTACGCCTATGACTAGTAGTGTGACCCTTTTTACTTTTGTGCGTGTTCGGGGAAATAAATAAATAATAATGGCCATGTGCTAAGTTTCATATTTTCGTTTGGTGTCGGGTTTGGTTAGGGTTTTGGGGAAGCTCGAGATGCCGGGAGGATAAAGTAACTGGCAGGCTCACCTAGGAGTATGAAGACGGCAGTGGTGGGTGATGCAGGTAGCCCAGTGTGACCCATCATTCTAATTGGTGTCACCTCTTCTATCTTCAAGCCTTTTTGTTTTGTTTTTTTTTTTTTTGTGTTAGTTTTATTTGTGTCAATTTCTTTCTATCTTCCAAAGGTACAGCAATAGGTAGTTGATCGGAGAGCAAAGAACCTACCCAAGCCCTGAGCTTGAGCCGGGAAAAGTCTGTACCTGCTCATCTAAAGGTCAACCCTCATTGTCCCTAAATACCAGCCAAGGGGCAAAAATTAGCCATAGCAAGTCATCTGTCTCGCTGAGTTCGAAGGTCGGGAAGCGGCCACGCTCAGAGGGGAACATGACTGGCTAGCCGGCCACAAATATGGCGCCCAAACCAAGCATAATTTTCTGCAGCTTACAAGTGAATGTTTTTTTTGTTGCTGTTTATTTTTACGAGTTAAGATATCAACTGAATACGGTGCGCTATAATCACAGCGTCAATCTATTAGGTTTGTTCGTTTATAGATAAGCCCTGGCTTCTTTAACACTTTTGCATTCTTAAGTACTCGTGTCAATGCTTTCGCTAAGTGGTTAGGATATTCCTCACTGCAGGTTTCGCCCTTATGTTCGATTGGTATTAACGACTCTTAGTGATTTTGTAAAAACCTTGCTAGAGAAGGCTATTCTTATGTTTCACTTATACGCCTTTTGGTTTTTATTTTTTTTGATTGTCGACAACATTGCCGTCAAGTAGTTGATATGTGACCTTTGAAGGTTTCCCTGCTTGAGGTTTGATATGTGTTGTCGTTTGTTAAATAATTATTTTTGGGAAAAATTATCAAATCGCATATTCCGAATGGCGGGCTGTTAGATTGAGCAGATTAGTATTCTCTATTGCCCCGCTGGTGGAGATGATAGCGATTATAGAATCTTTTTACTTACATAGGAGAAACCTTGGACCACTCGCCACTGACTCATCAAACCCTTAAAACCTGAACTAAATGAGCGGTCACCAAACGAAGAAATATTAACTACTATTCAGTTCAGAAAATTTATTTATTTTTATTTTATCGAATTTTCCTTTATACATATAAATATATATAAATATACCAGTACACGTTTTGTTGGAAGCTGAAGAGCCAGGACATCTATTTTATTGGCTCAGAATCTGCTGCCATAATTTTATTATTTTACAATATCCTGGTAAGTTTTTATCTGTAATTAACTGTACTTATATTCGCATTTCTAGTGGACTTTAATTTTATTTTTTTCTCTAAGTTATTTGATTGTTTTGATTTTTTTTCTTTGCCTTTCATTCAACACACTAATATATCTCCTTTCCTACCCGTAGTTAAGCCGAAGCTCACTCTGCTGGCGTTCTAAGCATTATATTCTTTTTTTTTGTTTTTTTTATAGGTATCTCTTTAGTCTTCATTGGTTATTCGGTATAGTTATAGTGTTCTCGTTCCTGTATGGTAACAAGATTAGACAATCTTTATACAGTCGAAAACAACGAATACCTTATTGTATTTTATCTTACTTCTACTGGTTTTATTTTAGTATACACATATATATAATTTTTTTTTCCTCCATTGTCTTCAATTGCATTCCTTGATAACCTAAATATCTCATATTCACCTCATATTTTAATATATATATATTTATATCCGTAACTCGTTTACCTGTCGCATTTACTAATAATGGATCCCAAATTCCTATTAGAGGACGAACGCAATGTTGAGTATAAGGTCAGGGGCCTAGATATAACTGATCCCGAAGCCTCTACCAAACTTAGAGAATTATTGGATTTAGAGGCATCGTTTCCTGGTCGAGCACCCACGGTTATGCACGATCCCTCCGAGGCGGGGAGTGAGCTTGAGATTTGTAAAGAAAAGCTCGCCTTGCTAACTCAGCTAATTAAAGAGAATAAAGTCCAAACGCATGACGATTATCAACGCGTGCGATGTCGATTGAGTCACCTAAGTGGGCGTGCTATACGCTTAGCTAGCTCATCGACAGATCATACAGAAGAGGCCACTGAACAAGTATCGGCCCTATCCGAGCTTATTAAGGAATTCATGAAAATTAAGATTCCTCCTCGTAGGGATGCCTCTGAAAGCCAAAAGCTCCAAGCCCCTGCAGGAGCAACTAGTACTCCGGCACCAACTAACTTTGAGACAAATGTTGAAGGAGCTGTGGCCGCTAATGTTGGTACAGGCGCAGCACGTCGACGTATTCAGTTTCCTAAAAGTTTGACACTTCCATCTCTGTCGATAATTGGGAATACAGCTGGGGATCTAGGAAAGTCTCCTAATCAGTTTTTTAGCACAACCACGAATCCATTAAACTATACAACCCTGACGCCGCGTCTGGGCAATCAGAGTGATCCCTTGTCAACAACTCCTTTCCCTACTGAACACAATCGCGGAAGCAACCCTAGCGGGAATCAACCCAGTGGTAATTTTCAGTACGGTACAGAACAAAATCGCGGAAGCAACCCTAGCGGGAATCAACCCAGTGGCCATTTTCAGTACAGTGGCCGCCCAGAAACTCCAAGCTTTCCTCATTGGCAGCCAAGGCTACCAAAATGGAAGATATCTTTTAACGGGTCCCCAGACGGACTTGACGTCACCGAATTTGTCTTCCGTCTAGAAATGCTTTCCAAAGACGATAACTATCCGCTGGATCGTTTAATTGGCATTTTGCCTAATTTCCTCTCAGGTACGGCTGAAAGCTGGTTCTGGGTTTACAAGCGGAAATATACCGATACGAGTTGGCAGCGTATGAAGGCAGCCCTACTCGAGCGATTCGGGAGCTATGTCTCAGAAAGAGAAACGCGAAGGGCCATTGAAACAAGAAACGTTCAATAATTTCCTGCTGGACGTAGAACGGCTTAACGGTCGGCTTCGAAGACCATTTCCTGACAGAGAGCTACTCGAAATTGTCCGAGAAAACATGGGCCCGGCTCTGCAGAGTGCCACTACCATGACAATATTCAGATCAACGGAAGAGGTGAGAATTATCTGCCAGAGGCTAGAAAAATTGTGGGCTAGATCTGGGCACGATCCTCGTAAGCTGACTATGGCTCGCATCAAATCGGAGAGCTAGAGGAGGTAATACCCTTGTCAGACTACGTTAATAATGACATTGACCCACAAGTAGCAGCCCTTACCCCAGTGCTAAGGAGAAACACTGCTAACCGCGCTTCGTTGGATATATGTTGGAACTGCCGAGACTTAGGCCACAGATATCAAGACTGTACAAAGGGTCATCTTGGGATATTCTGTTACGGTTGCGGACGTCCTGACGTTCTGAAGCCAAACTGTGGGACCTATTTAGGCCGTGCGGTAAACAAGACCCCGAACGCAGAAAGAGCTGGGGTCATGCGTTCGGGCCATACGACCAGTTACCCCAGTGCCAGGAGAGTAGAAGCAGCCAGCAATACCGAACCTGCAACCCATCGTTAGAGAATGTGCACACTTTACCAACATTGCTACCCACTTCATCCCTTTCCCACTTAGGATCAACCCAATCAACACAAACTACCCAATCTTTCATAGACACATCCAAAACAACTTCGGAGGAATCCATTCGCTCTCGATATATCGCTTCAAGTCGAGGTCGGCGGCGTCAGCTTAGATCTCGGAAGTACTGGAAATCCAAAAGGCTGCTTCGTAAAGCAGTATCCGCCGCTATTCAGCGTGATGTAGAAGACCATCGTCCATACGTCACAGTAAAAATAGCTGAAGAAAATATAGTTGGTTTGCTCGACAGTGGAGCTTCTGTAAGCATATTGGGAAAACACTCTCTAGAATATCTGCGTAAGAATAATCTTAGTTACAACCAGAGTCATTCATATGTTCGTACAGCGGATGGCTCACGGAACTCTATCATGAGGATAAGATTGGTCCTATTCATTTAAAGATCCGATCATTATTTCTATGTGATTTTTTTGTTTGAAAAATATAAAATAATGGTTATTTTCGGTCCCTGATTTCTTCCTCTGTGAAGTGAACTTTCAGTTTCTGGCGTAATTTAAAAAAGTATAACCAATAAAATA
The DNA here is from genome assembly GCA_963924295.1 of Dioctria rufipes. NCBI lineage: Eukaryota > Metazoa > Arthropoda > Insecta > Diptera > Asilidae > Dioctria > Dioctria rufipes. Next base: position 104,866,397 of record OZ002740.1, read on the forward strand.
AAAATTTCATATTAACGGTTAAACTTTGATTAATTTATCTTGGTTAACGGATAACCATTATTTCACAATCTCCCCCTTTCTTTGTTATGAAATAAGAGCTATCGATAACTTCTCCAATTCCTCCCAATAAACAAGAGTCATTCTTCAATTTATTTTTTTTGGTCATCGGACAACCATTATTTCACAACCCCTTCATTTTGGCTATGAAATAAGGGTTATCAACAACCATTTTGACTCCTCTCAAAAAACAAGAGTTATACTTTGATTTTTATGTTATTGGTTAACCATTCCCTCACAATTTGAATTCAAATTCATTTTATTGATTTATCCACAAGAAACTGGTCGAAAGTGTTTCTATCACATATGTTCTATTAGGCTATTCTTATAAATATTTGCACATTAAAAACGAGTCCGGTTTTTAAATTTTCCTATCATTTTTTACTCTAGTACCAACTAGATGCTTTAGTTTTTTTTAATGAAGCTTAAACCCTCTATAATAAGTGCCTATAAATCTACATTGATTGCATCGCTGCTACGATATCTCTATCGCGATTGAGTCGTGCTCGCAATTCTCCCAAAGTAACGAGCACACGGTAGTATTTGACTGATGAACGCGAGTTAACAATACACATGAATAACTGAAATATAATTTTGCATGGCACCTTCATTGATCCCGCTTACATAGCGTTTTCTTTCTTTCTCGTCTAGTTTTAGCTCTTGTACTACTAAAGGGGTTCAGAATTCTGTTTTTGAAAAAAAATATTGCTTCAATTTTTTAATTCAAAACTTAAAGAAATTATGATAGAATTTCTGTGTATTTTTAAAGAGACATATCTGTAAGTTGGGTCCGTATACCAAACTTTCAACAGTTATTACAATCCTCTCTGTTTTTTTTATTAGTTGCAAAAATCGAACTTTTACTCATCTAATATGTCTGATTTAGATATGAGTTTATTTAAAATATCCTGAGAATCAATATTGAATTCATTTTGAGTATGGACAAATTTACAAAAATCAGCTAAATGAATTTGTGTGGTAGAAAAATAATTGTCGTTTAGTTGACCATTGTTATCTACCGATTCTAATATTATACTAATGGTGACTGTTATTCTTTTGTTTATATTTCAATGGCGCTTTGTAAATAAATCCCGGGCACAAAATATGCTGATAAATGTAACTGCTCATTACTATCGCAAGAATGCAATTCTCTATAGATTGCAATAATTTTCAATTCATTTAGTTTTTGTCGGAGTCTAGTGCAAAGTAGGTGATGTGGCTAGATGCTAGAAGTGCCCATATAATTATATTAGTTTGTGGCAAATTAAGTTCGCGTAATTTTGTGCTCTTTCATTGGTCTTAGACCAACTATAACTTTTTCTCTCGTTAATAATATTGTTTCTATTGAATAAAATCGGGTAAATACATAATAGTACTTAGTTGATATGCATGTTAGCAAAATTGAACTAAATTAATTGTAATAAATGGGAGTATAGTAGCAATCATAAGTTGAACGAAAACATCGCTCAACTGTTAATCGATTGATTTTTAGGGTAATGATATGAGTAGAGCGTACTCAAATATCAATCGAATTTATATGGACACTTCTTGCATCAATTAATTATTAACTATTTCAAACTGCAAAATTTAATTAAAAAAAAATCAATTTTGCAGAAACTTGTGTGTCGTTTTTACTAGAAGTGGTATTTTCAATAACTTAAATTTAAAGTTCGCAATGGGTCGAAAAATTAATTCGCGACTATTTCGATTTCGCCAGCGAAGGCGTGAATCAATTTGTAGAGCGTGTGGTGCTAAATTTAAGGGTTCACATGTAACTAATTTAAAAAGACACATGCTTAGCAAGCACAATGAGTTATACAATGAGGGACAAGAAAGAGATAAGTTGACGGGTGAAGGCCCCTCAAATGCAGAAAGCGCGAAACATAAAATTTTCATTACATTATCTAAAAGTGAAGTGGTAAACGCATGTGTGGAATTAGTGACGAAAGAATCAAAACCCTTATCTTTTTTTGATTGTCGGTCTTTCAAGGTCTTAACGGACCAGATTTTTAAAGAGCTGGGAGTGCCAGCGATAAACTCCAGAAACATTATGGACTTCCTTCTGAAAAAAAAAGAAGTCTTGAAAGAGGAAATAAAGAGAAAAGTTAAGGGAAAATTAATTTCTCTAAAAATTGACACGGCTACACGGCATGACCGCGGAGTTTTGGATATAAATGCTCAATTAATTCTAAATAAAAAAATTTGCGTGTACACACTCGCAATGATTGAGTTGCGTAAAAGGCATACCGCCGAAAATATTAAACACGCTGTTGAGGATGTTATTGATGAATTTGGTATTAAGAAAAAACAAATTTACACAATGACAACAGACAATGGGCGAAACATATTAAAGGCTGTACAATTACTTTCGGAAGCAGATATTGGTGACAGCCAAAATACAGAAGAATTTTGTGAAAATGACATAGAAAACTTTTCATTGGAAAATGTTCTTTCTGTACGTTGCGCTGCACACACCTTACAGCTTGCGGTAAAAGACTTCTTAGACGAAAACTACAAGGAAGTAATCAGCCGTGCTCGTAAAATTGCCAAAACTTTAAGGACTCCAAATTTTAGGTCTGTTACAATATTAATTTTTTAAACTATATAGCAAATTATATATATATAGCAAATAGATACACGATGTTACATCTTAAAATAAAAACACCAAAGCTTGATGTTCCAACTCGTTGGAATTCCACGTATAGGATGTTGGAGCGTCTAGTGAATTACAAAGACTTTTGCGAGGGAAACCTCCATGAAAATTTAAAACTATCCACTAGCGAATGGGTGGAGGTGGAAGAAATAATGTTGGCGCTGGCGCCTTTAAACACATCCAATTTAAGACTCCAAGAGGAACAACTATCCCTGCCTCGTCAGGCAGGACTGACCATAAATGATATAAAGGCCTTTCAATGTGCAAGAGGAACATACCAACTGGGATTCCCAACTAAGTGATGTCGCTTGCGCTTTGCGTAATACAACGCATCAGTCAACTAAATTTTCCCCTTATTTCTTACTTTACGGATATCACATGATCTTAAATGGAGGTACATACAATCTTCTCCGCCAAATTTATGGCTTGGCAGAAGGTAACTTCGAAGTATTACCTAGTAACTACAGGCTTCCACTAGTACACGAGCGAGTGAAAGACCATCTCTAGGAAGCATACCAGAGAAACACTCACACCTATAACCTTCGAGCGCGGCAGATCACGTTCAAACCAGAACAAACTGTATATGTCCGGAACTTCGTACAGAGCAAAGCCGCAGACAAGTTCGCGGCCAAACTTGCCAACAAGTTCATCAAGGCTTGCATAAGGAAACAGAATGGTAACGTGAACTATGTTGAAAATATGGATGGTAAGTTTATTGGCGTCTATCACGCAAGCAACATTCGCCAGTAAAATTCTCAATTCTAAACCATTCCAGATCGACTGAAATTTCCCGATAAGTAAAAAGTTAAATACTTTCTTACCATACCTTTGATACATTTGTGTTTACTTTGTCTCCTGAACAAAAACTCAGTAATAGCTTACTAAGATTTCCTAGCAAAAACCTATTTTCTTATATCTTACAGGGTATCCATATCATCTTTCGTAGACTTATGCCCGGCTAGCTCAATCGGTAAAGCATGAGACTCTTTGATCTCAGGGTGTGGGGCGTCTCCGCGTTGGGCCTTATATATAGGGTGGAATCACAGCCGTAGTCTTCCGTCAGCCTCGGAGAATTCCTCTTTGGAATGGGAACTTCCGAACCTGACCATAATATAATAATAATCTCTTTCTTTGCAAGTAAAGAATATCTAATTTTCTTCTTGGGTTGCGACGGCTTATTTACTCATCATTGGGCAGCTCATTTTTAAATCCAGACTGGTTAAAAGTTCAATGAATTTCTTCTATTTTTTTTGTTCAAATGCCCATTCGAAAAATTGTTTTTCTTTCCTCGCAAGGGAAAGACAATAAATTGAGTCCAAGCGGAAATTAAGCTCGAGACAATTAATAAAATAAATCGCGCGCTAAACGTTTCTTTTTGGAAAAGAAAGAAGGTAAAAAACAAAGAAAATGCAATTTGAGCATTTCCGATCACCCAACAAAGGTGCTGATCAATCAGGTGCAATACACTTGAGTAACTTTCCCTCGTATCGTTTTTTCGGTATGTGGCGATCGAAACCCCACATAGTAAAGCAAATTGATGGAAGAAAGATCTTCCGCGGGAGCTCGTCCAGTTTTGTGTTTTGTTTTTCGTTCGTCTTGTGCGCCCTTACAGAATTTGAAAAAAAAAATCAAATCAGAAGTAGTAGTGACTATAATAATATTTTTTTAAATAAAGACCGGGCATCGAGCAATTGTGCGTGCATGCTGGAAATATTGAAACGTTTATACGAGAAGTTCACATTTTTTTTTTATAAATTTATTTGTGGATGTGACTCGATAGTTACTGAGTGACAGCATAAGGTCTTTTTTCTGCCCTCAAAGAAGGGAATTTTGGATAAATCTAAGGTGAGGTGTGATTACTTGCTCATTGCCGGGAAAAATTTATTTAGTGAGGTTTCTTCTTTCTGTTGGTTTCGAGTACAGATATCAGGTGACAGTCTTTGGCCTGCACGGTGTGGATCAGTGCCGGAGGGAAAGGACAAAGTAACAATCAAACAAAAAGTACAGAAATCGGCCAGTAAAGTTTGCGCAGCATCGATAGGGCCGAACCTGGCGCCTTCTAGAGCGCCCAAAGATTTCCTTGGGGTTAAACACCATCCAAAATCATCGTCGGAACTTGATAGTGGAACGGAGGAGAAACCAGCAAAATCCACTGATAGGAGAAAACGAAAAAAAAAATCCCAAAAGCAAGCAGGAGAAATTTCTTATCTTTTTTTGTTGTTGTTTTGTTTTCACAGCGTTAATCACCAGGCCGCTGAAGCGCTTCATCGCCGGGAGATTGACAAGTAAGTGCATTTACGACAAATTAATTGTAATGTGAGTAGATTGTGTTGTTTTTTTCTTCTCCTTGTCTTCTCGGGGTTATAGGCTAATTCTGTATTTCTTCCTCTGTTCGTTTATTTCAACTTTTTTTTTTATATATATATATGTATATATTAGCAATGAAGTCGGAATTTGGCGATGTCCTTTTTTTTCTTTTCTCTATAGAAATCTAAATTAGTACATTAGTATATTAACGTAGTTCTTTTTGTTTTGCGGAATATTATATTGAAGTAGTTTTTTTTGTTTTGCGAAGTATTTGCGGATAGATAGTACGTATATATATATTTGTATACATGTGAGCTACCATCATACTTCCACTTTGCGATCTTTATTTTTTTTTTGTTTTTTTTTTGTGTTTTTTATATAGATTCCTAGAATAGTGTATAAATGTAAGGGTTAATTTGGATTAGCGAATTCTTCCATAGCGATTTTTTTCTTCTCTTTATTTTTTTTTATTATTTTTTTTTTCTAAATGTTTCTTTGATATAACATATAAATGTATACATACTCACGTATTAGCTTGATTAGCAATATATACGCTAGTACAGTGACGTAGTTTTTTTTCTATGTATCTATGTACACGCATCATGATTATCAATATATAGGCTAGTATAGTAACTTAATGTTTTTTTTTTCTTAATATATCTATACCTACATATATACCCGCTTATGGTTCATGAATTGATTTACAAATACCCATACATTACGCCTATGACTAGTAGTGTGACCCTTTTTACTTTTGTGCGTGTTCGGGGAAATAAATAAATAATAATGGCCATGTGCTAAGTTTCATATTTTCGTTTGGTGTCGGGTTTGGTTAGGGTTTTGGGGAAGCTCGAGATGCCGGGAGGATAAAGTAACTGGCAGGCTCACCTAGGAGTATGAAGACGGCAGTGGTGGGTGATGCAGGTAGCCCAGTTTGACCCATCATTCTAATTGGTGTCACCTCTTCTATCTTCAAGCCTTTTTGTTTTGTTTTTTTTTTTTTGTGTTAGTTTTATTTGTGTCAATTTCTTTCTATCTTCCAAAGGTACAGCCTACCTACCCAAGCCCTGAGCTTGAGCCGGCAAAAGTCTGTACCTGCTCATCTAAAGGTCAACCCTCATTGTCCCTAAATACCAGCCAAGGGGCAAAAATTAGCCATAGCAAGTCATCTGTCTCGCTGAGTTCGAAGGTCGGGAAGCGGCCACGCTCAGAGGGGAACATGACTGGCTAGCCGGCTACAAGTTTGGAAATTTTTTTTTTGCTGTTGTGTTTTTTCCTAATTTTTGAGACGTTCCATTCAGTTTCCTTTTCTTAATAAGTCGTTAACTCGAGACAGGGTTAGTTAAGATCAGTTAGGAAAGCGCTTTTAGGGTTAATGTTAAGTGTAGGAAAATCTGACAGTGGTGTAATCGGGTTTCCTCCCTCGAAGAAAACGAGTGTGGAAAGAGATACGTTACCATGAATAAAAGAACAAATTTATGGGTTCATCTGTTTAAAAACTAACAACGGTTGTAGCTCTTTACCTCTCCTTTCCCTTTTCTCCTACTCAAGACAAGTTTTTTTTTTGTTTTTTTTTTTTTTGCATAAGTCCGTTACCTTTTTGTTGCAGATCTAGCGGCGAAACTCTTTAGCACACGTACAGGTCAGCTATGGAGCTAAGAATTTTACACTGACTGCGACGTCTTAGCCAGGGTGGATGGGGCGATGGGCCCAATCTAAGTCCAGTCAAGACTCCACCTCCATCAGGAGTCCACGGTCTCTCTCTCTCCGGGCGGTTAAACATTTGTACGGCGTTGACCTTCTTTTATTTCACTGCAACCCTGGTAGTATATTAGATATCAACTTTCCTTTTCAGGTTTACAGGTTGCACCAGTGGAGGCGACGTAAGAGGGTTTTATTTTGTCCGTCCGTCCGTCTGAAGTACCCGCGAAGGCGAGTCAGTTATCTGTTCATTTTTTTTTTATTTATTTCGCACAGCTTTTCAAGCACTGAAAGGACGTGGATGGCAAGAACCACCCCAAGCCGGCTGATCGCTAGCGGAAATATGCTGTGCGGCCACCCATATATGTCCCCAAGGTGATTTTTTGTAGCGGGAGGTGTCAGTTGCAGCACCTATCTACATTCGTGGCAAGACGGTTGTGGGTAGAACTGACAACGGACGCGCTCTTTGCTACAGTAGGCACTAGGATTTGGTTAGTTTATTTTAAGAAGAACGAAAGAGAGGACGGTATTGTTAAGAAGTTGTGTACGAAGGCTTACATGGCAACATTTAAGGCATGAAACACTAGATTCAGTAATCAAGATTTGAACAGTGCTTTTTGTTCCATAATTTGCTATGTTTTTTTTTTTTTATTTAACACCAAACTCGTTATTCCGTAGAAGTCGCGCACTGAGTTAACCTATGCACGAAAGCGTATCTGACGTCGCGAATATGTAATAACCCAGGAAACAATTTGGCGAGGTTTTGCTAAGAGTAAGGAATGAGCAATAGTATTGAAATAGGGACAGCATTATGGCAAGAAAGTGTGTATATGATTGCCTCTCTTTCAACTATTTCCTATTTCTCGCTTTCAGCAAGCCTCGTGGAAAATCAATTCGAGAAATGGAAAAAACGAGAAAAATATAATGCTGCATAAAACTTACAAGTTTTTGTTTCTGTTTGTTTATTTACAGCTATGAAAGTGCAGTCCAAAAATACAATCGTAATTAAAAGAAGAAAAATTATAATAACATATTGTGTAAATATATAAAAAAAAGATGGGTTGTACACTTATTAATCACAAAATATCAATCCAGACAAATTAAAAATAAGTTGAAATTGGTGAATTAGAAGTAATTTACTCAACCCTCGCAGTTGGCAAGAATATAAAATATACATACTTTCTTTTGGTAAGGAAAATGCGAGTTACTTATAAATTACAGTGTTTTATCATAAAAATAGATCAGATAAAGTTGTAGATCATGAAATTATCTACAAAAATTGTTATAATTTTTTTTTAATAACCACGTGGTGTCCCCCATAGGCATAGTCCACGATCTATTGTTTTATTAAAAAAATATTGTATTAACTAAAAAATGGTACTTTTGAAAATGATTTAAATCGCACGAATTATTGTTGGTTTCGGGAAGATGTATTCTGACTGATAATCTTCAAATGCCACTTCAATAGTTATATCTTCTTCGCTTTCTTCTTCTTCTTGTTCTTATTATGCAAGTATTATGAGTGATGTACATGGACGTGAAGTCCAGACTGCCAGCATGAGCTGACAGATCACTCGGTGGTGTTGAGTACAGAGCGGCACGCGAGCTCGCCTCGGCTATTGGCGTAGAGTGTGGAGAGTTTCCACAAAAACCTGCTGTGCCACCAGCTATATACAAAAAATTTCGTGCCTTCAAGTCAAAAAGGAAAGCACACATTCGGTCCTGAAGGGACCATTACACCACTTACCCTTACCTTAGTGAAGGCGTAGATCTTCTGTCTTCAGCTGCATTGCCCCATATCCACCCAACGACACTGAGGGCAGCAATCATGTTGTTCAGTGTCCCTTGTTGACCTGAAAAAGGAGAGGAATAGCGAACCTAGTCAAGAGGGCTCCAGGAGAGTGAGAAGAGAAAATCAGTAAGAGCTCGAAGCATTACCACGTTATAATAATCATTTTAATTCAACAAATATATCTAACAGGAGTCGAAGCTGAACTGAATTCTTTTTCAGACGGCTCACTATGGATCATGTGTACAGTGCTGTATATGTGTAACAAAAAAAATTACCTATTCCATACATTAGTTGAAACAAGAGTCAAATAAACTTGGCAACATAAGATATAAAAGCTTAAATGTTATAAATGAGCCTGTACAATCGTAATCCGACATGCAAAATCTCACAAATCAAGGGGATATGCTGCTCCCTACTACTTAATTCAGTTGAATAATTGGGTTAAATTAGTTTATGTTTAATGCTAGGTTACTATAACAATGAATAAATCAACCCCAGGTATTCGAATACATGAGGATAGTTGTCGTAATAAGAATAACGATATAGTATATGATGAAAACAATTTCTGGTACCAGGTGTGTACCTCAATGTACATGCCCAATTGGTAGAATGAGTGTATACATACATCACATAACATATAATCTTAATGCCGAATACGTATGGTAAAACTATATTAAATCTGTGAGGTGTGAAAAACAAAACTGCCTAGCCCCATAAGGGAGGAATAGCAGACTGCTGCTTAGTTCTAAAATTCAAAAATTCATTGCAGTTAATTACTTACTTACTTACTAAACTGAATATATAGATACATTATATGACTTGAATTATGTATTAAGAGGCATATAACTATAGCTACTGAAGTAGTGAAAAATAACGGAAAATACTTAGGACTGCAAATATGCAGCACAATTTACATATATGAATAATTAGTTAATCGAACTCAAATATATTTGTATTTAGTAATAATAACTGTCGCGGTAATGTAAATAAGAAACGATAGCGTAAATAATTTGACCACAGCAACGTGACTCTCGATGTACTACTTGCTTAATGAATTTCATTAGGTATATGCTTTAATAATTCCTGTAAAATTTTTCTAACTAATAAAAACAAAAATTTGAGTAATATAAAAACTGGCTACAGTAGTGAAAGAAATGAGAAATACTTGGCACTGGAGACTTGAGTTTTAATTTAGCAGCTGCGTGTCGCTGACCCAGTCAGGGTTGAAACCTTCACGTCTATTCAGAGCATGCCAGAAAAAGGAAAGCACCCAGTGGCTAGAGCACATTATTGCGTGTATGAAAAGCTCTGTTATTACAGTGAGCAGCACTGCTTGTCCTGAGATCCGGAATACAAAAATAAAATCCTTGCTCGGAGCCGGATAAATCTTACAGCAGAATCCAGAATGAATTTAGATAGTCCTGAATCATATGACCTTTAATCGGAATTCCATACAATTAGCTGATGAACTGTGTAATTTGCGAGATGAAGCGTGACACCACATTGTTACATTCCTTCACGGAAATATTCATACTAAATCTGCTTAAATCGATATTACGAACACTTCATCGACTGTCTTAGAATATCTCTCAGGATTTTTCTAATTTATCCGAACAATTTCAAAATTTTTAATTTATTTTAGATTGTAATCACTTAATTTTTTTGGGAACCTCTCCAGCACAAACAAATGTCACACACTTCTTTTTTTAATTTTTCTGACTCTTCTTCTTTTTTTTCCTTTTTTTCTTCTCGGGCACTCATCCCAGTCAGACTTGAGACGTATGGTCGAGTCTCGTCGACAATACATTCCCCGTGTGGCCCACGCTGTGTGCTGCTGTTAGCAGTTGGGTACCATATGCTGCCTGCAGTACGCGACGACCATAACATTCTTCTAGCTGGATATGTGAAAAAGATACATCAGTTGTCTCCTTATTGATATCATAATCATCATCTGTTGAAGTTGATTGAACATTGTAGCAATTTAGTACATACGCCTACATTTTGCACTAAAGCCCTTTTTGCAATTGCAAAAGATGGTGTTGAGAAGTTTTTCCGGATCAGGTGGGAGTAAATTTGAATTGGCTCTAAAGTATTATCTATTAATTTCCAACCACAGTCTTCTGGGTCCAGTCGATTGCCTAGCCCTACTATCAAGTCTCGACATAAGTGTTGACTAGCAGAAGCAGATGTTAGAGGAAGACAAGATAATTGCACTCTTTTATTGCTACGTGTATTTTTTACAAGACATTTAAGTCTATACTTGTCTAAACAATCAATTTTTTTAGCTCCATATAGAGCAAGAAGAAAGCGGGTCCTGTTTGTGAAGATGTCTTGTGGAGAAGAGTCGATCTTTTGAAATACTTCTGTGCAATTAATTAAATCATCTTTTTCAAATTAATTAAATGCTGTTGTTTTACCCCTTCTGAAAAATACTGATGTAGTATCACAGCCAGGTATTGCATGTAAAAGTAAGATATGATTTTGACATTTTGGATAAGCAGACAGATAAACTTTTCGATGAATATACTTCTGTTGGTTGTTGAGCTTTCCCGGTTTTCCAAAAGTAAATAATCTTATCAATTGGCGTTCGTGCAGTCAGTAGTACTAATAAGTCAACATCTTCACCGACAACGATAGTTGTATTTGTTGTATTGGATTATTCTATGGCTGTTTCAATTATGAGGACATAGGCGTCATTATCAGCTTGTTTTACTAAAATATTTGCAGCTGTAAATTTTTCGCATAACATTGAAATGAAGCGAGACTTCTTGTGAGTATTTGCAAAGAATTGTTGTTGGTGTACTGGAACTGTCATAAATTGATCAAAAACGACATCAGAAGATGAAGAATTTTTGTGGGTCGCCGACGCTGTTCTGCAGCTTTAATGTTTTTCTTACAATCAGTATAACCATCAAATACTATGGACACTCTGTGACAAAAATGTCTATGTACATACTGAGCGTATTTATCAAAAATAACGTTAAACATTTCTTCTCGATCCCACAAAACGCGGTGTAATCAATATTCTCCATCGATGATGTAACTAGCAATTGTGTTGTCAATTTCAATTGATTCAGAGTAATCGTAAATAGATGATTTCTGTGTTTTATGCATTCCAGTTTCATCGAAGTGTGATAATTCATATTCAAAGAATTTTTCAATTTCATTCTCAAATGCCTTAGTAATACTCATAATACGTTTAAATAATAATACAGAAACTACAGATACTTTCTCAGCATGAAATTTTATGGTGCTACTCATGGCTAAAAGGGGAAGTACTTTATCAACGCGTTTTAATTTGATATTATTAAATGTTTCTCCTGTCATTTTAGACATAGAAGCAATCCCTACTTCACGAGCTTTATGACAGTTAATTTTATTATCACCGACGACTCCACTGGCAATTGATATGATTTCTTTAACTTGAGGGAAAGGATCATGTGATGAAAACCACTCAAGAAGTTTTACAATATCTTTAGCATCTTTCTTTAATCGTGAATCACTTGCGTATTGGTACTTCCCTTTCATAATCAAAATTTTGCACATTTATTTTATTATAACCGACTACAGCATCATTTTGATAGATTTGTATTGGTACATGAGCTTTTGCCGCGAAATCTTTTGCTGAAGGGACTTCATTTATTTGTGATATAGGCTCTTCTTGTGTAAATGAACTTTTCGGGGTAACAATTTGAATGATACCCATTATGTGAAGCGTGTTATTACCATATAAAGTATTTACATTTATATCAGCATTGTCTGCAACATATTGAATAAATATGCCAGTTTGTGATGGTAAGATATGAGGTGGACGGTAAAGAACTGCTGCTGCCTCATATATGACAGTAGGATGTAAGATGTAGGATGCGCATAAACCAAATTACGAAAAGATTTGAATAAGACGTCTTGAACCAAACCGTCGATGGAAAAAAACTAAGAGACTCAATTGCAATTTTGATTTAAAAGACCTAGGCCTAACAGCAGACTATACTGTGGCTGATACTTGTACATACTAATTTTAAATGTTCTGATTTAGATCGTTTATTTTTAAGAATTACTTGCTCCAAAAAATTAGTCGATGACTCCGAAATATCGCTGTTAATATCTTCAAACATTCGACTAGGCGGGGAATAATTGGTATTATCAAATACTGATGATTGAATGTCCTCTCGAATGATTTCTGCCGCAGCTTTTAAATTTCGAAATCGTTCTTCTTTTTAATTTTGACTTTTCTTCTCATACCACGCTTGGTTAAGAATATCGTGATGATTGTCAATAAAACAGATGAATGTTAATCTTCCCAGTTTTTCAGTGATAATAATTTTATTACCATATTTCAACTTCAATGTATCTTAATTGTTCTGTTATCCAAATGTGGATTTTTACAAATATATTTTAACTCGTCTAATAAAAAAAACTGACAATCACTATTTTCAATATATGTAAATATTTCTTCCAATGAGGACGACCGATTTTACCGACAGTGTTAGTTTCAAGAAGGAATTATAACAAAATGTATAGTACCTACTTAGCCTCGCAGCTACCAAATCATATTCGTACTCAATGCGTGCAGTAACACTTTTTTCTACGTCATCAGAAATAGTCCGAGCTACCTTCAGAATAGATTCTTAAAAGGCAAGAGTAGCAACTTTATTTTTACGCCGAATATCCTGCGCTTTCTTCTTTTCAGCTTCTTCATTCTCTTCATCGCCGCAAAATAAGCAATGATTTTTAAAACAAAAATTCGATTCACTTACGCGCGCTCTAGTACGAGGTTGACAAATTTTGAATATACTGGCTTCAACCATCTCGTGCTGTCTTTTAACTGCAGCGGTAGTACTCTTCCGAGTATAACTTTTACGGCACTGCACATGAAATTTTTACAGACTTCTGGTCTTTCAGGTATTCAAGGAACCCGTTATTTCTTTCAACACTAGAATCAATCAGAGTTTTCCTTCCACGATAAAAAACAACAGTTTCAGTTGCTGTTAAAGGTTTACTACAAATAAAACAAAATTCCGACATTTTTTAAAAACTACAGCATAAATCGTAATAAGAAATATTATTTAATGACCGTTTGTATTCACTGTAAAGGAACGTTCAACACTGAAAGTATTTCATTTATGCGAATGCCTTCCGGAAAAAAACAGGTAGGTATACGACCATCCCCACTTGGAAAATGGGCAAAGTATAAATAAATAGACAGAGGCGAACAAAATTGGAAATTTTCCGTGTTTCTTAGACCGAAAGAGGTAATCTCATATACTTTTGTCTTTTGCATGAATGGGGGAAAAGAACTTGACTATGCGTTATTGTAGTGCGACTGAGATAACGAGTTAAAAACAAAAATCGAGAGAACGTAGGATTACCCGAACGACAAAATCTTATTAAATCCCTCAAAATCCTTTCAAACTATTCATAATAATGCACATTGGGTAACCCTACCTCCATTTGGCAAGAAAAAGATAAATTTTGCAATGATCAACGCACTAAAAGGAGATGTAAAATTTCTGTCAAATAAAATTCCCCGAATCCAGCATGAGGTTCCCCCACTTAATGTCTTTCGAGCAAAACAAATCTAAACAGAAAAACGTGCTGTTCACATATCATAGGATTACACTAACAAACATTAGAATTCCTGCGAAAAACATTGGGACAATTTCTGAAAATCGTGTTTTCATAAAAACGCGGGAACATTTTATGAGCGTAAAATCAGAAAACTCCGGCCATTCTCTCTTATTTACTAAAATAGGTCTGTCTGTTTACTCGAAAGTTTTTACTCGGTGTAAAAACTTTTAGGCATTTTTACTCACAAACCGTCTGTTTACTTTTAACTAGTAAAAATCGAGTAAATTTATACGTTTCCCCTCTTCTCCTCGTCCACAAAGTTGCACATTTTTACTCATGATCAAGAGGATGTGTAACTTTGATATGCAGTCAGCTGACTGTCAAAAGTATTTGAGCCGTTTGTTGGGTTATCGAAAGAATGTAAAATCTAAAGAGTCGAAATTAAAAAAAAAATATTAAAGCGGGTGGGTTTTTTAAAACGTATTTCAAATTAATTAATTGTTTTCTGTTTCAGACGGAAAGGTAGCAGCCAAATTTTTGACACATGACAAGCTAACCAAATTTACTCGTAAAGTGTCTGGTAACTTTTCTTGATTTATCCCCTCTACCGCATAAAAGTTTTTACTTGATTTTTACGCAAAGATTTTACTCAAAAGTAAACAGACAGACCTAATAAATCATTTGCCATTCCATTTCGTTGCATGTAATCTTCGCTTTCACATTTTTGTCTTATTCGTAAAAGCGTTTGATTTTTTTTTTTTATTTTTTTCTTCGCTTTCACATTTTTTGTCTTATTCGTAAGAGGGTTTGATTTGTTTTGATTTTTTTCTCTTCCTTTCTTCCATTTCTCGCCGTGAACATTTAAATGAAAAACAATCGCAACACTCTTCTGTGTCTTGTTACGCTCTAACAAAAAAAAAAATTTCTTTTTGGTGATGGCCTTGGTGTTGTCGTGGTATCATATGAATACTTTATGGTTTGGATGCTGCTTTAAACTTTCCTTCCAGAACCACATACCTACGCAACAACAATAATTGGAACAAGGCGGTGTTTTGGGCGGCAGACCATCATGATCGGTACCAGACTGCGAAAGCAACACGACAGTAAACCCAAATCAAACCCTCTTCGTCCAGTGGGATTATCTCCAATCCTTGTTTACAGCGTGAAGTATATAATACGGAAGAACAATTTGCGGCGATCAGATATGCAGAATAAGCAAATAATTGGAAAGCAGCACAGTTCACGCGCCGAAAACATATAAATAAGACGGCACAATAATTAGAGAACTGACGAAAAAAGCAGAATTTCGGAAATTAGCATCAAAATTAAGATAAGCTAAATTAAGATTATACTATTGTTAATAGTTCCTTAGAGCCAAGTAACAATAATAATAAGAATAGGTACAATTAGTTAACGATCGAATTAAATTAGAATCGATGAATCGAATTTATTAGAATTGGGCAATAAGAGAAATTAGTTTATTTCCGTAAATAGCAGTCGCTGAGCTACTAGGGTAGGAAAGGTATTCTTCTTAAAATTCTCTTTTGTTTCAAATCTCCCGCCATTGTCCGCCAGCCCGCTGCCAATTCGTCGTAAGGTCTTCAATTCGCAAATCTAATCCGGATCTCTCGCGGTCCGACAAGAAACATTAAAAGCAATCATACAAAAGAAAGAAGTCAATAAATGTAAACAAAATAACTAAGTTGCTTAAAAAGACAAAACAAAATAATTAAACTACTTATGTAAATATATAAAACAAAACAATTAAATTAACTAAACATGCAAAACAAAACAATTAACTACTCATATATATATATACAAAGCAAAACCAATTAAATTAGCTAAACACGTAAAATAAATAAACAAACTACCTAAACATGTGAAACAAAAATCTAAATGCCTAAGCATGCAAACATGAACTAACTATAGAAAAAACTAAAGTGCGCTGAGAAAACACAAAAATAAGTGGAGGACAGCTTCAATTATAAACCGGCAATAAAAGAAAGAAAATTTGGTTATATGCTATAACATTACAAAGTTTACTAAATGATAAAGTTCTACGAAACGAAAATAATCTAAATAAATATCATGACAGTTGTAAGGTTTGGCCGCATTCCTAAATAGCGAACGGCACCATCAGTAAACGGATGGGGAACAGCTGGTAAGAAAAAAAAAGAAGAGACAGCGAAGTGACAAGGCCGGGTCTCTTTTGATGTAAAAGTTTCAAGCTGGTAGGAGCCATTTCAGTCGAGCAGTGTAAAGAAGGAAAAGAAAAGTGAGAAAGTAATGAGGAAATCATCAGGATCGTTCTGTTGGTGAAGTAAGTCGATTAGCAGGAAAAGGTGTCGGCAATACAAGCAGCTAAACGGCGGAGGAAAGGAAAGTAGGAAAAAGGAGGAATTAAAAGGAGAGGAAAAGTTATTGGCGCAGTCGCCGAAGAGTTAAAAAAAAAAGAAACTAGTCGAAATGGGCTTGGACTAGCCCGAGAAATAGTAAAACACAAGGACTATAAAGGTTACACAACAAAAAAAAAGGAAAAAGGAGGTAGACGACTGGCTGGTGATGTAGGGACATATTGAGGTAGCAAGTTAAGTATTGGTATTTTTTTTAATTAATTGGTAATTCCAGTACGGAATAATATTTCTTCCCTCGTGGCTGGGTGGCTGTGCTACTTTGATTGATTAATTAATTTAATTAGAATCCATTGTGTGACGATCAAATAAGTATTTCGTTTTTCTTATAATTGTGTCGCGTATTACACTTATACTTTAGGAATTTTCCTTTTTATGATACCTACACGTGGATAGTGACGTACGTCCGACTTAGATTCATGGTGTGATGAACGGATAAGTTTTCCTTCCGTTTGCTTATCACAATTGTGTTGCGCATTATACCTATAATTTAAATTTTTATATATATATGCACGTGGTCAGGCACGTTGAATTAACCTGTTTAGAATTAAGGGGGAATTTCCCTCATTGTTTTCATACGGTACATGTGCCGTTTTATTTTACCTTTTTTTTGCTTCTACTTGGTACTTATAGCGTAAGCAGAACTTGTCATAGTGTATATAATTAGGTACAGTTTATAACGTGAAAAAAAAAAGTATTAAATAAATAAATAAATGTGGTAATACGAAAGAAGATCAACCGGGAGTATTCAATTCAGGTTTCTTGATCTATCCTCACGCCGAAAAGATCACGTGGCGCCCATATGTCTCCTTGACTTGCATTTGTAATCGTATTTGGCCTCAAGAATTCCGCCGTCCCCGCGAGCTAGCGTATACGTACTCAGGGTACGTAATGTTATATACCTAAAGTAATAGAATTTAATGTATAAACCTGAAAAGGTCAAAAAATAGAATTTAACGTATAAACCTGAAAAAGGGCAGAAGATAAAAATTATATTCATTAATTTTTCACATAAGCTAATCATGCTCAAAACATGGTTAGCTTATCTCTTAAATGGGTGAAGAAAATTGCATCAGCAATTTTCCTCACATACCATAAATTTTTCTCATAAAACGACTTGGGAAAAACAGAAGTTTCAGATTTCAACCAAGTCGTTTCACTTAAAAATTTCCACGACAAATTTTGCCTTCAGCGAAATTTGTCATTTCAACAATTTAATTAAAAAAATAAATCAAAAAGCAAATCGTACCTTCAGTACAATTTGCCGTGAAAAAATATGTAAAAAGCTTTCACGATAAGAAACGCGCGCCGCATAAATGCATTGTATGTATATGCGCGCCGCGATTTCAAACGACGGGACGGTGGCTGATGTTTTAGAAAGTGTAAGATTACATTTTTGAAGCCATCGTTCAACGCGAATAATTCTGGACATGTTTGAACAAGTCCAGAATTGAAAAATTAAAATTTTCTCAGGATAAGAAAATGCAATTTAGCATTTTCTATCCTGAACGACGACTCTTGATCACGATGAATGTGATCAAGAGTTGAGTTGGATTTTTGAATTAAAATACGGCGGTTCGGCGAAAAATTAGAAAAATACAGTTTGGGTTGATTTTAAAATTTAGATAACGGCGGTTCGGCGGAAAGTTAGAAAAATACAGTTTGAGTTGATTTTAAAATTTAGATAACGGCGGTTGGGCGGAAATTTAAAAGAAAAATTAATCGGTGAAAAAAGTGTTTCGACTATTAAAAGAAATAAAGTAATAGTAAGTTTATGTTCTGAAAAAAAAAGAGAGAATATAAGTTATAAAAAATTTTGTGATCCAATTTTGGAAAAAGTGAAATAAAGTTTATGTTCTGTTAAAAAAAAAAAAGGCAAAAAAGTTTTTGGATATTGACTACACCCAGCAAATCCGGAGGTACGTAATTGTTATAACAACAATATATACAACAAAATTGGCGCAGCCGGTAGGATCAAGGAAGCTTGGTCAAGTTAAAAGATCGTAAACGCTTGAAAAGCCTTGATCCTGCAAAAATCTACGGGGAACCTGTGACACTAGCCAAGCTATAAGGCCACGTCACCCCCAACGCTCGGGGTAGATATCATCTATAGGCGCCTCTGCTCCAGGCGAGCAAGCGTTCACCCCAGTGAGTGAAAAGATAGCATTAAAGGACTTGGATCTCCAGATTGGAATTCATCACCGAACACCAGAAGCACCTTTCCAGCAGCGAGAAGGAGGATAACGAGGACAGACCCAATCAAAATCAACTCCAGAAGGAAGATATCATCGTTCGTTCCTGGGTTGAAGGGGATTTCGAAGAAGGCTTTAAGCCCCCCTTTCAACCATATCCAGTGGAAATAAGTCGGTCTAGGGCCCCCCCCGGCAGCAAACAGAAGCCACAAAAGAAAAACTTCGTTCCAGGATTGAAAGGGATCTCGAAGTCGGCAAAAGCCCCCCTTTCAATCTCAGCCAAGGGAAATAAGACGGCAGGAGCCCCCCTAGTAGCAAAAACCATTCCAGAAGGGAATACTCCAAGAAGGCTGGAAGCCCCCCTTTTGGACAACGCGGGACGCATATGTCAGAAGGAAACTCGACACAGGCACCTGAGACAGGCACGAGATCAAACTCTACACCTTCATCCGACACGGAGCAATCCCCAGGTGAGAATTTACAACACCTCCGGGAAGGTACAGACAACGCCACCGAAGACGACGCAGCACAACCAGGTAGCCAAGGGTGCCAGAACACAGACCCATCACAGCAAGAAAGAAAAGGAGTTCGCCTTCGAAGCGGCACCGTTTTAACAGGGCCCACAGTTGTATCTAAAGTAAGTCTAGATAAGTTTTTAGATAAGTTGTTAGAAAAGGCACGTGAATCCGATAAGCTCACTGTCACGCACTGCGACGCTCTTGACCATAGATTAAGTCAAGGCAGAGAGCAGAGGCTGACAAAAATCGAAAAATTTAAAAAAGATACAGAGCGATTCAAACAGGAGCTTATCGAATTTGCCGGGCTTTCACGTTCACTAGGTTTAGATAAGAGCTCAGCCAGTGTAGTTGTAAGCGCTGAAAGTGACAGTGATATTAGTGGTGACGAAGCGGACCAAACAACCGCCGAAAATCTCCTTAGTGGCTGGCTAGAAGTATCCTTCACGGATTCTAGTCCAGAAACCAACCCTGCAACCCGACAAAGCACAAGTAGACTACCCTACAAAAGTTTAAATAAAAAGATAATCACAATGGTAGATTATGCGAAGGTGGCCAAGTTCACGGCACAACTAGTTCCTCTGTTTTCGGGTGAAAATACCCCACAGCTAGGTCGTGAGCTACAAACATTTATTGGCTGTTGCAAACAAGCCCTACACTGTTTAAGTGAGGAAGAAAAACCAGCATTCCTACATATCTTGCCCACAAGACTTCGTCACGATGCTTATCAGCTGTTTGCTTCGGACGTTCCAACTACTTTTAGTGAGGTGGAGGAACGTCTGAACAGAACCTACCTACCACGAGAATCGTACCAGGAGTTGGTCAACAAATTGATCACAATGAGGCAAAACCCATTGGAAACTCTCACTGCCTTCACAACAAGAGTGAAGCAGTTGCTGATGCTTTGCAACGAGGCAGCGGTACTGAAGTACGGAGCAACGGCAGCCCCAGCTGTGAAGACACAGTTGGCGGACTTCGCCAAGAATGCCCTCAAAAGTGGAGTAAACAATCCCCACCTATGCCAGTACCTCCTCACGCTGGTAGAAAATGATCTAGAGCAGCTGATACAAAAGGCTCTAGACATGGAAAAGCTGCAAGCAGGCACCGTTTTCGTCCAAACGCCGCTAACGCAACAGCCATACCCAATGGCACCAATAGACCCTAGTCTTCGAGTTCGGGCTCTCAGCCGAACTCCTTACAATCAAGCACCACAGCCGCCCATGTATGCATCACCACGAGCACAAGAGCCCAGGCAGTTTAACAATCCCCCATACGTACATGCTCCACCACTACGCCCGCCGTTTCCACGAAGGGATTCTAGACAACCGCATACACAAAATCTGGTACAAAACATCACCTGTAATTTCTGCCAGAAGCGGGGACACACCTACACGGAGTGTCTAAAACGCAAAAACACCCCCTTCTGCACTAACTGTAGAAGTTACGGGCATGACATTCGCGACTGTCGAAACAACCAAACACAGTCTGCAAATCGTTTCACACGAGGATCGCCTAACAATCAACCACAGTCAGACCCGAACAATACAAAAGGCCCCAGAGTCTTTAACATAAGACAAAAATGTGATTTTTGTGGGCGCCGTGGACATAAGATCGACGAATGTCGACAAAAGCAAAAGTGGGAGGATAAAAAACAGGGAAACGACAAAGAGTCGACCCAAAACTCCCCGGCTCGACTATAAACCCTACCAGCAATAAACAAGGGCCTTCTCAGCCGCCCAACTTCAGTGTGCCCACCGCCAGACTTCCTCTAGACATAGGTCTAAATGGTCAGGCCCCGCTAATAGTGGACACCGGCGCTGAGATCAGTATCATTAAGAAAAAAGCTCTCAAATCTCGCGAGCTAATAAACACCAACAAAAAACTAACGCTTCAAAGCCCTTTTGGCACCGGAAAAACCTTAGGAAGTTGCCAAGGAAACTTCATGCTAAAAAGTAACTTACCTTGCAACTTTCAGGTGGTAAAACACATCCCAGGTATTTCCGACGACGGCTTGCTAGGAAATGATTTCCTAGCCAAAAACTGTAATGTTGAGGGACCCAACAAGGTTCTGCGATTTCCTCGCACGGAAACTAATCCGGAAGAGTTTGCTGTTCCACTAGAAACCGCATCGGACAACCCGTGTTCACAAAACACAGTCAACAAAAAGACACTGGTAGAAGATATTAAACCCGACGGGGATACACCTTCTACCCGAAGTGTTCTCAAAACTTCTCAGTCAGAAGAAGTCGGCTGTGATAAACAAGAACGCGATACGGGTGAGTTGATTACCAAAAATCTGGCTTGTAAGACTGGCCAGCAACAGGTAAATTTAAATGAACCTGTGTGCATACCAGCAAGGTCTCAGATCGTAGTCAAAGTTCCGTTGCAGTTGCAGGAAGAAATGCTCAGTCTGTCAAAAGAAATAGACGACGGAGTCTTCTTAGCGAACAGCTTGCTCTCAGCTGGGTTAAAGGCAGTCCCTATAGGAATCCTCAACACACGCAGTTCCCAAGTAGTCCTAAAAAGCGTGAACCTAAAGCTGGCCCCCATTAAAGACTACACTGTCGTCCCCATCAAACGAGAGCCAGATAAAAATATTACAATAGCCCATCCTTTGAATCCCATGAGTCGAAATGGTGGCGATGGTGAGCATCAAAATATAATTAAACCTAAGATTAAGAAAATAGGGCATAAGAGCCCAGGTCAACCAAGCAGTAACAAGAAACAGCTTCAAGACGCTTGCGGGTCCCTCATGAAAACCCCAACGTCAGGCGCTGGCCAGCACACAAATGGTCTGCCGGTAGCAACTCCCGCAGATCCATCTGGCCCAGCGCCACTCATATATCAAAAAAATAGGTTAAGAGGTAAAATGAATAGGGATAATAGTAATAGAACTAGATTTAAGAACAATACAAACAGGGCAATAAGCGCCGATCAGACGGCCACCCTACAACACATAAAATACTTGTTCCCAAACGAAGTCGAACAAGAAGACACCAGTAATCAGCCCCGCCTCACCAGACTAGAGCAAGAACTCAGTCTGGATGAAACTCTAAACACTGAGGAAAAAGCCTCAATAACAGATCTCTGTTATGAATATGATGACATATTCTTTTTAAAAGGTGACAGGCTTACGCATACCAATGCCATCACCCACGACATCCCTTTGGTGCAAGACCAAGCACCTATTAACCAAAAGATGTACCGGTTACCAGAGACACAGCGAAATGTCATAAATGAGCAACTCAGAGAAATGCTGGACAACGACATTGTCCAGCCCAGCAAAAGCCCATGGAACTCGCCACTGCTAGTAGTCCCCAAAAAAGCGGGACCAGATGGTGAGAAAAGGTGGCGCGTCGTCGTTGATTTCCGTAAGTTGAACGAAAAAACGATTGGCGACGCCTTCCCGCTACCACGGATTGAGGATATCCTCGATCAACTGGGCCATTCAAGATACTTCACCACCCTAGACCTAGCCAATGGCTATCATCAGGTACTCGTCGATCCGAAAGATCGAGCAAAGACGGCTTTCAGTACCAACTACGGGCATTATGAATTCAAACGCATGCCGTTCGGGCTTAAAGGAGCCCCGGCCACATTTCAGCGTTTAATGAATTTCATATTAACTGGCCTACAAGGCCTAGAATGTTTCGTCTACTTAGATGCCATCGTCATCTATGGAAAAAGTCTGGCAGATCACAACGAAAAGCTTCGCAAAGTCTTTGACAGGTTAAGAGAAAATAACCTGAAACTTCAACCTGAGAAGTGTCAATTTCTCAGGCGCGAGGTAGTGTACTTAGGACACAAATGTTCTAACCAAGGAGCACTACCTGACCCTAGCAAAACGGCATGCGTCCAAACTTTCCCCACTCCTAAGACAGTAAGGCAAGTGCAATCATTTTTAGGCCTTGCGAATTACTACAGAAAACTCATACCCGATTTTTCAAAAACAGTACGTCCTCTAACAAACTTACTCCGAAAGGATGTAAAGTTTAAGTGGACTGAGAAATGCCAAGAGGCATTTCAAAGCATTAAGAACGCTTTAATTTCCCCTCCACTCTTAATATATCCCGATTTTGCAAAAACCTTTAACCTTACTACAGACGCCAGCAGCGAGGCTCTTGGAGCAGTCCTATCTCAAGGAGAGGTAGGAAGTGACCAGCCCATTGCCTACGCCAGCCGTACCCTGAACAAAGCCGAACGTAACTATTCCACTATTGAAAAAGAGTTACTGGCTATAGTTTGGGCGACTAAAAATTTCAGGTGTTATCTGCAAGGCCGAGAGTTCACGGTCTATACAGATCACAAACCACTCAAGGGTGTCTTCAATGTTAAAGACCCCACATCCCGTCAGGTGAGATTTCACCATAAACTTTCCGAGTTCAATTATAAAATTGAATATAAGCCCGGAAAGTACAACACGAATGCCGATGCTTTAAGCCGCATTCCACGGGATAATACCAAAGACAAGGAAACTACAACCTTCACGGTAGAAGCGATAGTCCACCATCAAATGGACTCGGATATGGAGGAGGAAAAACACTCATCGGACCAAAAGGAGTGTCTGCAATGCAAGGCAGTAACCAGAGCCCAGACACGAAATATTCAGGAAAATGGAACAAACCAAGACAGCCAGTCCAAACAAAAAGAACAAACTCATCATCCAGAAGAGGCCGCAGACCATGACAGTCCACCTAGTACCAATCCACAAATCATAAACGAAACTCGTCCCCCTGAAGTAATCACAAGCCCAGAGGAGATTCAATTAATCTTAAAGGATTACCATGATTCTCTCTTTGGTGGCCATCAGGGAGTGATAAAAAACTATAAATGGATCCGAACAAAGTACTGGTGGAGGCACATGCTTAGTGACATCAAAAAGCACATTAAGCGGTGTGCCAAATGTCAAACCATGAAGGCCTCACCACAGTATAAAATGCCGATGGTAATTACAGACATAGCGGAACAACCATTCGATAAAATCTATTTAGATATAGTCGGCCCACTAGAGGAGACAGAATCCGGAAACAAATATATATGTATTAACGTTTCAGGATAACCTCACGAAATTTGTAGATTGGTATGCCATACCGAATGGGGAAGCTATAACGGTAGCGCAAATTTTCTTCGACGAAATCGTCACACGCTACCGCATTCCCAAAAGAATAGTCACCGATCAGGGAAGTAATTTCCTGAGTGACCTATTCAAAAAGGTATGCAAACTCCTCAGGATAAGTAAGCTGCAGACTTCAGCTTATCATCCCCAATCAAATGGAGCACTCGAACGTGCACATAGACCATTGATTGAATATCTACGAACTATAGTGGACGAAAATCCCAGCTCATGGGATAGTTATCTGCGAACCGCAGCTTTCGTGTACAACAACAGTGTACACGAAGGGACAAAATTAACTCCCATGGACTGCTTCTACGGCTTTACAGCGGACGTTCCGTCCAACTTAAGACGAGATCCTGAACCCGTGTATAATCACGAGAGCTACTACCATATTCTCAGGTATAAGCTTCAAAAGTCTTACGCCATGGCACGGAAAAATCTTCTGATGAGTAAACAACGCTCGAAAAATTACTATGACAAAGCTGTACGTCCCCTGACATTCCACAGAGGAGACAAGGTTCTACTCAAGAGCGAGAGTCGTAAACATAAGCTCTCCCAGATTTGGGTAGGACCCTATACGGTAACCGGCATTCCCAGCTCAGTTAACACAACAATTAAAATTCGTAAACGAGAGGTGACGGTACACAACAATCGTCTAAAAGCTTTCTACGAATAACATGGTGTCAATATAATCTAAGTAATTCTAAGATACATATATAATAGAATGTAAGCCACCAAGTCAACAAAAACCCCATTTTAATATCCTATCCTATCCTCTCCTAGATAACAATGCAGTCAATAATTTTCTACGGACTGTTCCTGATCACAATAGGAGCCCTCGCGGAGGAACCTTACACTATAACGCCCCTAAATAATACGGGAATACTATTTGAGGAGCTTGGAAGCCTATCAGTTTACCACGACACTTGGAGCGTCATCACTGAGTTAGATCTGGGCGAGTTGGACAATCAGACAAAACTGGCGGAACGTGCGGAACACTACGTTCATCAATTATGTGGTACCAAATCCTTCGATCAAGATCTATGTACCCTACAAACCAAACATGTACATGCCCTGATGGAAAACATTAAGAGACGCACCAATGTCATTAAAGAGGCAGTGCCTAAATCACGCAAGCCCCGATCCATCTTTGATGGGATAGGTAATGCGATGCACTATCTCTTTGGCACTATGGATAGCGGAAACGAACAAGAGGTGTACAGCCGACTACGCGAATTAGAGGTAAATACTCAAACCTTAGCTGATCTGGAAAAGCAACAGATCAGTGTAATAAAAACCACTTTTGAACAAATTCAAAAACCCTTATCCTCACTGTCTGAACGACAACACCAGATAATCAATCAGATTAACCATCTGCAGAATACAACGGATGATTTGATAGCCCACCAAATAAGACAAGAGATCGTTTCTAGTCTAACATTACAAATGATAGAGTTGGAATTTAGACAACAAGCTCTACTGGACATAATAGTGTCCAGTAGAAATAATCAAATTCATCCCCTTTTAATTTCCCCAAACTATTTGCTAGAGATTTATCACAAATCTCACTCCACTTGTCCCAATCTACAGGACTGTTTGTCAGTTCTGTATCAAACAGCAGATGTTAAGACACATTTGTTGCAGGACAAATTAGTTATCCGAATCAAACTCCCCATTTTTAATATCCCCAAGATGAAAATCCAACAGATTAGATGTTTCCCCATACGGGCGGATCCAAAGCATTCATTAATACCTGATATCAAATATTCTCATGTGGCAAGCCAAATCCAGACCCAGGAATTTCTGTTGCTGAAGCCAGAAAACCTGAGATCTTTCAAAAAAATTTCAAAGGGAATCAAGGAAGATACGTGGATTGGTAAGCTAAATACACCACTCACCAAAGCTACAAAAACAGATGAATGTGTTATCAAACTTCTATTCAATCCACTGGGCGAACACCCACAATGTAGCATCAGAGCCCAAATTCCCCCAAGAGACACAATAATAAAACTTAATAGACCGAATTCGTGGCTGTACACCTTAACTGAAACTACTATAGTACATATAACTTGTACTCAACAGTTACTCACCCATCGTCTCGCAGGACAAGGAATCATGACAGTCAACGAACCATGTTCCTTGCAAATAGGGTCTAACACTCTGTATTACGAAGCAGAAAATCTACATCCGCTAAGAGTTTTTCAACCACTCTACTTCCCAGGCACAAACGAAACTCAGGATGAATTGGCAGAATATATGTCCAAGATACCCGCTCCTAAAAACCCTGAGAAACAACCAACGTTACTCCTCGGAGATGATACAAACCATCGTATCCACCTGGATACAAAATCTCTAGAAGAAATCCGTAACAAAGTGAACAACATTCACTTTGGACCAAAGGCCAAGATTCCTCATATACTCTCTATTACATCCCTATCAATGACCGGACTCTTGTTGCTAATTGCATCTGTGGTGGCAGTAACAAAATATATCGTACCGGCATTCATGACATGGGTTGCTAAACGAAGACAACAGCCCACAGCTGAAAACACCCCCATGGAACCGGTTTACGCTAAAACCCAAGAAAAATTGAAACGGGCTCAAAGTCTCCCCAGAGCGAGATCTATACAAGTAGTATAATCAAAAGATCTATACTCGTTGGTTGGCCCCCGACTCATTCTTGTGTTACTGGCGCAGCATCCTACCCTTTCACTACACTGGTATTAGAAGATAAGTTAAAATAATAGTAGCAAATATAAGATAAAGCGAACACGCGAAAATTAATATTACATAAAAATAAAATTTATTTAGTAGTACCTAAGAAAAAAATTTTTTTTAATAAACCTAAGTAGTACATAGCAAAGTAGAAATAATAAATTAAAAAAAAAAAAGATAATAAATAGAAGAAAGAAAGGCATAAGATAGTAGAGTTAAAACAAATAACCACTTAAAACATAAAAGATAATCGACATTTATTTACACAAAAATAATAAAAATAATAAATAAATAATATTCCGTAACATTAAGTAATAAATAAAAATAATTAGTTAATTACTAAAATATAGACATAAAATCATAAGATTATACTAAATAAGATAACAAAAACAAAACTAGAACAAACTAACAGTTAGATTAAAAAACTTAGACTAGACAACTCGTTCTTAACTAACCCATAGTAAAGATGACAACACGAAATACAACTCCCTAGAATTTCAGAAAATAACTAGGAATAAATAAACGACGTAAAATAAGGAAACGACGTAGAAATAATTAGGTAACGTACAGTAAGTGAATATTTAGTCTCTAGTATAAGTTAAGCCGAACAACAGATTATAATCTACCAACACCGAAACCACCGGGGATATGTAACTACCGGAAAACCAAAAACAAAAGAAACAAAAATCTTTTTCTGGCTCCACACAAAATAATAGGATATCCTAGAGTCAGTATAAACCAACTAAAAACAGGCCAACAGAATTTTTTTTTTTCTCTCAAAGACCTCAACAATAACCCGGTAAGCTTAAAGCCACCTAACACCATCCAACCCCAAATATGAATCAGCGTCATAGAGAAATTGATGATCAAACCCAAAAAAAACTGTCAAGACCATTTTTCTTTTTACCTAAAATCTATAAGGGAGAACACAAAAAAAAAACAATTTTTTTTTAATAATAAATGAAAAACGATATCTCGCCATTTAGCCAAGAATTTTTTTTTATTTTTTTTTATAAGAAATACAAAAATAAGAAGAATAAAATTAAAACTAAATTTTGAAAAAAAAAGGGGTTAAAGTTAATTACAAAAAATCAAGGAGAAAAATTATAAAAACTATGGTGGTGCGGGAAACTAAATAACACCCAAATTCTAAAAGAAACAAAAAAAAGGGGAGTAATTAGAAAATGAGGTCCAAATAAAAAGTGAAAATAAGTTACCATGAAGCAGATTAGCGTCCTCGGCTTAACCCTGGGCGGGACCAGTAGCATCACCGGGAAGATCCCAATTCTCCTCGGCAGAACAAGACCCCTCATCTGGGAGGTCCCAGGCCGTGCAAGACTCAACGTCTGACGCATTCAGGTCGTCAGGGGCAGGGTCGTTCCAATTCTCCTCGAGAAAAGGACTTGATGTTGCTACCGGAGGACCCCAGCCGGCCACAGAGGTGGAAGTGCCCAAAGCTGCAACGTCGTCCTCATGCAGCATGTACAGTGGATGCGCCCTGCACGTCAGGCAGCAACACCAGCCGACCTCCCCGGATAGAGCCAGCGTCGCCCCTAAGAAAAAAAAAAGAAAAAGACAAAAGAGAATATAGAAAAATAGTCGTTGTTCCAAAAATAAATAATCAAAACTTACCCAAAGCTATCCAAGATGCACCGCCATGGGCAGACAAACATAGCTCTAACCTGTGAAAACTATCTACCTCGGCTGGAGCGGACCAGATACAAATATCTGGGCGCCCGTCCCTCCGCAGCAGTATACGGATTAAGCCCCGCCACCGGGGGGCCACACTCTGCACAGATATGCCGATCACCCTCACACAGTGGGGCCTGTAACAAACGTACGGAGCACGCGGACTTAACACTTCTCCAAATTGCATGATGAAACTATAAATTACTCCGGTTGCGCGACCCAATTTAAAGGGCAAAACAGCTAACGTTGGAAAAAATTAAGATGCACCTATCTCGGAGAATCCCACGCAACCGCAGTAGCTAAAGAAGGTTTTTTTCTTTCATCCCTTAAGGCATACAAAATAAGCTCCATATATATCACACAAGTTACATTTTGCGTACTATGTATGTAGCTACAAAAACATAAATCTCAAACGTTTTTTTTTCTTATTTCTTTCCAAGCCGATGCAAGATGCATTTCAATATCTCACACCGACTCTTCAAAAAAAAAACACAAAAAAAAATACAATTGCAATGTGCAAACGCTCTCTCTCTACGGTAGAAAAATAAATCCGTGTCTTGTCGTTCGCTTATCAGCGGCACGAGATATTAAATTACGAGCACAGAAGCCGGTTGAACGGAATTCATTTAAACATGTATGTATGAATATCCAAATGAAATGACATTTTGTCTTATCAAACAGATTTTTTTTATTTTTACTAAACAATTGGGGCCAGGAAAGAGACTCTTGTATAAAATAATCAATAAGAAATGCACTAAAAACAGAAAATTTCTTATTCTCTATTTTTAGCAGACGCTAAGATAAAGTCATAAGGACCATAGAAATTAAAGAAATAGAATAAGTAAAATATATAGTATATAAAACTAAAACTAGAATAACGTAATTGTACAACAGACACAAAAATTATATATAACAAAACAAAAAGATGTAAACACTCAACCAAAAGCCAACCAAGAGCCGCCCGCCCAAAAAAAAAAAAAAAACAAAAACGCACCCACAACAACTTTCCCTGAGAATTATTCCTCTTCAAAGAATAATTCCCTTTTTCGCAGGGGGAAGGATTGTTATATACCTAAAGTAATAGAATTTAATGTATAAACCTGAAAAGGTCAAAAAATAGAATTTAACGTATAAACCTGAAAAAGGGCAGAAGATAAAAATTATATTCATTAATTTTTCACATAAGCTAATCATGCTCAAAACATGGTTAGCTTATCTCTTAAATGGGTGAAGAAAATTGCATCAGCAATTTTCCTCACATACCATAAATTTTTCTCATAAAACGACTTGGGAAAAACAGAAGTTTCAGATTTCAACCAAGTCGTTTCACTTAAAAATTTCCACGACAAATTTTGCCTTCAGCGAAATTTGTCATTTCAACAATTTAATTAAAAAAATAAATCAAAAAGCAAATCGTACCTTCAGTACAATTTGCCGTGAAAAAATTCAATATGTATGTACATACGTACATACATATTATGTAAAAAGCTTTCACGATAAGAAACGCGCGCCGCATAAATGCATTGTATGTATATGCGCGCCGCGATTTCAAACGACGGGACGGTGGCTGATGTTTTAGAAAGTGTAAGATTACATTTTTGAAGCCATCGTTCAACGCGAATAATTCTGGACATGTTTGAACAAGTCCAGAATTGAAAAATTAAAATTTTCTCAGGATAAGAAAATGCAATTTAGCATTTTCTATCCTGAACGACGACTCTTGATCACGATGAATGTGATCAAGAGTTGAGTTGGATTTTTGAATTAAAATACGGCGGTTCGGCGAAAAATTAGAAAAATACAGTTTGGGTTGATTTTAAAATTTAGATAACGGCGGTTCGGCGGAAAGTTAGAAAAATACAGTTTGAGTTGATTTTAAAATTTAGATAACGGCGGTTGGGCGGAAAATTAAAAGAAAAATTAATCGGTGAAAAAAGTGTTTCGACTATTAAAAGAAATAAAGTTTATGTTCTGAAAAAAAAAGAGAGAATATAAGTTATAAAAAATTTTGTGATCCAATTTTGGAAAAAGTGAAATAAAGTTTATGTTCTGTTAAAAAAAAAAGGCAAAAAAGTTTTTGGATATTGACTACACCCAGCAAATCCGGAGGTACGTAATTGTTATAACAACAATATATACAACAGTAACAGTCTGTGTCCTTTCTTTTATTTACCCAGTAGGAAATGGAACGCGTGCTAGACTAGTTCAATAACTAGTTACGGTAGCTACAGAACTAGTTACCTCTTGTATTATAACTTGCATTACTTTTAGCATTGCTTGTCATTTCCGGAAACTGTCGTTTATAATGTAGACGTTGTAACTAGTTGTTGGACCAGTTATTGCTAACTAGTGAAAGAGAGTACTTTTGTAACTAGCTGTTGGACCAGTTATTGCGAACTAGTGAAAGAGCGTACTTTTGTAACTAGTTGTTGGACCAGTTATTGCGAACTAGTGAAAGAGCGTACTTTTGTAACTAGTTGTTGGACCAGTTATTGCGAACTAGTGAAAGAGCGTACTTTTGTAACTAGTTGTTGGACCAGTTATTGCGAACTAGTGAAGGAGTGAGCCTTTGTAACTAGTTGTTGGACCAGTTATTGCGAACTAGTGAAGGAGTGAGCCTTTGTAACTAGTTGTTGAACCAGTTATTGTGAACCTGCTTTATAGCCATTCCCAGAACACGAATAATAACGTTTTAAAAGAAGTGTAAACAACGATGTCAAATAATTTCAGAAATTTTATTTTTTTCTTGTAATTATAAACAGTTTGCATATAAACATAAACATATCAAAACACAAAATAAATTAAGTAGGTACATATATTCTCAAAACAAACAAAAAAAGTAGAAAGATGAGTAAAAAGATATTACAAGTAAACTGTAACCTTAATTTATCTTCATTTTTTTATTTGCCACGCATTTCCTTTTCCTAATGCACGCTTTGATTCTTTTGAATCCTTGGTATAATTTTCTTTATCTGCGCCATGTTGAGATGCACCTGTAATAGAATATCAAATGTAAAGAAATAAAGAGGAGATGCACCTACTTATTGCGATAAAATAAAGTAGAAAATGGCATTAAATTAAAAAAAATTTCCTATACTTAGTTCTTCATTTCATTAGTTAGTAGGTACTTACAGATCAAAACGGCATTAAGGTTTTCCAATGACTTGAAGGCTTTCTTCCCATGAATACCGTCATAGTTATATTCGGTAATGACGGCAGGACTGAGGATTTTCTTCAAACTGTCTTCGTACGACTTGACGCCAAGTTTTTTAATTGCATCAACCTGAAATTGATATGGTTAGTTTCTTATCGTGAATGTAAAAATCAGTAACGCACATATTCATCAATATTATCCTCATTTATGGTGTTTTGTAGTTGCTCTAACTCAGCCTCTTTCTCTATGGGGAAATATTTAGTTTTTTCGTTGGATAAAAATTCCTTTTTTGCTAGCTGTTTAAGAATTGTGGTTGTTTCAAGCTGCAGATTAACCATCTTTTCTGGTTTTTGTTCAATTATTTCTGAAACAGTAAACGTTATTTAAAAATGTAATATATAACTATTAATGTACCTTTAACTTCATTAAACATTGAAAAATTTAAGATCTTCACGGATAACACTCTTTATCATTCCTCGCAGTTTTTCATAATCTGAATAGAAGAAAATAATAAATAAACCTTGTCAATATACATATATTCAAATTTTATTGTTACTATTGTTAGGTTCTGTTCCCAGAGTAGCATTGAAACGTTTCCATTGGCCAATTTCGTCATGGGGTGTATTTGTCTGTGTAGTA
This sequence comes from Dioctria rufipes, assembly GCA_963924295.1. Lineage (NCBI taxonomy): Eukaryota > Metazoa > Arthropoda > Insecta > Diptera > Asilidae > Dioctria > Dioctria rufipes. The sequence goes on from OZ002740.1 coordinate 104,898,906, forward strand.
TACGTAATGTTCTCCATTTTATTCGACTTATCTAAAGGAAAAGAAATGGTTCATATTAAAATATGTTCTAAGGTACCGGCGTGAATAATTTACAAGCAATTATGAAGAATGGGAGTGAGTAGAAGACTGTCACTATGAGGAAGAGCCATCATCTTGCAGGAATGGTCTGTAAGTTTGAATACTTCATCCACTGTCGAACTGTTGATTTCCTTTGTTACCAAAAATATTCGTAATGCTCTCAAGGAATTCACTGGTGAATCGAAAAATGGTCGGACGTTACTAAATCGTTTTCCAACAGCATATTGAATTGAATTAATTTCTTTGAAGGAAGTAATTTTTATGGGGATGTGAGGTCTTATGCAACAATAACAGTCCGGATGCAATTTTGTCAGCAGTAATGTGTCCGTTTGATAAGATAATATATTTCCACTCTTATCTTTCTTGAAACCTACAAATTTTGGATCCCGTGTCAAACTGCTATATGCGTATTTATTATAAATTTGTTGCAATATTTGTGCTGGTTTTTTAACATATTTTTTCAATTGTTGCATATAGTTCTCGAAGGGATATGCGGAGAAGTCATTGAGGAATCCCAATTCTCTAGTACAATTGCATATATGCACAAGATTGTGTACATTATACGTAAGATTATTTCCGTATATGGATGAAAATTTTTCAACAAAGTATTGCAGCATTGCTTCTGCCGTATCAATGCTGCTCATATGCGATCGAGGACATAATAAAAGGCGATAAGCTGGCTGTAACAATAGAAAATGGTAGTACCAATCATCTGTTACGACACCCTTGAGAACAAGAATACCGGTGTACAAGACAAACTGCCTAAATTCGGTAGCCTTCCATCTCAAAATTTCTTCCAAGCATCTAGGATGTCTTGAGAATTCCTTTGGAATTTTCCACTGCTTTAAAGACTCTAAATTATCGGAAATAATTTGCTTAAGCGCTGAAGTGAATCTAATATTTGTTTTATTATTAATTAATAAAAGCAGTATTTTTCTCGTAATACCCAGGTCTATTAGATGCATACAATCCAAGGGGAATTGCGTAACCATTCCTATGTTCAATGTTTCCAAAAGGTGTGTATTGTTTAAAAAAAAAAGGGTTTATGGTACATATGATCTTTTCTTGTTTTAAAATCCTCATCGGTCAGAAGAGGCCCAGCATTTGTAGCAAAATTCACCGTATTATCAATTCGTCTGCCAACTTGTGTACATTTTTGACAGCCTTTCAATGCGTTATGTCCAATTACTCCGCAAACAAAATCTTTTGCTGGTGAATCACAGATAAATGCTCTTATATTAAAAGATATCCTTTTTTCCTTAATTAAAATTCCATGCTTTGTCAAATTTTTAGCTTCCTCGGCAAAATCGTGTAGGAAGTAGTTCACGTTAAAAGGTTTATTTTTCCTAAGTAGGCACCAATCACAAATATTTTAAGGCCCTTTATATTCACAATTTTTCCCAAAATTGGCCATAACGACTCCCCCGAACTTTTATAAAGACTTAAACCGTCAATTCCAATGTCCATATCAATATTATTGTAAAGGTACAATATGTCTCCAATTGAATTTAACTGCTTCCTGAGTCCTATGTGCACATATTGTCCAGGTGCCACACTGCGTAATGTTATATTTTGTGTGGCCTTTATTAAAGTCTTAGAGCTTTTGGGAACCACAATATTTTCAGCCCTTAAAATTTGAAGAACAGCGTCAGCACTTTCTCTTGAAGGATTATGTTCTATAATCCATTTTTTTATTTTTTCCTGTACGTTGACATAGCGTGAAGAATAACAATTAATACGCGATTGGCCTTCTTGGATTTGTTCTTGTTGTTCTGGTGATTGTTGCGGCAGTTGTTGTTGATTTTGGTTCTGCTCTTGTTGTTCTTTTGTTTTCTTATAAAGTCTTATAAGATTCCTTTTGCTTAATCCAGAATTTGGCATATTAACAAACTGAAAAGTTAAAATATCCCGAAAGTAAATAAAAGAAACTACTTAAGTAGTTTAGTCATTGTAGACTCAAACAGGTTATGTGGTGAAACTTTTTCGAATTATCTGCATGCCATTATATTTTATTATATTTATTATTATATTATCACATTATTTTATTATATTTATTATATATTATTTTAATTCCGCTAAAGTAATCGAGCAAGGTAAAGATTCGTCTTGAAAGCGTCGATGAAAAAAATGAAAAATTAATTAATTATGTAACACGTTACATGTAACTCAATTCAGATGAAATGAGCATAAAAAGGTGCGACGGTAATTTTTTAATTAACTTTTGCCTGCATTGAGATTCTTTTGCAACTTATGAACAACACTATTAATAAATATAAAGGGAAATAATCAAAAAGGAGGTTCAAATAATTTTTCTCATATCACTACTTCACCAGTTTCTGCCCGTTAATTAAAAAAGAGAATGATTTCGTAGCAACTATAATTCTCCTTTAAAATTAAGATAACAAATTTTACTTACATTTATTTGCAATTTATTTCACGATCGAAAACACTGTAAATTACGCGAACACGTCTGATCACTTCACTAAACATCAACAACTGCTGCCCGATTCCAAAACGCCGACAAGAACATGACTCATAAAAAAATTCCCGGAGTCCGAAACTGAAACAAGGTAGTGAGTTGTATCACAAGTGGCAGCACATTCGTCGTGTGGCACAATGTGAGGAGTGCTACGTCAGTCAGCACATACAGCATGCTACGACCAATTGCTACCAACAATTGGGAAGCATATATTCTATCATCAGCTGCTAGAGTTTCGTTCCCATAGTTCGTTTGCCAGTTTCGTATTTGTGGAGCATAAGCATAATCTACAATGCATGGTAAAACCACGTCGCCAAAACGACATGGCTTTTTTTGTTAGCTTCCCACTCTTGCATTTGAAAATTCATGGTTGCAAAAATGTTTCTTCTCTTCCATTCATTTGACGGCATGAGCACGAGCTTATTTGTAGTAGCTTAGAATAATAAAATTAGAAGAAGCGACAAGAACAACACAAAATGTGCAACCAATTCTGTTCGCACCCTGTGCCACATCACCGCCAGTTGAAAAATATTAAAGCTGTAGGTCATCAAAGTTGAAAACCCGAAAGCTTGAAACGAACTTTTTTATAGTGTCGTGATCGTGATGATGTGTTTTGCGACTTTAGGAATAAGGAGAGGAGTAGAGACGTAAGGGTGTGGTAATGTTCTGCGAGAATTTTTTGTTTTTAATTTATTATGATTGCAGTTTTACACATTTGCTGTGGTTTTCATGGTTTTTAGGTGGATGCGATTGCGTAAGCGTGGGAAAAAATAAGCAATTGAGATTCTGCGCACCTCTTTTTTTTTTTTAATTGCTGTAATATTTCATTAGTACAAAATAAGGGTAACGTAATTTTAGAATAATTTTCTTTGACAAAATCAATGAATGGTGGAAGGGTCGGTTATAGGATCGATTGGATGGGATGGTAGGATGGATTAGACGAATATGGATGGATCGATAGTATTGGGGGCGTGAGGAGAATCTAGATGGATTGAAAGGTTAAATTGAATGAATGGAGGAAAGAAAGGATAGGTGATAGGATGGACGGAAAGCGAGAAAAGTTAAGAGTGGATTTTTGGTTGGCACAGGTACATATGTACGGTATGTACGGGAAAGCTATGAAACAGCATTGAAATAGCGTTGATAACAAAAATATTTACGACTACCTATGTCTCCAAGCGATTTAGAATTTTTATGCATTGGAGGCCGACAACGGCACATTGCATCTGAAAAATTCCAACCGGTCACCAAAGTGAATATAAATTCTTCCGAAACACATTTTCTGTAAATTTCTAAGAAAAAATGAATGCTTGTTGCTTGTCTACGAGTCTACTTTACTAATAATTGTTGGCGGCCCAGGCACCTGTTTTCGGCCTCCAATAATGCAAACAAATTTTAAGGAAAAAATTTTCAGTAAGTTTCTAAGAAAAATTCAGTACTTCTCTACATAAGGTCGAGCCATCGTTGATTTTATATTGGAGCGAAACATTGTTAGCTTTTAGAAGTGTACAAAAAGCAAGATACTCCTAATCTAACTAGTCTAATTTTCTGCTGTGCTGTGTAATTCAGTTTTCAGTTTTTTTTTGATACATTATTTTTTACAGTTAATCTACTCAAAAAGTTTCTTGTGTTTGAACTTACGAGTGATTCTTAATTGTGTAGCAGTTTTCCGTGATCGAAAAATTAATTGAAAGGTGGTAATTAAGGTTAATTCCTAGAAGTGAAGATGGATTTGTTGTTTGTTTTATTTTAACGCAATATGAAATGTGATGTTACGTGAAATTTTCATAAAACTAAAAATTTTTTTTTTATTGACTAAAAGTTATAATTACCTTAAAAAACTAAATATATGTAGATTAATAGGTATGTATATACATATGTAGGTAATATAATAATTTCCTCCTTTTTAATTATTTTGGTTTTTGAATTAAAAAGTATGTAGGTAATAAATTTGATCAATTTGGTTTTTTACTCTTTTTGTTTTAAAAATGGACCGAGAAAAAATATGGGGTGTTAAATGTGAAGTATTGCATTGCAACAAAGCTAAGAGGGATAATCCTGATTTGAGATTTTTTAAGTTTCCTGACAGGGGAAATGTTTGATGAGTGGATAATTGCCTGCCGCGTATGTATGTTCCCGTCACTTTAATGAAGATGATTATGGAAAGAAAAATTGAAAAAAATATGATCCCTTCACGAAATTTGTCGTTTGATAAATCAACTCATATAGACGAGCCTGCATGTCATATTCCAGTTTTGTTTTCAGGGAAACATATTCAAAGCCAGATCCAACGGAATTAAATTTTCGCGAACTTCCACATTTAGAACCCATGGATATAGTAATTTCCGATGGAGACGAAAACGTACCTCCTTCAAATTGTAATTCTTGCTTAAATTCTGTGCAAACTGTGCAATTTTATTGGTCCAAGTACGCTCATCTAGTAAAAAGATATAAAAAATTACAACAAAGGATAAAATGTGTTTCTATTAAAAGAAAGGAAAATAAATTTAGGCTTAATATTAAAAAAAATCAAATCACGAATTTAAGACGAAAAACTAAGAAGCCCTTTTCGACTGCAATTAAAGCTTTGCCTTATGTAGACAATTACGCTAAGATATTCTGTAAAATGATTTTGTGTAAGAAATCAAAGTCAAAGCGTTTCGATCAAAATCAAAAGAATTTGGCATTGGATATCCATTATAAATCTCCTTCTTTATACAGATATTTGAAAGTAATTTTACATTTTAATCGTCCCTCTGTTAGGTCCTTGCATCGTTGGCAATTAATTAAAAATACTAGGCCTGGTTTCAATGCCAACATAACGGAAAATTTGATGAAAGTTACACCAAAATGGGATAAACCAAGAAGCATCCTTAATTTTCGACGAAATATGCATAAGAATAGTTAAGTTATGATATAACTTCCGATAAAATTATTGGATTTTCTGACACTGGAGATACCAAAACAATAGAACCTGCAAAATATGTACGTCTCTTTATGATTAGAGCATTATTTGGGACGTGGAAATTTATTATTAGTTATTACGCAACTAACAAACCTATAAAAGGTGAGTGCTTGGAGGAACAAATAAAGTAAAATATTGATTATTGCAAGAAGATTTTTTTTTAACGTAAGAAGTATTATGTGTGATCAAGGCTCAAATAACAGAAATTGTTTTAATCGCCTAAATATTTCTCCAGAACAGCCTTATTTCTACAATAGCACTGATAAAATTTTTGCGTTATATGATTGCCCGCATCCAATGAAATCTATTAGGAATACTCTTTTGAAAAAGGATATATAATACAAGGATGATGTTGTAACATGGAAATGTGTCGAAGAATTGTATGCATTAGAAAAAATAATCACACAAAAATGTGCCATAAGTTATCTTCCAAACACGTAAGGCCTAATAGTTGGCAGAAAATGAAAGTATCATACGCTGTGCAAGTAATGAGTAACACCTGTATCGCTGCCATCAAAACGGCGTATGAATTGGAGATGTTTAGTAAAGAAGTATAACCTAATGCTTTATCAACATCAATATTTTTTGCAAAAATAAACAGGCTATTTGTTTGTTTGAATAGCAATGAACCGTACAACAGAAATTTCTACAAAAGCGCTTTAAAGAGAGATAATACGGTGCTTGCATATTTAGAAGAAATTACGCCTTATTTGAATGTCTTATCATTCAAAGCCGATAAGCAAACGTATTGGCTTAAAGGACTTATCCAAACAGTTATAGTCACTTTGCAGTTAGCAGAAGACATTTTTTCTGAATACCCTGATATCAACTTATTTTTAACATATAAACTAAATCAAGATAGCATAGAAATTTGTTTTCTTTAATAAGAAGTAAAGGTGGATTCAACAGAAATCCATCCTTAAGTTATTTTAATCAAATAGTTGCAAAAATTATTTCACACAAAGTTCTTCCTTCACAATCAGGAAGTGATAATTGTCAAGAGGATGAAGAGGAATTTTTATTTGCTTAAGAAGGAATTGCTCAGGATAATTCTGAAAATGAACTAATGGGAGAAATTTCTGCTTATAATAGCGGCAAGAACCGTAATGAAACATGTTCCGATGGTGCAGTGTAGCAGCAGGATATTATAAATTCTACCAGTGAAATGGACAATTTGGAATACGACTCACTTGGAGAAAATACTTTATCTGAAGACGCCTCTTTGAGATATTTTCTTGGATTTATAATTTCAAAATTGTTGCCAAAAATATGTTGTGAAGCATGTAATTCAGAGATGAGAAGATCTGGTGAAATGATTACACTTAAAAAAAAATCTGAAAACTTTTTGTTTCACAAGAATTATTCGAACCAATCAGATTTTGGCAAGCTAACGGCTTCAACTGATTATTTTTTTACAATTTCGAAAATTCATATAAGTGAATTTAAATCAATAATAAATGTTAACCCTGGTATAAAAAACATTAAAGAAGAAATTATTAAATTGGCTTCGAAAAAAACTTGTAACAATCCTGATTTTTCGTTTTGGCTGTCTACGGAAAATCCATGTTTCGAGCACCATATGAAAATTCTGGATTACTTTATCTTAATTCTATTGAGAAAATACTGTATTTGGCAATCACACAAATTTTCAGAAATAATGAGTATACAAGATAAAATGCATCCAAAATTAAAAATCATTAAACAATAGTATGTATATCCATTATTAATTTAATTTGTAAAATGTGGCTATATGCTACGTTCCTTTTATCGTCTTGAATGAATCTGTGTAAATCGACAAAATGATGTCATAATATTCTATGCACATAGAAAAGGAACGAAATAGAATCATTCCAAGTATTTGACATTTCTTTGAACATTTGACAAAACAAGTACAAAATCATATAAATTGTTGTTCATCAAAAACAAAGCCATTAAAACTTATCCCCGACGTAAATTTAAACAACACACAAATTAACCAATACAAATGGAGTAGATATATGTATTTAGTGGGTGGAGGGGGGGAGTGAATGGATAAGAGCATGGTGGAGTAGGAAGCCCGTGACAGGGGAAGAGAGGGAAGCCAAAGGTGGAGCTCTGGTCGGCACTCACAAATATTCACTGCAACTTTTAAAAATTAATTGAAAATAAGAGCATGTAAGTATTCCAGAAAATAAAAGAAGGTTCTTTCTCAGAACGACATGTTCTATTTCTTGGATATACATTCTACTTACATTTTTTCCAATTTTGTATTGAATTATCAAAGTTATGAAAACAATTTTCGAATTTATTTGAGTTTATGACACGGATTCCTTCAAATTCTCGTTTCCTTGTAGGAAGCCATCGGACAGGGTACATATTATATGGATATTGTTTGAAATTAAAATAGAAGAACACTTATACAAGCAATTTCATATGGACAACATTATCCAAAATTACTGTGGTTTCATGATTATATGATTGAAGTTACAATGCAACACTTTTCAAACGCATAGCACAGGGAAAACGGTTTTAATAATGACTGCGAGTCTCAAAACTGTCCGAGGTGCTCTCTCCGGAACGGGTGAAGGTTGATCTATTTTGTTTCTAAAAAACACTTGTTTTTAAGATCTTATTTATTTTTTAACTTAAAAAAAAGGCATTTTAAAATTTTACATAACTTTGATTTATCAATAACAAAATTGGCAACTATGTAAATAAAATTTCCTTTATTTTCATAAATATTTACGCGCTCCCATTTTAAATTAATTTGTAAAAGTTGCAATGAATTTTTGCGTCAGCTTCGTTGTGATAACCAAAATTCACCCTTAACTTTTCTCGCTTTCCGTGCCGCGTCCATCCTATCACCTATCCTTTCTTTCCTCCATTCATTCAATTTAACCTTTCAATCGATCTAGATTCACCTCACGCCCCCAATACTATCGATCCATCCATATTCGTCTAATCCATCCTACCATCCCATCCAATCGATCCTATAACCGACCCTTCCACCATTCATTGATTTTGTCAAATAAAATTATTCTAAAATTACGTTACCCTTATTTTGTACTAATGAAATATTACAGCAATTAAAAAAAAAATAGGTGTGCAGAATCTCAATTGCTTATTTTTTCCCACGCTTACGCAATTGCATCCACCTAAAAACCATGAAAACCGCAGAAAATGTGTAAAACTGCAATCATAATAAATTAAAAACAAAAAATTCTCGCAGAACTTTACCACACCCTTACGTCTCTACTTCTCTCCTTGTTCCGAAAGTCGCAAAACACATCATCACGATCACGACACTATAAAAAAGTTCGTTTCAAGCTTTCGGGTTTTCAACTTTGATGACCTACAGCTTTAATATTTTTCAACTGGCGGTGATGTGGCACAGGGTGCGAACAGAATTGGTTGCACATTTTGTGTTCTTCTTGTCGCTTCTTGTAATTTTATTATTCTAAGGTAGTAGTTAATCAGCACAAACGATGTAGTAATACCTCAGGTGTATTCAGCGTAATTTAGAACCATGTAGGGGAATTTAGAACAAAACAGCTGTAAACTGGAACATGTACTTTCAGTCGTGAATGCAGTATTTTATATTATTCGACTTGTCCCAAACAATTTCTTAGTTTATTATACTATAGTATAATTATTAATGCCAAATACTTCCTTTGATATAATTCTGTAATGAAATCGAGAAACCGATTACATTTATGATAATTGACAGATTAACAGCTGTTTAATTTGGCAGCTTACCACTACTTACATATTACTTGTATTTATATGCATTCTTTAGCAAACGATATCGTTTTGACGACATGGTTTTACCATACATTGTAGATTAGGCATAATGCCAAATCTACAATGCATAGTAAAACCAGGTCGTCAAAACGATATCAATTGATGAAGAATGCATATAAATACATGAAATGTATGTAAGTAGTGGTAAGCTGCCAAATTAAAATGCAATAGCTTTCTCGATTTTACTGCAGAATTACATCAAAGGAAATATTTGGTCTCAATAATTTATACTATAGTATAGTAAAATAAGAAATGATTTGGGACAAGTCGAATAATATAAAATTTTGCTTTCAAGACTGAAAGTACAAGTTCCAGTTGACAGCTGTGTGGTTCTAAATTCTCCTACATGGTTCTAAATTATGCTAAATACACATGAGGTATTACTATATCGTTTTTGTTGATTAACTACTACTCTGCTCATGTCGTTAAATGAATGAAAGAGAAGAAACATTTTTGCAAGCATGAATTTTCAAAAGCAAGAGTGGGAAGCAAACACAAAAATCCATAACGTTTTGACGACGTGGTTTTACCATGCATAGTAGATTAGGCATTATTGTTCACAAGAGCAATCTGTAAGAGCTCACAAACCATTTCGCGAAATTATTGTGTCGATAATAAAATTTTTCTATTTCAGCAGTCCTTTCGAGGAAAACTTGATAGAGGATTTTCCCGTATTTTGTCAAGAAGCAAAATTTTTTTTTATAAAAAACATTTTCTTTATTTGACATTTATCTAGAAAAACCCGTTTTCATGAGGTTAATTTATTTGACTATCAGAACCAGCTTAACACAAGCTCGCTGCATGGACACGTTTAATAAATAAACGGTCAACAATACATGCGTTTCATCATTTAGTCGGTGTTAGTATTAGTATGTTAAAATAAACATAAGCCAAACACCGGATAAAATTACATACAATGCACAAAAACAATACAAAAAAGATTAAATATTATATAAACGTTTTTTTAAAACATGCTTAGAAACGTCAAGAACAAACTGCTCAGCCATATTATTAACAGTAATGCACATGCGATTAACAGGTTCATACATGCTAAAGTTAGACCTTGGATTAATTAATTAATTTGTTTGAATTTTAATTTTAACAAAACGATGTGTTATTTTGTGGACCCTTAATATACCCGTGTATAGCTTAAGGTGGGTACTCAGTGATTGCTCTACCCTATATATATATTTATTTATAAATATATTTGTTGCAGTATGAATGTTTTAAACTACAGATAATGCGGAAATGTACAATAAATATATTTTCAGATTTTCTCTCAAGTATCTCCTTTTCATTCAGCCCATCCTATACACCCATATTTGTGAATAAAATATTTATCCTCAGATTTATAGGAACCTGGAACGTAAAGACTCGAAATGAGATGTTGAGGGGACGTCTGTATAAATGCAACAATTTGAGCTTAAAGTAGTCACTTAGTTGGATGTTGCAGTACGAGTATATATAAAGGATCTCAATATAATTAGTTTGGTCGACCAGAGATTCTAAGCAATAGCCACAATGCAGTCTCTTTTAAAATGGCTATATGTATTTGAATACTCAACTTGCATTGGTCGCCCAGAGATTCTAAGCAATAGGTACAGTGCAGTCTCTTTTAAAATGACTATATGTAATTGAATACTCAACTTGCATTCTGACGCACCAGCTGAAGCAAGTACAGACATTAAAAATCAATTATAATTTAAATTTATGCCAACATATACATACATTTTCCGATTTCTCGTAGTAGTAGAGTAAATATTGAATACAAGAGTGGGACAAAAACAAGAAAACTTCAAATGCAATACCATGGTTGCCGTATCCTGTATCCTGCATTTCGAAAAATTCAAGAACTCAGGGGCATTTCCAGAGTATCCCGTTTTCATTTGCTTCCGTTGGAGCTTAAATTAATTTCGTCATTAAAAATCTACTCATTATGAAAACGCTTACTTCAATATTGTTTAAGGAATAGCGTTCTTGGTGTAGACTCAACCTAGCTTACCAGACACATTGAAAACGTAGCATTAACTTCCGTTGAATGAATTTTGTAATTACTGAAATTTACTTTTGAATAACAAATTGAGGGTAGAGGTTGTGCCGTTGGGTTTAGGATTTCGTGTGATAACAGCAGTTCGTTTTATGCAACAGAAAAAAGTGCACTTGTTTCAAGCACTGCTCCAGCTTTAGAGTAAATTAAAAAATAAATCGTCAATTAACACACTCCTTAATCATAAATATGAATTTATTGCAAACGTATGTATGTACATTAACACAAACATCTTTATGTAATGATATCAGGTGCAGTATACTTTTAAGGCTTTAATAGATGTGGCGTGGGAATTGTCGCAGTATAATTTTAGAAGTCTTATATCTTTAAATGTTTTTATACTTCCAGTTCGTGGCAATATAATGAATGGAATAACCACTTAAATTGAGGTAGTCTAGCATATAGTGATGAAAAATATTTACAGTTGTCAGTTTTAAGAAGCTGGCAAAATAAAGAACCAAGTGGTGTCTGTTTAAAGCTTTTCATTCTCGGGAAAAACATGTTAACTTTTGTAAAAAATAAACTATTATAAAATGATAAGATTCAATGCAATTTTAAGTAAATTCACGGTCTTATTAGGGTAGTACAGATTGAATTAATAATATTATAAATTGAATATAAGTATTCTTGGATGAGATAGATTTTGCTTAATTTTTTTAAATGAAAAGATTCTTAAAACGAGATTTTTGGGTGAATCGTTGGGCCCTGGGCTTGCTTCATTTTTATTGGTTCCCAATTCGTAATTTGTTTTCGGCGGGGTATCATGATTTTAGGATTTTGTTTCTTGTTGGATTGGTTGAAATTCAGTCGTCTCTGCAAAATCTTACTGCTTCCGCTTTTTAGTTCGTTTGATGGCAAAATAAAAGTTTTCTTTGTCGTATTATTTTATTAATTATTGACATGCTGATCTATATGTATCGCTATATGGATTTGTTCTCATTAGTGGCACTTTAATCAGTATTACTACTGGCGAATAATGATATGTTATTACTAATGCATGTTAATTGTTTTTGTAAGATATTAAAATATTTATTACATTATTAAGTGAAGATTCATTTCCATACATATTATTTTATCGTGTAGTTACGTATATTTCGTTCCCTTCATGGTAAAATGTATTAAATTAATGTTAGATATGGTTGTAAATTATTATAACGGGTGGCGTAAAAGTAATGAAAAGAATTATTCCGTAAAAACATTGACACGATTATTCAACGTTCTTAGAGAGTATAACGGTCCATGTTTATTTTTAGTAATTTTACATTTCTTTACTACACAATTTTCAATATCAGAATGACAGGAGATGTCATATGAAAAAAATATAGGTAATTTCTATAGTGCCAGTACACCGTTAGATGTTGTATGAGAAGAGCTCGTAGAAAACCTCATAACTCAATAATTGTTATGGTCGTAGCATACTGCATGTAGCAGTATGCTACACTGAGACTAGATACACCATGTGCACTCGGCCTACTGTTTTCTGTATGGATGGAAATCTATACGCGCAGAACGCACCCTGACAGGAAGAAAAAGAAGAGCGCTAATGAGTTGAACTTTTGGCATGTGAAAGAAAAGAGCGAAAGTGGCGCGACCTTTTTGCAGACGTGAAAATCGTGTTAATCTCCATAGGTAAGGAGAGTTAACTTCCTTTTATCAATTACACGCGACGTAATAAATAATCGTGTAACCAATTGGTGAGGTCTGCCAAAAAATTTCAACCTAATCAGTGGCGGAAATAAACTACGCCTGGGAATTTGTCTACCGTTAGTTTGCGTTTTGCTCGGGTATCCCAGTTCCAAGTAACATCCGTCGGCTCTCGGGATCAGAAAGCCTAGTCCAAAAAAAGGATCCACTGTCACAGGCACCAAATAAATTCAGGAAATCCAAAAAAAAAAGGTAAAAATAAATTTTGCCCACTCATTGTAAATGCTCGCAATACTCACGAAACTTTGTCGACAGGCAACAAAACAGGAAAAAGCAACAAAATGGGCGCACCCTATTTGAATTTACATGCAAAGGGGGGCCCTCAAATTCCTACGTTGCCATTGTAAGCACCAGAGGTATCCCCGGGGGATCTCCGGCGGTGTTATATAAGTCTAACGAAAGAGACAAGGCAGGACCTCGCATTTTGGTCTCTTTGGACCACGCGTAGCAGATTGGGTGCAGTTTTCGAATCCCAAGAAAGGATCGAATAATAAGCAGTGCATAGTCATAACCGAAGTTCATAGCATCTGAGGTAAATACTTTGGCTGGCCTCAAGTTGGCCTGCCTTAACTATGGAGGTGCATATAAGTGACATGCTGGACCTTATTCTGTCACCAACTGTGGAACTTTTAATTAGAAAGGAGTAAGATTACCTATTATAAGACGATTTTAGTTTGATAAATATGAATTAGAATTATTCATTTCGTGCCTTACGTTGCAGTTAGCCACTAATATTGGTTTCAGTATTAATCGCTTAAGATAATCTAAAGTGCTATCAAATTTGACAATTGCATTCGGTATTGAATAATCTTATATGTATTTCCGTATAGCTTTTATTGTTAAAAAGATGAATTACTTATAACTTACTAATTTAGGACTTTACGCGGCATTAGCTGGGAGTGTAGCATAACCTAGTATATTCTTTAAGGCAAGGTTTTTACGGCCGTTCACCTCTTATTTTAGTGCTCCAGAATTGCTGTGAGCATTTTCTATAGTATTATTAGTATTGCTATTATTGATTATTTTGGACTTGGTTTCTTTTAATGATATCACGACATAATCGGGTTAAGCCTTGCGTAAATAACGACTCTTTGTACATATCTACTATTACACGTAACTCAGTGTTTACAAGTTTGAACGAATTCCTCTCGTCTCTTTTTATTTTTTGAGGCCACCCCGTCCCTTTAACACGTACACGATTTGTTTTTCTGTATATTTATATATTTCTTTTTTACTATTTTCGACACTCTCGTAGACCCACTTTCCGTCATCATAGCGAGCTGAAATTTAGCACACAGGTTCATGTCACGTGACAATTGAATCTATCAAAATTTGAACCGAAAATTTCCATGGAAAACCCAGAAAATCGGAAAAAATCATTTGAATATTTGGTACAAATTTGATTAGTGATAAATCCGTTGCGGGAAAAACGCAAAGTTTTCCGATTTTTCCGAAAAAAATTTCCGGAATTTTCCGACTTTTCCAGAAAATTTTCCGATAAAAAAGTTTTCTAAATTATACAGGATCAAGCTCCCTATCAGCTGGCATCATTACTTTCTCTCCGACAATGGTGAAAACTTGCAGAAAAAATCGAGGAAAATTCATGTAAAACGCTTTTCCGGAGTTTTTTCGACCTAGGAAGCGTTTGAGCGTTTTGCAACCTAAGACAAAGTTGTAGAGCGAAATGAGTTGCATAAAGTTGCTTTTGTGGAAAACTCCACGGAAAACTCGGAAAAGCGGGAAAATCATCGGAAAAATTTTCATCGATATGAGTAGTGATAAATCTGTTTCAGGAAAAATGCAGAATTTTCCACTTTTCTGGAAAATTTTCCGAAAATTTCCGGAATTTTCCGACTTTTACGGAAAATTTTCCGACACAAAGTTTTATAAGCTATGCGGAATCAAATTTTTTTCCATCCTACTGGCATCAATACTTTCCCTTCAACAATCATGAAAACTTGCATGAAAATCGAGAAAATTTCATGTAAATTTTTAAAAAAAAATCATAGTAATAGGAAAAGTCTGTGGAAAACATGGAAAATCGGGAAAATTCATGTTATATGGGATCAAGTTGGAATACAGCTGAAAAGCGCTGTTTAAAACATAATTTGATTTTCAGAAAACCGTTGCAGTACT
Source organism: Dioctria rufipes (assembly GCA_963924295.1). Classification (NCBI taxonomy): domain Eukaryota; kingdom Metazoa; phylum Arthropoda; class Insecta; order Diptera; family Asilidae; genus Dioctria; species Dioctria rufipes. Next base: position 104,914,095 of record OZ002740.1, read on the forward strand.
TCAACGATTTGATACTCGAAAAATTTTTGTTTTCGGATCAGCACCAAACATGACTTAAAATGTCGGTAATGATAAGCTGAACAAAAACTTCCAGGCAACCACGGTGCTGGACTTCCAATCATCTCATCGTAACTGCCTTCAAAATTTCAAATTTTTCGAAACCTCGGTAAACCGTAGTCCGAGTTATCGAAACTGTTCGGATTGTGTTCGAAGTACGGTCAGTCGATTGGAAACTCTCGAGTCGTATGGACGCAAAAAAATTTCACTGCGAATATTCAAAAATTGACTCAAAATAAAGAAGAAAGAAAGAAATATAAGGTTAAATATAAGAAAAATTAAAGGAAAACGGAAAATTAAAAGGAAAACGGAAAATTAAAGGGAAAACGGAAAATTAAAAAGAAAGTAAGAAACTAAAATTAAATTAGAATTAAGTAAAAATATAATTAAGTTCGGTTAAATTGATATTAGAACAATTAGTTAACGCGAAAAAGGCAGAAAATAAAATAAGTGATAAACGAGTTTTCAAACAAAACTGAGGCCAAGCCGCATGAAAAAGTAGAAAATAAACTTTTCTTCACACACAGAGGTGGAATCAGATTTTTTGATTGGGACATTTCTCTTGAATATTCTTTCTCTTCATGAACCAAATCACTTATTACCTCTGATTGATCATACTGAAATATATCGGTGATTGTCAGCGAATAAAATCTGAGTCCACCTCTGTGTGTGAAGAAAAGATTATTTTCTACTTTTTCATGCGGCTTGGCCTCAGTTTTGTTTGAAAACTCGTTTTTTACTTATTTTATTTAGGTGAATTACTTTTAGTGCATGTGTAACAATGTTAACCCTATTTCGTATCAGTTGTCTTGTCTTCTATAGTAGTCTAGACTGAATTATTGTAGACTGGGTTTTTATTTCCTTTTTACAGTAGGTCAAAGCCTTGTTACTAACTTGCGACCTTAGAAAAGGGGTAACAGAGTTTTTTTATTTTACTTATTAGTACTTAGAACTACGTGAAGTTATTTTATTGAATTTTGAAAAGTTAATCTTGTTACATAGATCCAAGATTCGTGCAGTTTGGCTATAGATATGTATATACAAAGTTAGTTCCTGTGAACCGTAAATTAGGCAAGTACATCAAGTGACCTGTCCAGTGAGGGCTACATAACCAAATTTTTTTGCGACAATTTCCTTTTGATTCGATTTTTCAGTAAGCCGAAACATTCCGCCTCCAGGGAGATTCTTACAAGGATTGTTTAATGTCAAGTAGATCACTGTTCCGTACCTTCGCCTTGAACGAATATTATAGAGATACTATTTTAAAATTTTGTGATATTACCCTAAACTTCTTTACGGATATTCCTTTAAATTTTATATTGTTAGCATATTGAATTTTTCGCGATGCTATTTGAATTTTGTATTGATGCTGTATAAACTCCCAATTAATACGGTGTGATCGCTCGCAACAGTGTACTTTAATCTATTAAGAAAAACTGAAATTGTAGTCAGACAATGGATAGATATGCTGAAGTTAATTTAGATTGTTTGTTAATATTTTCATTAAATGGATTCTTTTATAACGAGATGAAACATTAAGGTATTAATTACTCCTTTCACTCTCCTAGTGCCCTCTTTATTTGAAGGTCGACTCGGTCCTCTACTCTTCTCTTTTCAGGTCAACACAGGGACTCTGAAAATTATCTGCCCTCAGATTCAGTTGGGTGGTTGGGGCAAGCATAGAAGGCCAAACATCTGTGCCTTCCCAACGGATGTAGGTAAGTGGTGTAAAAGTTCCTTAAGGACTGAATGTGTGCTACGGCCTTATGATTTGTAGGCACGAAAAATTTTGTATATGACTGGTGGCAGCAGCAAGTCTTCGTGGAACCTCCCCACACTGTCCGCCAATAGCCGCGGCGAGCTAGCGTGCCGCCCTGTAGTCAACGCTGTCCACCGAGTGATCTGTCAACTCATGCTGGCAGTCTGGACTTCACGTCCAAGCAAATCACTCTCAACATACTACCATAACATAATCTCGGCTAAATATATCATGGATACTAACCAAAATGTATATTATTTCGATTGATACGTGTGCTCAAGCATTGATTATAAAGTATATAGATATACCAGTTTGTTGTTGACTCATTTCGCTAGATGGACATAGTTGTACCATTTTGAGCATATTGACTTATAGTTATGCAACTATTATACATGGAACAAATTTATACTTTTTAAAGTTTTTTATTACAAATTATTATTGTTAAAGCTTTTCATGAAATATACATGTGTTGATATAAAGGGTTTTCCAATAAGAGGTGTTATTTTGATATTCAAAGCAAAATCCCATTCTTTTAGATAAATGATCGGATCTTTATTGCATTATAAAGAGGAAGGTATGCCGTTTATAATGGAAAATAACATCAGCCAAATGACCACCACGGCCACGCCTACAGGAAATTCATGAAATTTCCCATAACCAAATCGCAAAGTGGCTGCCCTATGTCCTCGATAGCCTCACGAATTCCATCTTTGAGGTCTTGAATCGACGCTGGGCTGTTGGCGTAGACCTTCTCTTTCACGTGGCCCCAAAGGAAGAAGTCGCAAGGTGTTAAGTCACAAGATCTCGGTGGCCAATTGTGATCACCTCTTCGAGAGATAACACGGTCCGGAAACTTTTCACGTAAAAGATCAATGGTTTCGTTGCTTGTATGGCACATAACGCCGTCTTGTTGAAAGTAAACGTTGTCCAGATCAATACCATCCAATTCCGGCCATAAAAAATCATTCATCATCTGTCGATAGCGCAATCCATTCACCGTAACTGTTGCTCCAGCCTCATTTTCGAAAAAGTAAGGTCCAATGACCCCGCGGGACCAGAAACCGCACCAAACAGTCACACGTTGAGGATAGAGAAGCTTTTAAACAATAACTCTTGGGTTTTCCGAGCCCCAGATTTCTGTATTGCGGTCCGACAAGGTGCTTCACGATGACCCAAAAATATTCGAGTTTTACGAATGTCTCTGCCACATTTTCACCATTTTTATAGTGTATTTTAATAATTTCAATGCGTTGTTGAATCGTGCATCGTTCCATTTTTATTAATGGCGTAGTTTCTACTTGTCAAATGTCAAAAAATGACAGCTCCAAAAGTGACATCTACCGAAATAGCGGGCTAATTAAAATAACACATCTTATTGGAAAGCCCTTTATGTAGTTAAATACTTCAAATAAATACATACTCGCAAATATAAAAATTAACTTACTAGCACTAGAAAATAGTGGTTTTCTTGGATAAATAGCTCTTCCTAAAGATCCTAAATTTTCTGTCTTTCAGCGCATTCGATTCGTGCTGTACTGTATACTTCAACTATTCCATTGATATAAATCTCCAGTGATCTTTATATTGGAAAAAATTTTTAGAATATTTTGCTTAAAAAATTGGCGAAAATTCTAATTTTAGTATTGAGAAAATCATCCACTACCATAGCAAAATTACCTATTAGTTTTATGTGAAGCGGATAAAGAATAAGAACAAGTATAGATTGTCAGGTTTTATGATCCGTAATTATTTTGAATTTTGGATATTTTTATTAGTAATTGTGGTCTTTTCTTTGTGATAGTTTATTATTTATTATTTTACTCACAAACTGCCTGTTATGAATATAATACAATACTCTAATCTATAGTAGTAAACTTTGAATTAAATAAATATTGAATTAGAAAACAGTCTAAATATTGTAGCTCTATTCTTATATTGTAGCTATTTGATCTGTGCAATAGCAATTCATTTCCGTGGTTTATCCTATTCACACATGCAATATAATCTCTCTCTCTCTTGAAGGTCTTAATTTTCACTTCACTTACTAATCAACAGTCACTCAGTTCATATCACAAATTCTTTTTTCATTTTTATACCCTAGACGAAATCATAGGGGTATACTAAGTTTGTCATTCCGTTTGTAACACCTCGAAATAATGATGGTAGAGCAAAATGGATTGGACACCCATTCATAATATTAAAAGTTATTTCGATTTTTACATGTCCGTCTGTCCGTCTGTCCGTTCGTCTGTCCGTCCGTCCGTCCGTCCGTCTGTCCGTCTGTGTGCAGGATAACTCGAGAACGCGTATACTTAGAGAGCTGAAATTTTGTACACGGACTTTAAAAAAAAAAAAGGAAAATTAAGTTCGAAAATGTGACAAATCGGGCAACTCCTTCGTGGGGTTGCCATATAAAAATTTCGTTTTCCGCTATATATTTGGACACTGCCTGAGAACGCATCGACGTAGAGAGCTGAAATTTCGTACATGATGTTTTTACTATATTAGCAAATAAAATGTCAAAAATGGACTAAATCGGGAAACTCCTTCTTGGTGTTGCCATATAAAAATTTCGGTTTTTTACGTATACTTTGAAAACGATCAGTCCAAGACATTTTTATTGTACTAAGAACTTCTGCAGAATACGAAATCCTATAAAATTGGTTATTACCATTTTTTCTGTGCGACAAACTGTTCTAGAAATATATGCGAAAAACAACTTCAAAATCAATACTTGAATAGATCGGTGACCATACGAAATTTAAGACGGGCATTCATCTAGGGTATCATAAGAATTGGTCTTAGACCAATTCTAGCTTTTTTGCTTGTTCATTTTAGAAAGAGTTTAGTCTTGGGAAAAGTATATTAGGGGGCATACATTGGATTGACTTATGAGATGCTTTTCAAATTTATAAATATAATGTATAAATGAAAATCATTTTAGCCTTAGAAATCAAATCAAGCAATATGAATTGTTACGACTTCGAAATTTTGAATCATGAAAATAAATCTAAATGTTGAAAAGAAATTTGAAAAATGAATTGGCACAAACCCTAAAGATAGCAATCGAAACTCTTCAACTAAAGCAGCGTGCCTTACTGATTCTGCTTAACATAGGCACTTGTCGGCCTGAGGATTTCCTGAGGCGTAGACAATGATGTGTCCTGAAGGCTAGACTACTGCGTGGTCTGCAGTTTTATAAACACCAAGTCCAGGAAATCTGCTTCTTAGATTAGAGCCGCAAGTATATCTGCTGGAGACTGAGGGTATGACATCCTGGGCGTGTGCGGAATCAAGCCGACTTTATGTAGATTTGATGACTGCATGCAGAGGAGCTACAACGCTGGTGTTGCTTGTAGACCAACAGTTGGAAAGCTGCATCAAGCCGACTCTATGTCGACTTGATGACTGTATATGGAAGAGCTGCAACGGTGGTGTTGCTTATAGACCAGCAGCTAGTAGGCTGGGTCCATGTCGACCTTAACTTAATTTTACTTTTTTTTTAAAAAAAAGTCTCGAGTTATTGTGAGGACAGACAGACAGACGGATGGATGGATGGACGGACGGGCGGAGATGCAAAAATCAAAATAACTTTTAATATTATGCAAAAGTGTCCAATCCATTTTGCTCTATACCAACAACATATCTGTGTGTTACAAACGGAATGACAAAATTAGTATACGATATGATCCAGGGCATAAAAAGTGAAGTACTGCGAATTACTAGTCCCTAAATATTCACACACAAAAAATAACGCGAAGGCTGTAAGTTTGTTTTAAAACATGAGAGATCATGATGGGTGAAAGTAAACGTTGATGAGGATAGATTAGTTAATTTGGCGTAACAAGAAATTGCTCTTAATGATCCTCGGTGTTTTTCAATACAGTAATAGAAAGGTTTTTGTTAACTTATGGATAGAAATCAGCGAGGAAATGAAAATATCTAATAAGATGATTCATATCATATAGTATTATATAGTATAGTCATAATAGGTAAGTTCGTTAATTTTACTATGTAAATATTAATTTGATAAGGGCGTCCCGCGGACAAATAAATATACTCCAAGAATCTTTCTCTTGTAGTTCTTGCTGTATGCTATATCACTATAATCTACAATAATAGTCGCCTTCTTGTCTTTTGTTTGTTATATATTCCGTCGTAGATTCTCAAATTTTCGTACATTTCCTGTAATTTGTATCTATTCTTCGTAATTGATCCTCCATTAAATTCAATAGTTCATTAAAACTTGTAAGTGTTATTCTTGTATAATTATAAAATTTGTTGTTGTACCTTAGAGCTCTTGAAACCTTTCACCTCCTCTCTTGTCTTGTCGAACATAAATAATTATAAAAACACATTGTCGTGTAGTTATCAGTTCTTGTATTTTTATCACTTCTATCTCATCAGGAATTCACTGAATGTCTTTACAAACAGCAAAGTTTTTGAAACTGATTCAATGGTATGAATGACAAATTTCTTGCTTTATTTTTATAATGATTTAAAACACAATGTGTTGAAAATGATTGTCGTTTCTATCATGAATGGTTGTGAATGCAACTGCTAACGGCAAAATTACCAATTTTGGTTAATTATTTAATCTTTTTTAAGTTTCGAATACATCTGATATCGACAACAAACATTTTCAAGGGTATGTGCATTCAAATCAGTTAGCACCTATGCTATGTGACTTGATATCCACCAAAGTATGTAAAGCTTCCAAAAAATGATGAAATAATCGGTACTCACCGACTCGATTCAACACTGGAGAGAAGGTCTAAAGTCCTGCATATACAGTAAAAACTAATTCCCTAAAGTGAGTGGCAACAATTTGTGCCACAAAGGTTAGGTATTTGTCGATAAGATTAGGAAAAGCTCCACCGTGGAAAACGTAGATTAGGTTTTTATCCCTAAAATGTAGGTAGGTTTTCTCCCTCCAATGTAGGGAATTTTAATTTTTTCTCCTAAGATTAAGGAATATTCCTCAAAATGTAGGGATTTTTCCAAGTTTTTTTTTTTATTTTTTTCCGTAAAATGTAGGGAATATTCCCTAAAATGTAGAATAGGTGATAGCACCACCCTCCACCATAGGTGATAGAACACCACCCTCTTTAAAAACATAAGAATGAGCTGAATAGCTCATTTCTTATGGCCCATACTACTAAGTAGTACGGAAGTTATCTTGGTGCGCTGGGCACGCTCAAGCAAAATATTGAAAAACAATGTGTGAATTTATAGGTTTTCTGGTGCCAAATACCTAAATTCATTAAATGTTCCATTGACTTGGAGAAATTAAACTGATTTTCCCTTTATATCAGGAAAATTACATTTATTTTTAAGGAAAAACGTGTCTTAAATTTAGGAAATAGTCCTATTAATTTTTACAGTGTACCGCTTATTGTTCTTCAGCTTATTATATATTGTTTGGTCTTGTATACTGTTTACATTTCTATTCTCACATTAATGATCCGATTCGGAGCTGCTCAGATGGAAATATTGAAATATTATTAAAATTATGATAAGTTTGTAAAAACTTTAAATTTTTGGCATGAGAAAAAAAAATTACAATTTCCATCGGGTCGGAGGAGGCCATGCCGTGTGTCGTCCGGGACGTCAATTCTAGAAGATTATGGTGCCATAAATCATAAAAACCGTACTGTCTATTCGATTCGATAACGTGAAATTAAAAAGACTTACCGTTTGAGACACGGCAACACCAGACTTTCAATATTTTTCAATTTTTATTATGTACCTATACTGTGTGAAATTACAACGACTTGCCGTCTGAGGAACGGAGACCCACGCGATTCAAGGAGATGCCCAATCATTGGGAGTGGACATTAAAGATGGATATTAACATATAATTACTAAATACATGCCTTCCATGTGAAATTTATCGCCCACACGAGTGCAGAATTGATATTTACTTTTGAGGTGGATCTGGTGGGTAAATTTTGAAATAAAATTATCACCTTAAATAGGACTTACCTTGAAGTAAACGACAACTCCGGAATCAATGCATAGAGCCAAGAGAGACCTACCTCTTGAGTGGAGGTAATCCAACCACTGACATATATAACATGGACTGCCTGATTTTCTATTTCATATGGGTCAACTTTCGTTGGCAGGGTGTGACAATTATCTTAATTTCAAGTTTTACTTTCGTTTTAATATTCATATTAAAAGTTCAGCAAATTACAGATGCATTCGAAATTGTTTCTATTCTTGGAAGCTTATCTTCTACAACACCAAATATTTTTTAAACTTGAGTTTTAAAGAAATAAGTTTACGCAATTTTTGTCTGCCTGTCCCTAAAAGTAGCTATGGGGGACAGAGAAAGGATTACAAACACTGTATTGCCATCTATTTCTATTCTATATATTCATTTGGAAAACCACTGAACTGAAACTGGACTATGGTGGATTTCGTATAGAACTTATTATTTCAAGTTCAGTGGAATCCAGTCGATAAACCAAAAAGAGACAACCATAGAAAAGTGATCCCATAATAATGTCAATTAATGTAAGCAATTTTGTAGCGTCAGCAGTCCATTGTATATATGTCAGTGAATCCAACGCCTTACGAGTGATGTCAGAATGTCAATTTAAGAGATAGCTCGATTAGTAATTTTTGTTTTTGGTGTCTTTCGTTTTGCTTAAAATAATTATTACTGAAAACCTAAGTTTAAGAGTAAGCTCAATATCGATATATCCGTGAGAGCAGTCTTCGGTATTCCTGAAATTATAAGAGGCAAAGTTTGCTCTAAGGGCTTGTCTCCCATACGCTTGAGACATTCGTGTTATACTCATTTCAAATGAGACCCAAAGGAAGGAAAAGCGTTTCATGCAGGATTAACTGAATAGTCGGTATTCTACGACCCAGAAAGCCTTTTGGTGTACGACCCGTTCATCGACCAAACCGAATGCTTTTTAGGACAACGTAAGTACCTCCGTAGTCTAAGACGTTGGGCAAGCATTAAAAGAAAAAACCATTTGGTCTTTGTTCACGTATAGAATAAGAAGATATGCAGACTATAAAACTACTCGGATGATTGAATCAAAATTCCTCGCAGCCTGAATCAGTGGTGGATCGGGGGGGGGGGGGGGTTATTTGAAAAAATATATTTATTATTTTGTATTTGTTTATTTATATTTTTCAACTTCAAAAAAAAATTTTATTCCAAAACTCATAAAAACCAAAATTTATTTAAATGAATATTATTGTGCGCATGTGATGTAAGTGTATAAGTTCTTCTCAGTTTGGGACCCCAACTTTGTGTGATCCCTCGAGAAACACTTTCTAAGCCACAAAACAGACTCCCTCACTACCACATCAGAGCCCTAACTTAGTCCTAACATTCTAAAATATTTGCAGCATTCTCATATAAAACTACTGACATGTATAATGACTAATGTCCATAGAAAGACACTGCAGAAAGTGAATTCACTTCTATATGGCGTTCTCTTTAGGTTTATATCATAAACTGTAACTTAATTCAACGCGCACTGAATTAATTTCGGTAATCATATACGGAGCTCCGCGTAGCAAAATTATTGTGCTGGTACGTCTCAGCACAAGAGGAGGAAAATTCTTCCTTCCTTAAAAATTTCTCGTGTGGGTTGGCCCTAAATAAGCCGTCCGATCAGAAATTTCACAATTTCAAAATTGCCGGAACTATTTCCTTTCTATTGATGACATTGACACGTCTAGGCACATAAGTGTAGCAAAATCCGCGTGCAGTATACTCATAAACTTTACGTCTGTTCGCGTACTAGCTTCAAATCGTTTTGTAAGTTCTTACTCGAAGGCGTTCGCGTACTCGAAAACTGAGAGAGAAATTGTTGACATCACTTTTCCCCTCCGTTCAATTTATTACTTGATTTGACTAGGGAAAAATCGTCAAGTAAAAACTTCAAAAGTATCAGATTTGACAGCTCCCACTAGTTTTTCGATATTTTTGAGTTTTTAGCTATATTTCAAGTTTTTAGTTTACTTTAAAAGAAATGGATAAACCTGCTATTCCTCCTCCAGTGGAAGTAGAATGTTCTACAAAAACATTTTACGTATTCAAAGTGGTAAATTAAATTTGTTTATTGTACTCATGATACAAAGACAACAAGGTATGGCCGATTCGATAGAGATTTTTTGTGTTGCTACGTCATGAGGTGCCTACTGTCATTTCCAGCGAATTTGTTTTGAGTTTTTCGTATTTTATTGACTGAAATACGTTTTGAATATATTAAAATATTTAACAAAATATTAGTTTCTTCGTTTAAATCACTTCGGGAAAAGTAATTATGTGCTAGTGGAAAGCAAAGAAATTTAAAAATAGGAAATTTTTTTCACTGTAAAAGGACGATTGAAATTGAGACGAACAAATTCCTGACATTTGTCGCCAAAGGAGGCAAGCAATCAATTGACAGATTTTCCGGCCATACCTTGTTAATCTTTGTATCATGTATTGTACTTACGTTTTTCATGTTTTTATTTGAAAAAAAATATGCGAACAGACCTATAGTAGTGCAGCCGTCGATATCAGGTTAGTTGTATTTCTTATCTGTTGATATCAGTGACAGTAATCGAGCACAAATATACTTGTAATCTTAATTTTATTATTTTACTGTCAATGGGGGAAGTGTTTACGGAAGGAAGGATTTTCCTCTCCTTGTGCTTAGACATACCAGTACAATAATTTTGTTACGCGTAGTTCCATATATGATTGCCAAAATTAATTGTTTACGTGTTCAATTAAGTTACAGTTTTTGATAGAAATTAAAGAGTATTCTACTTGCTTTTACATTTATTCCACAAAAAAAATTTCTTCTCGTTATAAATTTACTGACAGCTGTTTCGATCCCTATCGGATCATCCTCAGAGGAGTAAACAAGTGCGAGATCGAAACAGCTGTCAGTAAATTTATAACGAGAAGAAAAATTTTTTGTGAAATAAATGTAAAAACAACTAGAATACTCTTTAATTTCTTTTAATAATGTTTTACAAATCGGTCACGAAAGATTCCATCAAATATATAGAGTTTTTTAGATAAACAATAACTGTATCACAAATTCACAGCATGTAATGATAATTTAATTATTATGTTATCACCTCAAATCGCAGGTAAACAACTATACAACCGATCGATTAGAAATTTCGCAATTTTAAAATGACCGAATCAATTTCTTTCAGGCATACATCAAGCAGCTTCGCACAAAGCCTATTACACTGAATTCCATTATTGCGGAGACTTCAGATATCCGAGTTTTCATTAATGAGGACCTGGACACGGATGAAGTGGGACTTCTTCACCTAGCTCTGAAACTGAAAAGAGAGAACGTAGTCCTACGTGTATCCACCAAGCACAGGAAGACATATATCTGCAGGCGGTCCCCTACTATTGCCACAGATCTTATATTTGAACGCTTTACTTCAGTCCTTGGGCAACAGCTGCTCACATTAGTCCCTGAAATCAACTCGTCAGTATAAAATCTTTCCGATGCATCACCTGCTACCAGCACGTGAAGCACTCTCCGATTTTCTTCCCCCCAATAAGCTTAATTTCATCTCCCTTAACGCTAGATCAACCCTCAAGAACCTAGCCGAAATACGGCACATTGCTCGGCTGGGCAGATCCAGCGCCCTCCTTGTCTGTGAAACTTGGACTAAGCAGTTTCACACTGCTAAAATGCTTGAAATTCCAGGTTACAAATTGCACAGACTTGATCGCTCAGAAAACAGAGGTGGTGGCACTGCCATTTATCTGGCTAACACGCTGCTATCTGGAGTTGTTTTTCAGGAAGTCACCAATAGTTGGGAAATGCTGGCTGTTAAAACATGGAGTGCTGACAGCTTAAATGACCCTATTGTCGTGATGGTACTATACAGACGTGTGGCCTCCTTCACTGATCATGATCTATCCAGTCTGAGCCTTATTGCTAGTCAATACTCCAGGGAGATCATTGCAGGAGACCTTAACATCGATATTAATGCTGCGTCTCATCTCTGCAGCTATCTAATGGAACTCCTTGATGAGTTTGGACTTGTCCTGGCTAATCATTCTCCAACACGCCATGGTACTTCTTCCGCCACCACACTCGATCTCATTATTACATCTCCTCTTTCTACTCCATTGCTAACTGGTCAATGTCCTGGTGTTTCAGACCACGACATTCTTTTTGGTACCTTCAACTTTCCAGCATCCCTCCCCCCGTGCAGATCGCACATATCGTAATCTCTCAGCTATTCAGCCAGACGCTCTACAAGCGGATCTTGGCAATAGGGACTGGTCGTTCGTCCACAATGCAGTGGATCCAGATGATGCAGCACAGCAATTCATGTGTGCAATCAAGTCTGTTTTTCATAATAATGTCCCCCTCAAAACCATCCGAACCTGGAGCGCCAGTGACAAGATACTCAGTAGACCTGATGTGTCCCTGTTGTGTCAGGTTCGAGACATTGCCTATACTCATTGGAAGAGGTGCAAGAATTCAGAAAATCTTAAAGCTTTTAGACTCGCTCGTAGGCCGGCTGAGCACCTTATCCGGAAACTAATCAGAGGGAACACCTTGAATAATTTCAGGGATGGAGTTGACTGGCGCAAGGTTCGTAATCTGGGGTTAGGATCTAAAGCTAGATCTCAGACTAATGTAGACCCTGAAGATTTTGCTAATCACCTCTGCTCGGCGCAGTCTACGGCTCCACCATCAGTTCCTCTGGCCCCCGCCAACTACAGTCTTAACCCACAGTCCCATGTCACCAGTACTTCTAGCCAATCACCAATGGACAGCCCCTATCCTTCGGCTGATGGATTTTCCTTCCGTAGTTTCAGTGAGGCTGAGGTACTTGAGGCTTTCCAACGTATCAAATCTAACGCTGTGGGACATGATGGAATCCCAATTAAATTCCTCAAAATCATTCTCCCTTTTATTTTACCAGTAGTTACGCATCTATTTAACAGACTTGTCACCTGCTCCCTCTTCCCCAAATGCTGGAAAACCGGCATCATCTCTCCAATTCCCAAAGTCACGTCTCCCAACTGTCCCGGTGACTGGCGTCCCATCTCCATCCTCCCCTCAATTTCGAAAGTTTTCGAAGTCCTTATCTCAGATCAGATCATTGAACACATTGAAGATACTCAACTGCTGTCAACATTCCAGTCTGGCTTTAGACATGGGCACTCCACTACCACCGCCCTTGTTAAAGTAACTTCTGCCATCCGCAAACTATGTGATGAAGGCAAGCACATAGTGCATGTGCTGTTGGACCTCAGTAGAGCGTTCGACTCCGTTCCTCACAATTTACTCATTGACAAGCTTGTGAACACTTTTGGTTTTGGTTCCGCTGCTGGTAGGCTCATTTACAGCTATCTGACTTGCAGGACACTAATCGTTAATAGTGATGACCGATTCTCAACTCCCAGGGGTACTATCTCTGGTGTTCCGCAGGGGGCGGTTCTGGCTCCACTCCTGTTCACTATATATATTAATGATGTTGTGGAAGTGCTAGGTGATCATAAATTCCATCTTTATGCTGATGATTTGCAAATCTATGGTGCGGCCAGTGTTGATGAGCTTCCGTCTCTGATTGAGGCGCTCAATGTTACGCTTGGCAACATCTCAGACTGGTGTCAGTCTAGTGGTCTGACCCTCAACCCTGCGAAAACGCAAGCAATTAGATACAACATTCGCGATAATCCATCCATCACTAATGGCTTGCTTCCAAACCTGCTTATCCAAAATCTGATCATCCCTCTCTCCGACAGACACGTCAAAAACCTTGGTCTTCTTATGGACCCCCATCTTACATGGCGACCACAGATCAGTAGAGTTTGCTCTCGGATCTACTTTGGACTCCGCTCTCTATACGCGGTGTCACATCATCTTGATCAGTCCATCAGACAATCCCTGATTATGTCACTTATCATGCCGCATTTTTATTATGCGGATGTTGCTATGTACCCCCTGCATGCTGCGGAAATTGCAAAATTAAACAGGGCGCTGAAAGCATGCGTAAGGTACATCTTTCGTCTCAGACGGCACTCCCACATCTCCGCTCTGGTTCAGCTGTTCATGCCTGAACTCCTGGCTAAGCTCTTGGAACTTAGAGTGTTATGCTTCATAAACAAAGCTAGATGTTGCTCACTACCTGTCTACATAAACCAATCACTCACGTGGAGCAGCCTTAATGATCTCAGAGTTGTCCTGCATAGAACTCGCACTCGATTTGGGTCCAATGACGTCTTTGGTCAGGGTGCCATCCTCTGGAACTCCCTCCCTGAACCTATCAGAAGAGCTGGTACCTACAGGGAATTTAAGGAGCTCGCTTTGTGTCACTTAATGTCTGATTAAAATAAAATTTATAAAAAAAAAAAACAAAAAAAACAAAATGAGTTGATGAGTTGCAATTATTTATTATATTATTATTATTGTGATATTATTGTTATATTATTACTTATCACTTTGCTTGACTTTCACATTTTTTCTTTTTATGTTACTTTACTTTACCTTCACATTTTTATTTGTATTTGTAAATGGCGTTTGCCATTCTATTTCTATCTTGAGTGCCTAGTGCTCTCTCTGTTGTATGTCTTTATTACTGTAAATGTTTTCTACCGCAATGAGTCTGTTCATTGCTCCTATTTTATTTTGCTAAACGACTTGTATTTTTTCTATTGTATCCCAACTAGCTATTAATAACTCGATGTACCTAACGTTGTAACGTAGCGTAAGCTGAGGTTCTTTAATAAATGATTTTTCTATTCTATTCTATTTCCTTTTCAGTAGTATTAGTGGTATACTGCCCGTCCTCCCGATCGAAATTTAGCATTTTGGAATTCGTCCTACCCCCGAATACTTCTCACCCGTAAAAACTGCCTATAATCACCCGCGTGTTGGCCCAGGCTTACGTCCGATTTGAGGTGATAATATAATAAAATTCTCATTATGTGCTGTGAATTTGTGATACACTTATTATTTATATCAAAAATTGTTACTTGTTTGAACGTTTACACAGTTAACCTGGTAATCATATAAGGAATATAATGTAGCAAAACTATTGTGATAACACGTCTCTGCACGAGGCGCGCAAATTCCTTCCTTCCCTAGAAGTGAAGTGTGTTGGTTGGCCCATGAGCATTTCGCAAAATTTGGGAAGTGTTCAGATGAAAGCCAAAATTTTTCCCCATAATGTTGCCTTTCTTTTTCCGAAAGTAGTTTATGTCTGTTCTTAATTAGTCTTTCAATCAAAGTATCCATTTCCAATAGATGTCTTCTTTTCTATTGCACTATGGCACGTAACCATATTATTTAAATGTTATATAAATACATATCTGTCATATAAATGTTGAAATACATACTCGTTTTTGGTAAATTAAACACCTTACAATTGTATTTTTATTTTGCAGTAAGATGACCATGACCCCCTAATTTTAACGCTAGATCCGCGCCTGGCCTGAATACCGCTTCAAGGGTGAATATTAGTGTGAATATCTACTTTTAATAATAAAATAAGTTAATATGGCTAGATAAGACAGGTTTTCCTTTACTCTCTCCTCACTCTTCTACAGGTGACCACAATGGAACATCAGATCAAAGCAGGTGCCAACTGGTGTCCCAGGGAGGCTGATGCACGGCACAGTAGGACTACCCACATCAAATCATCATTCTTAGATCAAGCGTAGTCCGTCAGGACTAGAAGTGTTTCCGTTCCCTTATAGGCATGATTATGGCTGGTGATGGGACTAGGGAACGCACATACCCGAGGTGATAGCATGCCATCCCGCCTGAAAAGCTATTACTGAGTGAGCTATCAGCTCGTGCTGGCAGATAGGGCTTTACGTAAATCTTTTGAGGCGATTCCCCGATATATTCATTAATATACACGTTCTAAAGTGCAGCTGCACCGCATGAAGAAAATTTTAATTACCAAGTTGCCAGCTCTGAAAATACCGCTTAAAGCACGAATTACAATTACGACTTCGACTTCGGCTTCTACTTTGCTCAAATGGTAAATACATGTCGCAAGATACAATTGCAACTTCGACTGCGACTCCGACTGAAATTAAACTTTGCTCAAAGTGCAAAGTTGATGTTCGCTGTGGCCAACTTCAGTTCAATCGCAGATGTCGGGACTTCTGGTTTGTTCAAGGAGTTAAAGCTTTAATTTAATTACAAATTTCACCTCAGCGTCGACTTCGACCTAAAATCAAGTCGTAGTCGACAGATCAGCCGTAATTGTATTTCACGCTTAACTTCAAGCAATTTCTCATTCCCAATAGTTACAGTTTAGTGAGAAAGTATGCTCTCACGAAAAGAGACAGGAATATGAAAGTGATGCCATTTGCTTTCATGCATTTTTGGTTTAACGAGCAGTCCATTTATATACCAGTCAGTGGTGTGGATGCACCTTAAGGAGGACCAAAATAATTCCATTTGTGCCCGAGGTGTTATAATCTGAGATGGTTGAAATCACCCCTTCTCCATCTTAATTATCTCCAACTTTAGTAGCCCACCAATCAACGCTGGTACAACTATTTTCTATGTCTATAAAAAAAAATTGATAACTCTAAAGATGATTAATTTATTTCTTGGAGATCTTTTTACATTTTAAAATGAGTAAGTGACAATACATGTTGCATACTTAATTAAGGAAAACAATGCCTTAGTTTACAACTACACACTTGCGAAGACGTTGATTCTCTTTTCATGTTCACTCTTTTTAGTTTACTTAAAAAATAAATACTAAGCTAAATTTAAGTTACGCATTTAAAAATACTTTTTACAGTACACGACAAATGACATTTGTCTTTTTTACGTTTAAAGATGAGTAAATTTCAAAACATCAAGAGCTTTAGAATTGGCAAGGAATTCCCAGAACTCATAGTTCCCGCTCTCTTACTAAATGTTTTAAATATTAAAAATGAGATGACGGCAGTGCTGATGTCTGTACAATTAAAAAAGTCCATTTGTTGTAAACGAGTCTTTCGATGATTGCTTCAGACTTCTTCGGTTTATATCCTTACTACCTAGTCCTAATTCTATACTCTCTCATTAGAAAAAAAGTTGCTTAATGCAATTACATATTTAAGTTTCATTTTATAAATTATTTATCACTTGACTGTATTGATTTGCTGAGGGCTGTACACAGTTGACTGAAAGATGGACGTTCTTTTGGATTCGGACTCCAGCACGACATCTGAATAAACAAAGAAGAAAAATTAATTATAATGAAATTGTTTTGATAAATTACAGAAATATTTATAATATTATAAAATCAGTTAAATTTGTCCAATTTATTTTAATAAGCAAAGAATATGAACAGAGTTAGTAGATAATATCGTACCGCACGTAGGGGAGTTTCCCGAAAGATTTCAGATTGCCCGAAATACGCGTACGTAATCATGTCATAGCTCCGGCCATTGTATAAAGAATATAGAAAAGGAAAAGTTGTATAGGCCGGATTATGTGAACACATATAAGTTTAACACTTTTCCTTTCAATAAAGCGTTTTGTTTTAGAATATCCTTCTCCGATTTGGAATTCCAACATTAGATCCTACTATGCTCGATTAGAGTCACGCGTTTTGTTACCAAGAATTTATTTCAAAAATTGGTCCAGATGCCTTCTTATTGGTCTTGAATTCCTACAAACTAGAGGAGATATATTTTTATTATATTCAGGGCCGGTGGCAGAAATTTTTCATGGAGGGGATTATGGAAAAATTGGCAAAGAATAGCAATATGAAACATTTTTAATTTGACGATTCATATTACCTGAGAACGTCTCAACGTAGAGAGCTTAATTTTGTACACAGTGTTTTCATATAAATAGTAAATATAATTTCAACAAGTAAAAAAGCTAGAATTGGTCTAAGACCAATTCTTAGGATACCCTAGATGAATGCCCGTATTCAATTTCGTATGGTCACCGATCTATTCAAGTATTGATTTTGAAGTTGTTTTTCGCATATATTTCTAGAACGGTTTGTCGCACAGACAAAATGATTATAACCAATTTTATAGGATTTCGTATTCTGCAGAAGTTTTTAGTACCATAAAAATGTCTTGGACTGATCGTTTTCAAAGTATACGTAAAAAACCGAAATTTTTATATGGCAACACCAAGAAAGAGTTGCCCGATTTAGTCCATTTTTGACATTTTATTTGCTAATGTAGTAAAAACATCATGTGCGAAATCTCAGCTCTCTACGTCGACGCGTTCTCAGGCAGTGACCAAATATATAGCGGAAAACGAAATTTTTATATGGCAACCCCAAGAAGGAGTTGCCCGATTTGGCTCATTTTCGAACTTAATTTTACTTTTTGTTTTAAAGTCTGTGTACAAAATTTCAGCTCTCTAAGTGTACGCGTTCTCAAGTTATCGTGCGCACAGACGGACGGACGGACGGACGGACATGCAAAAATCGAAATAACTTTTAATATTATGAATGGGTGTCCAATCCATTTTGCTCTACCATCATTATTTCGAGGTGTTACAAACTGAATGACAAACTTAGTATACCCCTATGATTTCATCTAGGGTATAAAAATGCGCTAAAATGGGCACCCCTTCTTGGTGTTGTCATATAAAAATTTTAGCTTTTGACGCATATTGTGAAAATGATCAGTCCTAGACATTTTTATTGTACCGAAAAGTTCTTCAGAATATGAAATCCTATGAAATTGGTTAAAATTATTTTTACTGTCCGACGAACGGTTATAAAATATATGCGAAAAA
Source organism: Dioctria rufipes (assembly GCA_963924295.1). Classification (NCBI taxonomy): domain Eukaryota; kingdom Metazoa; phylum Arthropoda; class Insecta; order Diptera; family Asilidae; genus Dioctria; species Dioctria rufipes. Next base: position 104,932,638 of record OZ002740.1, read on the forward strand.
CCATTTCAACAACCAAACTTGCACTGATGAGCGACCATACCAAATTACTTACGGGCATTCATCTAGGACTTGTTATGTGTTACAAATAGAATTAAAAACTTAGTATATGCTATGATTTTAACTAGGGTATAAATAACAACGGGAAAACTTACCATACACTGAATGATAAGTCTGCCAGTCTCTGCATGATAATAGAAGCTTGTGTAACTAGCAAACTAAAATTGTGTATTATTTATATTAATTTCACTTCTGTTAGTTTTCTGCTCCAAGAGCCAACACAGACATAAATTGGTACAGTTTGAATCGATGGTATCTATAAATATGCCGAAAATTTTTTAAAAAGACGAAGATGAACACAGGGCACTCCCACTCCATGAAGAATAATGATTTTATAAGTAGAGAAGATGACAATAATGTGATTGGTTTCATTCCATACGAATATAATTTTTCTGTCCAGAAAATCCCATTACTTATCTGGACGTATACCAGTGTGTTTTCTCGCACACCTTTTTATCTTATATATATGGATGCTGTGATATGTACTTGCAAATAAATAAATACTCATTTCACATGTTATGTTCGTATCGTTTTCTTTTGTAACGCATAGAAACAATGCTGGTAGAGTAAAATGGATTGGACACTCACACATAATATTAAGGGTTGTTTTGAATTTTGCGTGTCCGTTTGACTGTCTGTCCGTCCGTCTGTCCTCACGATAACTTGAGAACGTGTGTACTTAGAGACCTGAAATTTTGCACATGGGCTCTTTTTCTTAAAAAAAAATATAAATTTAAGTTCGAAAAGGGGTTAAATCAGGTAACTTATTCGCAGGGTTGCCATACAAAAATTTCGTTTTATATGATATATTTGGACACTGCCTGAGAACGCGCCAACATAGAAAGCTGAAATTTTGTACACGGCGTTTTCAAAAATGAGCTAAGTCGGGCAACCCCTTCTTGGTTTTGCCATACAATTCTACTTATACTGTGAGAAGGATCAGTCCTACACTTTTTTATTGTACCGAAAAGATCTTCAGAATATAAAATCCTATGAAATTGGTTATAATCGTTTTTACTGTCCGACGAAACGTTTCAAAAATATATGCGAAAAACCACCTCAAAAATCAAACTTGCATACGGGCATTCATTTGGGATATGATAAGAATTGGGATTAGACCAATTCTAATTTTTTAACTTGTTAGTTTCGAAGAAACAGAGAAAAGTGAATTGTACGATGACTTTGTTGTCGACTTATATAAATTCGCTACAGGTTGATCAGAATAATGACATTTTTTGTTTGATAGAAAAATAATAATTTCAGTTCGAACGAGACGCTATATTTCATTAAGTTAACCAGCCTTGATTTGACCAGTAAACTATGGTAAGGTGGATGTCTGACGATTGTGGAGCTCAGAAGAAAAATTCGCAACGCGCTGTTGTGAAAAGCTCGTACAAAATACTCGTAGATTCGGATAATTAGATTTCGTTCAAGCCATTGAGTGAAATATTATTTGTATATTACAGCATCTCAATGGTTTTTATCATTGCTAGACTATGGACGCCTTTAAGGGCCAATAACGCTTTATGATTTTTCTCAAATTAAACTCTATTCCAATTAATCAATTTTACCGAGCACTTAAGCAAACATTTTCAGTAAATGTCTAGGAGAATTTATAGGTAGTACTACTCGCGGCTATATCATCAAAAATTTCTCGTGATATTTCAGTAAGCCAAACTAACCGAAAGAAATATGGTAAAGACTTGAAATTTAGCACGCCAGTTTTGGAAAGTACAATATTCTGTTCTTACTAATCCATAAATCTCTTACCCGGGGTTGTGTCAACTATTTCTTTGTTATTTTATTTAGTGAGAGCGGAGTCTTGTAATCAATTTTCAACCACTTTCCAACTATCTAATGCTTATAACAGACATGGGATATCAATATCTAGATATTCGGAATACCACATTTACACACCATGTGTGTCATCACATACTCGCAATATATCCAGAAACTAATGGGTATAGACCAGGTATCTAGATATTAACATCCCCAAAAATTTCTGGGTATACTCTGATCGTCGGCACATCCTACCACAGAAAGTAATACCCAGATATTGAAGGAGATAGGATAGTCAGTTCATGCCCCGTAAGTAGTGACATCGTCAAGGTGTTTTGTACATTATTTTTGGTTAAAGTATTTGTTAAAGCTTTTGAATCTATTCACAAAGCTTCTATAGTTTTCACAATTTTTTCTTACATTTCAAGCGCAGGTTGGAACCAAATCATTCTGCTGGCATGTAGGCTGGTTAATGTTCAGTGATTTTGCTCTTGCTAAAAGCTAAGACTGGCTGATATATACAGCATGGTTGGCTCATAAGAACCAAATTTTTATCATTGGTTTCCAAATCTGGGTATTACTTATCTCTGGTCCTACGTTGCACAGCGCCATCTAGTTGTTAATAATAATATGAAAATGTTTCAAATTAAGCAAAAACATTTGTCAACATGAAGTCGAAAAAACCAAAATGCTCACTTCCCGGGAAAAATGATGCAAAAACCACACTCTTTTTCGTTTCACACAAAATTGTGAATTGAAACACCACTTCCGGCCGATACATTTCGCAACCAAACCAGGATCTTATTGCAAAATAACGCATTTTTTCTTTTTTCGCTCTCGTCTTGAATTTGTCGTTTATTTATAATTAATTGTTGCCGTTTAGTCTGCATTAAAGCTAATATATTTGTCACTTCCATTTCCAAATTATTTGCGCTTACAAATCTGTTAACTGAATTGAAATGTCAAAGTACAGTTTGTCACATCATTCCCCCTTATATGCCTGAATTACAAATACGACTGATCAGTCGACTGCGACTTTGCCTAAATGGTGAATGCGTGTGACAAGATCCAATTGAAAATTCGACTTCGACTGCTTTACTCAAAGTGCAAAGTTGTGTCGGCTGCGGTCAACTTCACTTCAATTACGACAGCCGGAACTTCTGCTTTGTTCAAGCAGTTGAAGCTTTGATTTAATTACAAATTTCACTTTAGCGTCGATTTCGAAAAAAAATCAATTCGACTGATCAGTCGTAATTGTAATTCGGACCTTATGTCTGTCAGGGATCCTTTAACATCTAGACATCCGGAATATCTAGATATCGATACCCCATGTTTGTCAGAAGCATCAGAGGCACTGTAGGAGTGTAATGTGCTTTGATTGACAATACAATTATCTACATATAACTTCCAGCCATGCCCGTAAAATCATCATCATACAATTTTAGTGTGAAAGTAGAACTTAAGCAATTTTAACATGAAAAAACTATTGACGATTTTGTTCAAAAACCCTATTTTCAAAAATAAACTTTTTTTCAGATATCGCAATATTCTTGGATCCATTCAGCAAAAATAAAAGCAAGGAGCTTAGTGGATTATTATTATTATTAATTAATAGCATGTTTTTAAAAAAAAATTTATGCATAATTTTTTTTTTATTTCAATCCCCTCAAATTCCTCATCAGTTTTTAAGATTTTAATACCTCAACATATTCTCATTATAAAAAGACGCTAACAAGACTTCAGCTTAGTTAATTTTAAAGAAAAAAATCCTTTCGAAATTGAAGGGTTTATTAGTGCTGAATAAAATATTTTCCGCGTGTGATTCTGTATGGTAATGTAATGAAGGGGGATAGATATGTATGTATACATCCCCATATTTGTATCCATTGCATAAAATTACTCACCAGTATGTCCTTCAAATCGTCAGGTGTACCTTCCGCACAACTCCATTCCAAAGAGTTGGATTGACATCGCTGGAGGTATTCCTCATTACTGAGTTCTTCGAATGGCAGTTTAGTTGCATGTGTGAACAGCTCCCAGACAAAAACGGCGAACGCAAAAATATCACTTTTAGTGGTGCAGTCGTCCTCCTGAATACACTCAGGGGCGAGCCAACGAATTGGAAGTAATGTGTTACGGTGCTTATGATATTCCCGACTGTATTTATCTTTGCAGAGAGCAGGATACGAAATCTTCGCAATAAAATCACTCGATATAATACAGTTTCGGGTAGCTAAGTCCCTGGGAAAATAATTTCGATATTTCTTAGCAAAGTTATAAGACATGCGTGAGTTATAATTTACACTTACTTGTGGATATATCGCGCTCTGTAAATTGCATCCATACCCCTTGAGATCTGATAAGCGATTGCCAGAATCTGTCCTTTTCTTAGCGAAGGCAAGGTACCTCCGACAGTGTTCGTGTTTGCCTTTCCAGCTGTAGCCAACAGGAATTGTTTCAAGTCACCCTAGACATGTTCATTAAATTAAAACTTTGGAAGAGTTAGCTTTGAACAATTTGTTACCCAATCAGAATATTCCAGCACCATGTAATGGGGATCCTTTTCCCTGCACAGCCCAAAAAGCTTAGCAACTCCTTTGTGAGAAATCGCTCGAAACATTTCTAATTGCCTTTTAAACTCTTGGCAAATATTTTCATCTTTAACTCTATTTAGAGCTTTTACTAAAATTTGTCTATATTCGTCTATAGTATCAGAGTTCTCCTCTTTTATTTCCTCGATGTCATCCATGGATGTTTTGGATCTTCTCTTTTCGCTTTCTACGCTAAACTTATCTTCGTCGTCGTTCTCGCTCGTTTCCGGTATTTTTACAAAAGAAGCCTTAATTTTTCCAACAAATACTTCACCGAATTCTCCTCGGCCGATTTGAATTAGCTCCGTGATACTCGAACGTGGTAAAGTGAATTGGTCGTAGGCGCTTGATTTTTTCGACGCTCTAGAGTTAACACTTGAAATTGTATCATCACTCTTTTGAGCATCGGTGCCACTGCCTTTCGGGTTATTATTACCATTCACTTTCTTTACTTTTGTTTTGCAGTTATTGCCCACATTTTCTGGTAAACAAGGTTCAATTTCTGCATTTTTATTACTCGCGTCACCCGTCTCAACGTTTTCCTTTTCAGCAAGATTAAGGCGAGCTTTTCTAGCTTGTCGCCGATATCGACACCACAGCATCAAGCCCACAACCAAGATAATGTAAGCAAATGCTACTGACATTGTTATAAGAACAGCACGAGTAATCATAAAGCCGTCGGTAGATTCTTCGGCTGTGAACCCGTCAGAAGCTGCAAATTAAAAGAATTAATTTATCAAGGTTCTCAAGTTATCTTATGCTAAAATAAAATTACTTACGTTTTACTATAAGTCGCACTTCCTCCCGTTTAAGTCCAGCACTGTTTCCTATAGTGCAACCATATCGTCCCTCGTCATCCAAGTGGACTTCTAATATTTGCAGAGTACCATTCTCCAAAAATTTAAATCGGGTTTTGTCTGTATTGTTATCACTTAGATACTGTAGATCTTTATCCCATTGAATTGTCGGCTTTGGATCTCCTATGGCTTGGCAATGTATTTGAGTTCTTCCCATTTCGATGGCTTGTATCGGGCCCGAAGGAGCTACCAAAAACTTGGGAGCAACTACAACACCAATGCTTACGGAAGCACTGATTTGTCCTTGTTTGTTAGAAGCAATACAGGTGTAGTTGCCTTTGTGAGATGCCGATACGTTTTTGAAGATAAGAGTCCCGTTAATATCATCAATGGAGTCTAGTAACTCATCAAATCCATACTGCCATCAGAGAAACGTAATAAATTAAAAATTATATGATTATTTTCGCCAAAATTTATTAAGAAAATTTGTTTTTCGAAGAACTCTCACATAACACGAATAATATAAATTTTGGGGACCATGGTGGAAACCGCAGGGAAAATAGATCGAATACGTTACGTGTCCAATATTGTTCGTTATGGCTCTTCGTGGCTGCCTTTATGAACAACTACTATAGTTGGTCTAAGTTTCGAAGGATCTAACTCAAGGAACTGGGCGTAACGAGAAAGCGCGATACACTAGAATACATTTGCTGAATTATGGTAAAAACTTAACTGGACAACATATGGGGGAAGGTGTTGATATAATACTATGTAAAAAGAAAGTCAAGTCCAAGCTCACAGGATTATTATCTGTATCTGTAAGTGGTTCGTGTAGAAATAACGTAATTCTTAATTTCAACTAAAGAAGAGAAGGAAGCCATTACGGACAGTTCTTCAAGGAAAACAGGTGCTCAAGTGGCCAAAACTGGAGTGGACAGGAATTGATATCGAAGGTCATACAAAAGTGGATTGCATCATAAATATCCATATCTGTCGTTTTGTCTCTAACAGCGATTTTCAAGTGATTTTCCTTTTTCAATTTACCTTTTTTGACTATCACAACCAGCTTAACACAAGCTCGCTGTAGTGACACGTTTAATAGATAAACAGTCAACAATACATGCTTTTCATCATTTAGTCGCTGCTAGTATTAATATTGTTACGTGCAACAGATAGAGACAACTGGTGACATCTACTGGCAATGGAGAGTAAACAACTTCAGATTGGGAGAATCGATGATAGAATCTTCGGGAAGGTTCAGGAATAGAATGAATAGAAAAGTCAAGAAGGTTCTGGAATAGAGCACTCTAGAATAATCTGGAGAGTTTCTAGGGTATAAATATAACAGTTGTCACCGCCAGAAAAAGAGTCTTGTCTTAAGCTGGAAACACAATGCGACGGTCATCAGCGTTCATCAGCTCAAATTTCATTCTATTCTATTATCAGATATAGGAATAAATTGAAATTCGAGCTAATGAACTCTGATGACCATAGCATTGTGTTTCCCGCTTTAGACGTTGCAGTGTTAACAAGCGAAAGTAATAAACGTACGAAAGTGTTGTAATTAGATTGCGATAATTAAAAGTACAGTATTAGCGATAATTAAAGTTGAGTTGATTAATAGAAAGTTTGTGAATTGTATGATTGGAGTGAAATAAAGAACTTGTATATTAAATATTTAAAATAGTGTTTTAAATAACGAACCAAAAGCAAAGTGGAGGAGCTTCGAATACAGGATTTAAAAGTGGGAATCGGTCGTTACAAACGACAGGTGCAAAGAAAGTTCTAGTCGAGCGACTTAGACAAGCTTTGATAGAGGAAGGAAAGAATCCTGAGAAATTTGTTTTCGAAGAGAACTTGGAAGAAGCCGAAGCTGAAGAAGAGCCTACGATGAAAATGGAACAGCTTTTGAGTACTTTAATGAGCAAAATGGAAGCCCGTTTTGATGAACAAAAGAATTCTCTCGAGGAACAAAAGAATTCTCTCGAGGAACAAAAGAAATCTATGGAAGCCCGTTTTGATGAACAGAAGAATTCCAATGAGGAACAAAAGAATTCTCTGGAATCCCGTCTAAATGAGCAGAAGAAATCTATGGAAACCCGTCTGGACGAGCAAAAAGATGCTTTTGAGTAACAAAAGAATGCTTTTGAGGAACAAAAGAATTCTTTGGAATCCCGGTTGGACGAACAAAAGAGTTCTCTGGAGAATTGTCTAGAAACTCGTTTGGAGGATCAGAAAAATTTTCTAAAAAGTTCTTTAGAAGAACAAAATTTGAAAATTGAAGGAATTGAGCACGAATTTCAACAAAAGGTTTCGAAAGTTCAACAAAATGTCACCGAGCAACTTGAAAACGTTAAAGCAGATCTGGAAAGAATCGTAAGAATCGTAAGCCTCCAAACGTAGCAGCTGAAATATCCGGTGCAGGTAGAATGAAACCTCCAATATTTGATGGACAAAATTCGTGGCATATCTTCAAGAGACAATTCGAGGCAGCTTCAGAGGTAAATGGATGGAATGATGAAGACAAAGCATAGCTCTGGTGTTAGCACTTCGAGGTCCTGCATCAGAACTCTTACAAACTGTACCGATTGAAAAGCAACGTGAATACACTTCATTAGTACAGGCGATAGAATTACGTTACGGAGATGAACACATGCAGCAAGTATATCGCCTACAGTTACGCAACAGGATTCACAAACATGGCGAATCACTACAACAACTGCAGGGTGATGTAGAAATATTATCTCATCTTTCATACTCCAGCGTGAATGCGGATTTTCTCAATGAAGTGGCGACGGAAGCATTTGTGAACGCTATTGCAAGTCAAAACTTACAACATGCATTAAGGATAGCAGGGAAGAAATCAACAGCAGAAGCACTAACCAATGCATTAGTGTATGAATCCGCCAGACAAGCTTCACGGAGTGCAGTACGAATGAGAGAAATTTCGGTGAACGAATGTACTTGTAATAGAATGCAGCCATCACAGAGCACTCCTTCACGTGGTATTCTGCAATGCTGGAATTGTAATAGACCGGGACACTCACAAAGGGACTGCAGAAAACGCCGACGAGTGGAATCTCTAGAAGAAGACAGGAGAGTGGAATTGCAAAGATATCGAGCTGGGCAGCAGACTTGCAATAGATTGCAGTTATCACGTGAACGGTTACGTAGTGTTCTTCGATGCTGGGACTGTAATAAATTGGGACACCTTCAAAGCGACTGCAGGAAGCGCCGTCGAAGGGAATCAACAGAAAAGAAAGGAAGATAAGAATGTCCAAGTTGGCGAACTAGAGAGCAAGCTATTCTTAGAGCGACTAGACTCCAACCTTATGGCTTAGAGATGCAACATAGGAAAGGACTTATCCATGGAAATGCAGAAGCCTTTGTACAACGTCCATGCAAACTTGAATGCAAACATTGCGGCCGGGTGGAAGAAAAAGAAAGAACAGCAACTATACAGTTGGTAACTGTGGAACCATCAACAGGTTGGGACATCGAGAACTTCCGAACAGCGCAACGAGAAGATCCGGACATATCGCCTATCCTTGCTTGGAAAGCAGATATAGAAAAACCATAATGGAAGGATATTTCAGGGATGAGTGAAAATCTGAAAAGCTACTGTGCCCAATAGAATTCTCTTCATGTTGAATGCGGTATTTTAAAACGAAAATGGGAATCATTCCGAATGCAGATAGTAGTGCCAGCATCAAACGTCAAAGATGTTCTAGGTAAAATGCATCGTGGAACATCTGGAGAACATTTAGGAGTGAATAAAACAATTTCTAAAATACGAGAAAAGTTTTATTGGCTACATATGCGGGAGGATGTGGAGAAGTGTTGTCGCAGATGCTCTGTGTGTGCTTCTTACAAACGGCCGCTACATATCAGCAGAAAGAAAATGTATAAGTGTAGTATCAGAGCCCCATTGGAAATGAGAGCTGATGTACAAGAAGCCACGAGGACAAAATTAGCAGTAAATGCCAATCGGATGAGGACCCGCTATGACTTACGTGCGAATTCAGCAGGATTCAATGAAGGTGATCTTGTTTGGCTGTACAACCCGAACCGACGTAAGGAACGTTCTCCAAATTCACAACAACACTGGCAGGGACCGTATTCAGTAGTAACTAGAATAAATCACGTAGTATACAGGATTCAACGTGGTACAAGAGGCAACCGAAAAATCGTTCATCTGGATCGCTTGTGTCAATATTACAAGCATCAAGACCGTGGACCACCCGTTGTTCGGGACGAACAATTTTAAGAAGGGGGCAGTGTTACGTGCAATAGAAAGAGACAACTGGTGACATCTACTGGAAATGGAGAGTAAACACCGCCAGAAAAAGAGTCTTGTCTTAGACGTTGCAGTGCTAACAAGCGAAAGTAATAAACGTACGAAAGTGTTGTAATTAGATTGCGATAATTAAAAGTACAGTATTAGCTATAATTAAAGTTGAGTTGATTAATAGAAAGTTTGTGAATTGTGTATTAAATATTTAATATAGTGTTTTAAATAACGAACCAAAAGCCACGCTCGTAACAATATGTTAAAATAAACATAAACCGAAACAGGATAAAATTACATGCAATATAGAAAAACAAAATTTAAAAAAGTTAAATAGAACAAAAATACTAAATATTATATACACGTTTTTTTAAAACATGCTTAGAAACGTCAACAAGAAAATGCTCAGCTACATTATTAACAGTAATGCACATGCGATTAATAGGTTCGTACGTGCTGAAGTTAGACCTTGAGGAGTTAACATGCAACAGAGGTAACCTTCTCAAATTGTGCCTACTATTACGAAAAGAGATTTTGTTAAGTAACAACGGAGAATCAAAATTTGCATTTAAGAGTTAATGCACAAAAGTTACATCGGCAACCATGCGACGTTTCTCAAGCGAGTGCATATTTATAAGCTTCAAGCGATCCTCATACGGTGGAAGAACAAATCGACAATGTACAATGTTTCGTAGAAATATTTGAAGTGTCCATTACTACCATAATTCGCTATAATACTTGGATTTAAAGAGGAAAGTAGCTGGATAGAAGCATGCCATATAAATTGACCGAAGCAAAACAGCTTCGATGACTACAAGTAGCCACTTGATAAGCGGCGAAGCACCATGCAGGGGAACCACTTTACCAAAAGTAAGCCGTGTTGATGGACGTAGTACTTAATAATATGACGGCAGTGTTATACTGTAGCGTGCTTAGGATTGTAGATGTAAAATAGAGCGGTTTGCAGATTTCACAGGTCAAAAAAATGGACTAATTCTTCTGTACGATAGTGCAAGACCCCATGTTTTGACAAAAGACAGTACCAAAACTTTTGGAGTTTTTAACTCTCTTCACCTACCTTTGTTTTACAAGACTTTTTGCAACATCTACGTCTATGCTTCGCCAACCAATTCAAGATAATTTATTTCTTACAGGAATATTAGGTTTATAATAATCATTTTTTTATACTACCAGATGATCAAATGATAGGGTATACTAAGTTTGTAATTCCGCTTGTAACGTATAGAAATAATGATGGTAGAGCAAAATAGATTGGAAACCCATGTATAATATTAAAAGCTATTTCAATTTTTGCATGTCCTTTTTAAAAAAATTGTAGATTTAAGTTCGAAAGTGACACAAATAATAAAATAATATCGTTTTTCTTTATATACATATTTGGACACTGCCTGAGAATTCATTGACGTAGAGGGCGTTTTCATAAAAATAGTATACATAATTTCAAAAATCGAGCCTTTCTTGATGTTGCCATACAAAAGCTAGTTTTTTACTTATTCTGTAAAAATTATTGATCCTAGATGTTTTTGTTGTAGTAAAAAGTTCTTCAGAAATAAAATCCTATGAAGTTGGTTGTAATCATTTTTGCTGTACAACAAACCATTCTGAAAATAGCGGCGAAAAATCAATTCAACAATCAAACTTGCACAGACTATACGAAATTACATACATCTTGGTCTTAGACCAATTCTAATTTTTTTCCTTGTTTTTATTTCATTTCAAACAAGAATATGACAATTCTTTTTATAGACATCTTTGTTTGTTTTATAGGATTAGAGTTTTTGCATTACGAAAGCAACACACAATCGATGCATACGGTGGAGACTTTCAAGAATAAATAAATACTTTTGAATTCCAAATTATAAACTTTCATTTATCCAATCAACGGAATCGGCCATTTTTACTTTCAACAAAAGCTAAAAGATTTTTATAAACTAAACTTATAATATCTATGTAGCTGTGCTCTTTGGACCGGTGGAGTACACTGAACTTCACTGGACGTTTTGCAAGCAGTTAAGTTAATTCCAATCGATAAACTTTTCTGAAGTATCAAAAGCTTTACAGGTTATTGGCAATAGTCAAACAATTCAATATACAACCTCCAACATGAACTGCAACTGGGCTAAAAGAACGCAGATAATAGGTAATTAGAACGTAAAAGCATAATCCTTGTGATGCATTTTTGGGCTGCATAGGCGACATACAAAATGACAGGAAGATGCGTTATTTTGCAAAAATGACACATTATTAAGACACGTTGCTGTTATATGCTCACTTAGCCAATCTTACTTACGTTTTTACTCAATTTTATGTTTTTTATAAGAATAATGTTAACTAAAGAATGCAATTTTGCTGGAATTGCTCTCTGTAAGCAAGTATCGTTAAATTTTAGTTTCTGCCAGCAGTTGGCGAAAATATTTGATTGCTAAAAAAAAAACCTAAATGATTGGAAATTTTTGCACACTTGGTGATGTAAACTCTAAAATAAAACCCCTTTTTCTGTTTTTCATTGAAGAGCAATTATTAAATCAATTTAAAAGATAAATGAAATGAATATTCACGAGATTGGGACGAGTTTCTGGCAAACAAGCTGAAATTTACACTCAATAAACAAAGGTTCTCTTTGCCCTTCGGATATGTTTGACTATCAAACAAATTTCAAACTTTATCAACATTTTGTACGAGCTTTGCGAAACCGTCCCATGTGAAAGCTTTGTAGAGTTTGTAGGTAACAAAAGAAACAATTTTAGGGCTTTCATACAATTTTTACAGCCTATATTGTTGCCCTTAAAATTAAACGGATGCCATATGGTCCGCTAGGACCAAATCTCAACTTGAATGAAATCCAATTTTCAGACGTGAAATTCGTTTTATTTCCGTTGGCATGGCGCTTCATTTTACGATTATGTCTGAATTTTTTTCCAGAGCTGCAGATCTTCCCTTGAAATTAGTACTTTTATGTTTTGTTTTATTGCAGTAATAATATTTTTTCTGTATAAATGGAGTACGTATATAGAATTTTGTTTTTTATATAAATTTTTTTTTTTAAATTGGATTGCAAACTCAAAGAAAATTTAAAATTAATCTGAGAGCAATTTATGGTTTTCTATACTACTATATATACCCTAAATGAAAGGTATGGTTTCCTTTGTTTCCAAATGTACTCAAACCGTATAATAGTATATCGAACGCAATTTCATATCCCAAACAAAACATCTTTACGGTATATTCAGAAGACAATATAATAAACAAAGGAGATATTATTTTGAATTAGTAGGAGTAAACACATTGTCACCGTAGAGGTAGAGTTGTCCTGCCAATATCTGAAATATATTTTGACTATCAGAACTAGTTAACACAAGCTCGCTGTAGTGACACGTTTAATAAATAAATGGTTAACAATACATGCTTTTCATCACTTAATCGGTGTTAGTACTAATATGTCAAAATTAACCTAAACCAAACACCGGATAAAATAACATGCAATGCAACATAGAACAGATGACTTAAGAATTATATAGACGTTTTTTTAAAACACGTTCAGCAACGTCAACAACAAGACGCATATTATTAACAGTAATGGAAATGCCATTAATAGGTTCATACATACATACTTAAGTTAGACCTTGAGGAGTTAACATGAAACAGAGGTAGTCTTCTCAAATTATGCCTATTATCACGAAAAGAGATTTTGTTAAGTAACAAAGTAGAATCAATATTCCCGTTTAAGAGTTGATGCACAAAAGTTACATCAGCAACCATGGGACGTTTCCCAAGCGAGTGCATATTTATAAGCTTCAAGCGATCTTCATAAGGTGGAAAAATTAATGAATTATTCCAGGGTGGTTGCTGAGAGCAAATCGTAAGAAGTTTCGCTGAACAGACTCGATGCGGTCGATGTGTGTACCGTAAAATGACCTGGCTAGCGTATTCAAGAAGTGGTCTCACAAAGTAAGCGCACAAACGCAATGTTATGGTAGGATTCGAAAACCACGTTTTATAAATCCCAGCATAGAACTACTCTTTGATACCATGTAGTTTATGTGGGAGATAAAATTCAATCTATGGTCACATTTGACACCCAAGTCACAGACAAAACCAAATTACCAAATTATTGCTTTTGCACCAATCGTAAAATCGTTAGAAGATTTAATCTGAGCGAAAAGCTAAACATCGTCAGCAGAAATCAAGACTTTGCACTGCCTTACAATAGAGATAATGTCGTTAATAGATAGAATAAAGAACAACAGTCCCAAGTGACTCCCTTGAGATACGTCAGATGAAGTGCTCAAGACTCCAGAGATGGAATGGCGGAAATAGGGTTTGTATGTTCTGTTATCTAAATAAGACTCCGTCCATTTTAGAAATGTTGGGGGAAACCCATCCTTTTCCATTTTAAAGAGTATCACGGAGTGAGATAACTTGTCGAAGACTTTACTAAAGTCTGTATAAATACAATCTGTCTGGTAGCCCTTTGCAAATCCGCTAATGGTATCCGAGACGAATTCCAACAGAAATAAATCCATGCAGGTTTGAAGAGAGCAAGTTCTTGCAGGAAATTGATAGCTGAGCTTAAATGATACATTCGAATAATTTCGGCTTAGAAGATAATCTTGCAATAGCTAGAAAATTTCATTTTTTACCTTTTCTGTGGATAGGCATGATAAAAGAGTTTTTCCATAGTTAGAGGAAACAACCACTATTGAGTGATTTTTGCAAAATAATTCTTAGCTGAGCTACCAGGGAGAGGCAGCAAGAATTAAAAGGAGCTGGAGGAATCCCATCAGGACCCGCTGTGAAGTCATTTGGAAGCCCATTATATGATTAAGTATATCCTTTTGTGCAATTGAAGGTATAGTGAATGAAACGTTATGGGGGTCCGTCGTATGACTGAAGTTGTTATTTCGAAGTTGAAAATTTGATGCGGCAAACGCATTGGCAAAAAATGAAGCAAACACATTACAAATTTCAGACGAATCATCACTAGCAGAAGCTTCGTACCTCATGGTATAGGGGTAGTTGTTCGTTTTTTTCTTCATATTAGTAAACTTAAAAAGGTGCGTGGGTCACTATTAGGGAACTTTGAAAGCAAATAACTAGTCCGCGTTTGAAATGAGCTGAAGCTGGATGTCTGAAATGGACTAGAGTGGAAGAGTTACGTGTAATATTTACAAAAATTAATCGTAGTTCGGTACTTTCCATTAACTACCATTTTCATAATTGTTCTTAATTATTCATGTGGAATTTTAAAAATGTGGTAGAGCCACATAGGATTCTTGGTTATATGTTTATATAAAACTAATGAAAGGAAAATTTTTTATATTAGTAGAAGCTTTTTAGTTTCATACGAAAAATAGTAGGGACCTAATAGTTTCCTTAAGGCAATGTCAAACTGATAAAATTCATTTCAAATGCAGATGAGAGCGATCCATTTATCACGAGTATTTTTAATTCACTTAATAAATTCTTTAAGTGGAGTTACCTAATTCACAACAGTCCACAATAAAGAGAACATTCCCTTTTGTTAATGACATTACAATAAGAAACAGTCAGGAACACTTCTTTGTATGAGTTTCCATGGCCTTACCATAATAAAACTATACGACTGGGTCAACAATCCCATTGAGAAATCAATTTAATAAAGCCCAGAGCTCATTTTAAATTTAAGCGACTTTCTTTCTTTGCCTGGAAAAGGAAGGTTATAATAAACTTACCCTAATCCATTTAACTTGAGGCGTTGGTGTTCCTTGTGCTTTGCAATGAATTTTCCCAACCGAGCCCAACTCGAGGTTTTTTGATGTCGGCTGCGGTGCAAATTTCAGTTGCTCGATAACAATCAATTCACCACCTTCAGACGTGATAGGACTGTGACCCTCTATATATATTTGACAGTCATAGTTTCCAGCGTCAATAGCTATCGCACCTATAATAATTAATGATCCGTTGTTTCGATTAAGTGATATCCTAGTATCCTCTCGTATCATTGATTCCATATTTGGCTCAGATGTTGTTGTTGTCGATGATCCCAATTCTGATTGTCTAAAGACTTTGCCATCCTTTCGCCACTTCAATTGCACAGAAGAGCTTTTGTACTTGTCTGGTATACTAAATTTGCATGGCAATTCGACGTGCTCGTTTTCCTTTACTACTGACTTTGAAGGATGTCGTAGAAATTTAACACCACTTTCCATAGATTGCGTTTTATCACCTCGTTTTCCACGGCATAGGAAATTTTTGTATTTTTCCGAGTGTTTTTGCAACTTTTTACTTGAATTTGTAGGAGGACAGCCATTAACCGAATACGTGGGTGTGTGAGAACTAAAATTTAATTTTTGAGTATCAGACCACTTCAGAGTGAAACTCTTTTTGCTCATAATTTTTCCTGCACTATTCGAAGCTATGCAACGATATATTCCATTGTCGTATGTTGAAGGACTTCGAATTATCATTTTGTTATTTTCAAAATGAATGTTATGAATATTTTCTAGTTTTTCGCTGCTCCGAAACCATTCCACTTTTAAATCACCCGACCCATCGATATTACACTTCAATACAATTTGGTCTTTCGTATAAGAAACGACCTGGACGTCCACTGATGATAGCCCTGAAAGAAATAATAATAAAAGCGTTCTATTAAAATTCCAAAAAAGAGTAAGATTTTTTTTATAAATTCATTTTCTTATTTCACTTCCCAAGAAGAATTAATATTGTAAATGTATAAATGGAATAAGTTTATTAAGTTTGAATCGCATATTTGAGAAGCAATTTTATGTCTGTCAGAAGAGCGTATTAGGAAAAAGGAAAAATAATGTTTCTCAAATTTGCTTGGGAGGAAATTTTGCAACAACTAATTCCTTATTTTCGCATTTGGTTGGATATTTGTAAAAGAAATTTTTGGGGATTTGTGACAGCAGTTCGTGCTCAAGTTTTAACTAAGAACGTTTCGTTTTGTAATTCCACTTCACTAAATATATATCGACTCATTAATTTTTTTCTTTTATCGCCTATATGTTAGCGACTAATAGGTAGGTGTTGAAATTCTAATAAAGTTTGTTTATGTAAAAAATATTAGGAATGTCCGAGAGTCTTGTTATGATTCATTGTAAACAAGATGCAAATATTAAAAGTCGAGCCAAGAGTTGTAATAGCCAATATTTGTTAAATGAAAAATTTAAAGTTTTACCGAGAGTAGTATTATTAAAAACATTTAATGTGAATTAAAAATATTTTAAAAAATACATCCAAAAGTTAAAAGTGAAGTTCGGGGAAACTTTTCTCAAAATAAAATAAAAAGTTTCAACATAATGCTCTAGCAGTAGGCTCCCGTTATTGGTGAATCCGATGAAAATTTTTGACAACAACTTCTAGTTTCCCCCTCTAGTGGTAAGGGACGAGAGAGTTGTTCAAAAATCAAGAAAACAGCCACACATGGAGCCAGAATTATTTTCAACGGAGGCCAAGTTCTCGGACATAATTTGTTTCAACATGCGCTGAAGAAACGCAGCAGATCTAGTCACAGTTTAAGCAGTAGAAGTTGCAAGAAAAGGAAACATTTTTCTCCTTTTCTTTTTAAATTTTTTTTTTTATATATTTTATATACATATATCTTCTCATCCTCGTTGCAAAACCTCTGACTAATTTCAAACTGTAGTGTTTAGAATAGATCTTTTAAGTTATGTATTAAGTTTGTAACAACGTAAAAGTAACTCGCGTTTTTTGTCAAGTATCGCATGTCGGATGTCGAAAGTGCAGAAAATTTAAAAGTGAAAGTTTATCATTCAACACGACCTGTGAATCACGTTTGAGGACACTGCCAGTCGCCCTTCTCGATCGCCAAGACTTGGGGCAGTTTTGGTGAAGCTAGCTCCATTTTGGAAGGCCTGCCCAGAGTTATGGTTCATTCAACTGGAGGCTCAATTTAATCTACCTAAAATTACGTATGACAAGATGAAATATCACATTGTGCTGAGTGCATTGGAATCAGAAGTTTGGTGGTTGTTTTCGAACCACCTGCGAATAACAAATATAGGAAGGTAAAAGAAATGTTGATTACTCGTTTTTGGGCCAGTGAAAGCTAGAAGATCACTCAGTTGCTGACAGAGCGGCATTAGGAGGTCTTCAGCTGCCACAACTTCTTCGAGAGATACGCTCTTTGAACCAAGACAGTGAAGGGGTTCTCAAATTTCGTTTTGTTTACAGCGTCTTCCTGGAAACACGCAATTCTGTCTTGCAATCCTGTATCTCAGAAGAGCCCTTCTAGTAATAGTCGTAGTGTTCAATAGATCCACGCGGAAATTTATCTTGTTGATACAGGAGCCGATGTCTCAGTTGTTCCAGCTTCTAAAGCCAGTAAATAAAGTAATTTTTATTTGGCAGCAGGAAATTCTACACCAATTTTTGACGTATAGAAAAAGCTTTTAACTTTGGGTTTGGATATACGACGAAATTTTCAATGGTAATTTGTTATCGCGGATATTCCAAACGTTAGTAAGCGACATCTCATTGACCACCTATTATTAAATTCCTGTAGAGCCTGCAATTTGTACAACTTTCGGCTTGTTTGAATTTGTTCGAATGACCTTCGGCCTTTGCAATGTAGCGTAAACTTTTCAAAGATTTATTCACTTCGCAATTGACTGTTACACGACTTGTTCAATAATATGGACTCTCGAGCGAGTAGATGCCATCACCAAATTTGAACGTTCTCAAATCGTTAAGAACTGCGACATTTGGGATGGTAAATTTCTATTGGCGTTTCCTTCCTTACCTAGCTCAACATCAAACCAAATTATATGCGTATCTAACTGGTTCTAAAAAAGACGATGCGCGTAAAGTTGAGTGGTCTGAAGCTTTCGAGTGTGTTAAACAACAACTAAGTCAAGCCACTCTATTGGCACTTCGACTTGTGCTCCGCTAGCTGTCGTGGTAGACACCCTTAAAATAGCACCGAAAGCCGCAGTACAACAAAAAATAGATTCAGATTGGCCATCACTAGCTTTCTTTTCGGTTAAACTCTCAAAATTCAAACGAGGTACCTACAGCACTTACGACCGAAAGTTACTTACCGGTTATACAACTATATATTAAATATTTTCGTTTCTTTTGGGTAAGTAGAAATTTCACTTTATTTACCGATCATAAATCTTTGACTTTTGCTTTTAGACAAATTTGGACAAAGCTTCTCCTCGTCAGTTACGGCAGTTGGATATCATTAGTTTACTACGTACATCCAAGATATCTCGAGTAGAGATAACGTTGTAGCTGGACATCTCTCTGGAATTGATTTCGACGGCGCCATCGACTTCAAAGCGGTCGCTTCTCAGCAAACCTCCGGCCAGGAGCTGAAACATTTTCTCGAGAATTCACATCTTAAATTTAAAAAGATCCCTATTTTAGGTACGGATATCCAAATTTGTTGTGAAAACTCCGGTAAAGGTACCAAACCCTTTATTCCCAAAGCATTTCGAAAGCAAGTTTTCGTATGTGTCCACTCGTTCATCCTAGCGTTGGGACTACTGCAAAGATGGAAATTTCACGTTTCTTTTGGTCTTCAACTGGACTCGGAACTGCCTCCCATGCCAGAAAGCAAGGTATCTTAGACACGAATGCTCTTAGTAAATTAAAGCCATTCATATCTCTGATATTAGCGCAGCTACAGTAGTCCAGATACTCTTCCAAAATTGGATTTCACGTTTCGACATTTCTAAAGTCATCTTTACAGATCAGAGTTCACAGTTTGAATCTCCGAGTGCTCGAAGTTATTTGGATTAAACATAACAGAACTACCGCGTACCATCCTCAGTCTAATGGTTTCATAAAACGTTGGCACAGTACTTTAAAGGCAACTATCTGCCACCAGAAGTCTTCATCCAAGATTTTACATTTTCTCTTATTCGATTTACGTTCCGTATTTAAGGAGGAATTCGGCGCAACAACTCCAGAGATGGTTTACGGGAAAAATATTCGTTTGATGTATGATTTTTCCAAAATTCTAGTTCTTTCAAACTGCAAATGAATTCATAGCAAACCTCCGAAGTTCGTCTCAAATTAAACCCTTTCCGGCCTCGTACCATCGCGAACGAAATATTTTTAATTAAAAAAACTAGACTTTTGCTCTCCCATTTTTGTACACATGAACGCTCTTCGGGCCTCTTTACAGCCACCATACCTTCGTAAAATATAAAAAGGACGAAGAAAGAAAGAGAAGTCTACTTTTCCGCCTCACATAACCGCCTCAAACCAAGTTTCGAAGAAGAGACAGATTTAAACTCATCAAGTGAATCACATCCTTCAGGTGATAGTTAAAGCTCGAGGGAGAGCATTGCTCAACCTGAGACAACTTACATCTAGATGTGCAAAACCTCACAAAAACGCGGCCCAACTAAAACGAGCTAATGGCCCTCTAATATAAAGCTCTACACATTCTCTCTCTC
This sequence comes from Dioctria rufipes, assembly GCA_963924295.1. Taxonomy (NCBI): domain Eukaryota; kingdom Metazoa; phylum Arthropoda; class Insecta; order Diptera; family Asilidae; genus Dioctria; species Dioctria rufipes. Next base: position 104,952,601 of record OZ002740.1, read on the forward strand.
TCTCTTGCTGTATTATGCCACATAAATACTTCGCAATGATAGGTTTCTTTGGTTGAAAAAAGTTAAAGAGCTTTCAAAAAGTGATCCGGGTTTATATGGAGATTTTCATATCTAGTTGTAAGTTGTCTCAGGCTCAACCAAACAACTCAGGCCCTCGCCGTATGGTGAGCTTTTCTGACAGCGAAAGTAGTCCTTCCAAGTGCGTAATCAGCTCTGGACGAACCATAAACGTTCCTGCTCGTTTTCGCGAGACTCTTACGATCTTGCTGATAGGGAAATATTGTGGCAGCGCGGTTTGATGCTCAAATTTTTAACTAAGAACGTTACACTTTCATTTTGTAATTCTACATCTGCTTCCTTTTATCGTTAACGCATTGTTATGTTCGTGACTAATTTAGGCAGTTGTTGAAATTTTAGTAAAGTAATATAATCTTATTAAGATTCCTTGTAAACAAGTTGCAAAATGAAAAGTCGAGCTAAGAGTTGCAAAAGCCAATATTTGTTAAATAAACAACAAAGAAAGCTAGAATTGGTCTAAGACCAATTCTTATAATACCCTAGATGAATGCCCGTATATACTCGTAATTTCGTAAGGTCATCTCTCTGTGCGAGTTTGATTGTTGAAGTGGTTTTTCGCATTTATTTCTAGAACAGGTCGTGGAAAAGTAAAAATAATTTTAACTAATTTTATAGGATTTCATATCCTGAAGAACTGTTCACTATAATAAAAACGTCTAGGAGTGATCATTTTTACAGCATACGTAAAACGCCTAAATTTTTATATGGTAATACCAAGAAGGGGTTGCCCAATTTAGCCCGTTTTTGAAATTGCATTTACTATTTTTATGAAAACGCCGTGTACAAAATTTCAGCTCTCTACGTTAATGCGTCTTCATGCTGTGTCCAAATATATAGTGAAGAACGAAATTTTTGTATGGCAACCCCCTGAAGAAGTTGCCCAAATTGTCTCATTTTCGAACATAATTTTACTTTTTTTATTTAAAGCCCGTGTGCAAAACTTCAGCTCTCTAAGTGAACGCGTTCTCCAGTTATCTTGACGACGGATGGACGGACGGACGGAAATAACTTTTAATATTATCCGTGGGCTTCCAATCTATTTTGATCTACCATCATTATTTCTAAGTGTTACAAATGGAATGACAACCTTATGATTTCATCTAGAGTATAAAAATATAAGGTTTTACAGAGAGTAGTATTATTAAAAATATAAAAGAAGTTTAAGTAAATTTAAAATATTTGAAAAAATAAATTCAAAAGTTAAAAGTGACGTTCGGGAAACTACGCCAAAATAAAATAAAAAGTTTCAAGAGGAGCCTCTAACAATTCTACTAGGATATTATTATTTTCTTAAAATATTTAAGTCAATGAAGTCAATTATACATCTAGCTTCAATGGGCACCACCAACAAAATGTTGTTAGTTAATATTTTTATTAGAACAACATAATTGTTTATAACTTAATGTACAAGTGTTCTGCGAATATTTTGCCAAAGGCTGACTAATGTGTGGGTAAGTTTCGAAAAAAGAAACAAAAATTGGTACCATAATGGTAGGTAAACGTTTTGGATGGTGCTGTGGTGTTTCTTTATTTTCCATGTATCATCCTATAACCTTAAATCTAACTAACTAGAGTTTATTTAAAAGGGAAACATATCGAATCTAAGAAGCGTCTTTGAATTTAAAATAATTCATCACTTACTCTGTATCCAAAATGCAATCCTTTACGCATTTTTGGGGCTTTTTCTTAATTATACCAATCGAAAATAAATTATTTGATAAGCTCATTTTGCAAAAGAGAATTGCCTACCCTAAGGTATTTTTTGAATTTAGAGGAAGAAAATAGGCGATTTTACTCATCTGAGTAATTTTTGACAAATTAAATTATGTTTTCTATGGAATTACAAACTCATCTACAAACTTAGTATAGCTACGCTATGAGATTTCATGTAGGGTATTAATATAGTTTGTGTGTTAAATTCAATAAAAACCACGTATTCCAGAAGCGGTTCTTAACTTAACCAGTCTCGTTACACCTTCCAGCCCGGGAATCATTTCTTCTATTCTGGCTAAAGGCCAGTCTAGTAGTTTGAAATTATCACTTCCAACCAATACAATTTCTCCGATTTTCAACTTTCTGATAAATTTTTTATTTACGTGTAGTATTAATTGACCCAAATACTCATCTCGGAACCTCCTTTTCATCATCTGTCTTAACCGAATCCTATAGCGTAAACGTCTACTGAAATCACAAGCTTCAACAGCATCTAAATCTGGAGTTCCGCTCTCTTCCACCTCTTTCAGAAACATATCCGGAGTTAACGGGGCTAAATCCGAAGGATCTTCTGATACATACGTTAATGGTCTGGCATTGATGACAGCTTCGCACTCACACAGAATAGTCTGCATTTCTTCAAAATCCAAAGAAGTTCGTCCTAGCACTCTCCGGAGTAATTGCTTCAATAAACCTATAAGTCTTTCCCACCAACGTCCCCACCATGGTGTAGTCGGAGGATTGAACTTCCATTGAATTCTTTTCGCTGAGCTATACTCCGCTATCTTGTTCCATTCGATTCGCTCAAGAGCGTTCGCAGAACCAACAAAATTGGTTCCGTTGCCACTATAAACTGTATTTGGCCTTCCTCTTCGACTGATGAATTTACGAAAACATTGAAGAAATCATCTTTTGATAACGACGTGATTAGTTCCAAATGAACTGCTAACTTCAGTAGTTGTTTCAGTTCTCAAGAAGACGGCTGCTGCATAAGCAGTCTGGCTTGCATCACAAAATATGTGAAGGGAATAATATGCTGTTTCATCAGTTCCCAACAGCCATCTCGGAATCCTAATTCTTGACAAGTAGCGTAACTCATGTTTCCACTTCAAAAATTGACATCTAGTCTCTTCATCGACCTCCTGGTCCCACCCTAATTTTAATACCCACAATCGTTGTAGCAAAACTTTAGGTAACAATGATACAGCACATGTTACGCCAATCGGGTCGGAAACTCGGTGTGCAGCCGATAAAATTGTCCTTTTGTTGAACTTCAACTGAACTAAGATTTTGTAAATTTACCTGCAGAGTATCATCATATCTATTCCATAGCAAGCCCAAGACATTTGTAGAACACTCACGAAGCGAAGGATCACGTTGATTGTACTCCCACCCTCTCAGCTCGAACTTTCCATCTCTCATAATAGCAGTAGCTTCAAAAATAAATCTGCCTAATTCTTGTTCATCAGTCACATTAGCTACACAATTATCAACGTAGAAACTATTTAGTAATTTTTGTATTACTGCTAAAGTGTACTTATCATTGCCTTCATTGCATTTTCTAAGCGTATTCTTCAGATGATGTTGTATTACTGATCCCAATAAAAAAGGACTACTAGAAACTCCAAATACTACTCGTCTATGTCTGAAAACCTTTATCTGCCCATGAAGGTCAAGCCACAAAAAACGAAGAAAATCCTTCTCTCGTCCAAATAAACTAATTTGAAGAAAGGCCTTGCGTATATCTACTACTGCTACTATACCGATTCTTTCCATTCGGAAACGCGTCAAAATTGAAGGTATCTGTTCGATAAAATTAGTTCCCTTCTCAAGGCAGCTGTTTAAACTTGGATTATTCCTTGTCTTCGAGGACGGGTCAAATACAGGTCGTATCTTCGTTGTACTATTTTCTTTTATTACATGACGATGTGGCAGATAATGGGCTGGAATTTCCAATTCCTCTTTTGGTACTTTTTCAATAATTCTATCTTCAATCCATTCCTGTAATACAGCTTCATATCCGTCGTAGTAATGATCTGCCCTTAGTTTTTTAATATTTGAATACAGGCTCTTTAGAGCCATACTGTAGTTATTCGGTAGTGGAGGGTGATTATCTAGCCAACCTTCCTTCATCATCGATAGAAACGGTCTTTAGAAAGTGTTCTTCAGCAGCAGCCTGCAGTTCTTGCTTTCGCTTTTTCTCAGATGGGTCCCGTATACCCAGCAAATCTAAGCTCCACAAATCAGAAATGTCGGCTTCCAGATTCAACATCGTCGTCACAATCATTGATATATTTTCTGATTTCTCTGACTTCAGAATTCGTCCCATAATTGTCCAACCTAATTCAGTTTCAATTGCCACTAGGCCAGATGAAAGCAATTGTCGTCTACCAGTAAGCAACTTACCGGCAACATCAGCGCCGATTAAAATTTCAATAGCTCTATCTTCGAAGTCTGTCAGATGGATGTTCAGCTCCTTCAAAAGAGCCTCAAAACAGCAATGATAATCATCTTGCACGCTAGACAGGTGATTGTAAAAATGTCGTGTTCAGCTACACCCATGTTGTGCGCTCCAAATAAAGCCTGTTGAATATTCTCTTTTCTAATTGGTTTATATCTCATGTCAGTTGCTGCACTTCTTACAATATAAGATTTTTGGGATCCCGTATGTATTATCGCTCTTACAATTCGTTCCTTACAATTTCCTCTTAATTTCACCAACAATGTTTGCAGCATTACTTTTGGTATGTTCTCAAAATTAACTAATGTATTCTCATAGCGAATATCCACAATTCATGTGTTCTCTTCCTTTTCAGCTCCTTTATTAGAGGATGATTCTTGGATTGTGACAAGTTTTCGCACAGCACAACATGATGCCTTTTATAACAAACCGAGCATTTCGATTTTTTCCAACAAGAGGAAACTCGATGACCAGTCTTCAAACAATTATAACAGCATCATTTCTTGTCTAACACAACTTTTTTATCCCTAGAGGACATCTTCTGGGCTCTAATACACTCAGAACTATTATGATTATTATCACAAAATACACAGAGTATATCTGCAGCTGCTGTTAATAATCCAGTAGCTGTCGGAAAACTCTTTCCTCCAATTGACGATCTCATATTACGCTCCTTTTTTTTGCCAGTTTCAAGTCCAAAACCAGATAACGCGAGTTTGATTTTTTGATCATTTTCTAGTTGAGTGCGGATGAAAAACATTAACTGATCTAAACGATACTTTGCTGGGTCTTCTTTAATAACAGAAGCGTTGTCAGATTTTCCTTCATTATGATGCGGCGTCAAATGGAAACTATTCCTTTGCCAAGTACGTAAGATCTCTTCTGGTAAACATGATTCAACTAATGGTATGAGCATGGATGCACATCGCTCTGTGGTCACTTGTAGCGTTTCTAGAGCTCTCAATTTGCATTCTAACTTATCATATAGGGATGATAAAGTTATTTTTTAAACGCCAACGCATTCTGCAACACCAGACTCAACAAATCTCGAACATAAACTTCCACCAATAAATCATCTCGCCCATATCTTGCTTTTAGGGATTGAATGACTTTTGGGTAGTTTTCACTAACAGCTGGGAAACTTTCAACTAAATCTCGAGCCTTCGAGCCCGACATCTTCAAAAAAGGGATTTTCATTTATTTTGTTAAATTGAGCCCAAAACGGAAGCCATTCTCGCAATTGCCCGCTGAATTTTTTTAATTCCAGCTTAGGAAGTTTAAAAGGACGTTTGCTTTCAGGGCAAATATTACGATTACTCTGTACAGGAGATGCATTACTCAGAGTATCCGCATTCTTATTATTTATTGCTTCAAAGACTCTATTTTTGACAGTATTCCATCTTATGACATACTCGTCATTACCATCTAATTCCTTTCCCAGAATTTCTTCATTCGAATCCGCTGCGAGTAGTTCTCCGAAAATCTGGTTATTGAGAGTCCCCAATTCCTCCTGTTTTTGCTGCAGGAGTTCATTTAATCCCGTGATTTCCGCGAAATCCTTAACTTCCGTCCCTAAAATGTCTTCCAATTTCTTAATTTCTTTGTGAACGAAGTTCTTAACACCGCACGCGATTTCTTGTATTTTTCCATAATGTACTATGTAAATCTATTGTTAACGTCCTATCACGGTCGCCAAATGTGGTAAATTCAATAAAAACCACGAATTTCTCGATAACAATAATTTATTTTATAATTCGCGATGCGATATTTTAAGCATACTCTGATATATGCTGCCAAGAGTGACACATGAAAAAAAAAAAAAAACTGCTCAAACATCTCTGATTCCTTAGATCTAAGCATTATTATGTACAAACAAGTACAATTCCTAACAGTTTGCCTTAGAATTATGAAGCTTTTCTTGTTAAGTATGTTCATTCCTACTATAAAGGCGATATCAGAGTGCAGCAGCATTCGATGTCAATTCAAAACAATTATACGCTGACGTCGACTTTCGATGCCGGGTGTAGTTATTTGGACATTTGAAAATTGAAACAAGTAAAAAAGTTAGAATTGTTCTAAGACCAATTCTTATATTACCGTAAATGAATCCCCGTAATTGCGTATATATTCTGTGTAAGTTTGATTGTTGAAGTGGTTTTTCGCATATGAACGGTTCGTCGGATAGTAAAAATGATTATAACCAATTTCATAGAATTTCGTATTCTTAAGCAATTTTTCGGTATAATAAAAACGTCAAAGACTGATCGTTTTCATTATATACGTAAAAAACCTAAACTTTTATATGGCAACATCAAGAATGGGTTGCCTGATTTATTTATTCATTATTCATTATTCCTTAATGTTTACTTCCTCAGTTCAGCAGTAGCCTCCGGAATATACAAGCCATGAAGTAAGTTATGCAACCATTAGAAAAAAAAAACATATTTGGGTGCAATTTGTTTTAACCTCATTTTTCTAGCGGTATTTTTAGGCTTTAGGACCAGGGGCCAAATCATGTAACTCGATATCGAGTGAAAACTATAGTCCGTCACTCGGTTTTAGATTATATAACTCTTTGAGGAGAGAACTAAAGGAGACGACATCCCATAGTAAAGTATATGTATGGCAGTGTAGCCAAAAATTTTCGCCATCTTGATTTTGGCAGGGTGTTGTATTTTTTTATAAAAACTACAAGGCACCATTGGTGTCCCCAGTCTAAAGACTGGTCGGAAAAATAGGGCTCTAAGGTCGCGTCCTGTGCCCGTCTGAGCCCTTAAGAACTACTTCTTTTGAAGGTCCTGGATTTCAAGTTTATCTGCTAACAAGTAAAAAAGCTAGAATTGGTCTAAGACTAATTCTTATGTTACCCTAGATGATTGCCCGTATGAAATTTCGTATTGTCACCCTTCTGTGCAAGTTTGATTTTTGAAGTGGTTTGTCGCATATATTTCTAGAACGGACAGAAAAAATGATTATAACCAATATTATAGGATTTCGTATTCTGCAGAAGTTTTTAGTACAATAAAAATGTCTAGGACTGATCGTTTTCACAGTATACGTAAAAAACCTAAATTTTTATAAGGCAACACCAAGAAGGAGTTGCCCGATTTAGTCCATTTTTTTAATTTTATTTGCTAGTATAATGAAAACAGCATATACCAAATTTCAGCTCTCTATATTGATGTGTTCTCAGCCAGTGTCCAAATATATAGTAGAACCCGAAAGTTTTGTATGGCAACCCCAAGAAGGAGTTGCCCGATTTGTCTCATTTTCGAACTTAATTTTACTTTTTTTTTAAAGTCCGTGTACAAAATTTCAGCTCTCTAAGTATACGCGTTCTCGAGTTATCGTACGCACAGACGGACATGCAAAAATCAAAATAACTTTTAATATTATGCGTGGGTGTCCAATCCATTTTGCTCTACCATCATTATTTCGAGGTGTTACAAACTTAGTATACCCTATAGATTTCATCTAGGGTATAAAAAGCCATTGTTTTCTTTATCTTCAATAAATTAATAATAATTCCATAAACAATTGAAACACATGTATTTACCTATTTAAAACCCACGCTATTTGTGCCGCTTTCATACAATTTTAGAAAGAAACTTAATTCCATACAAATTTGTAATTAGTGGCGTTTAGAAATGTAGACGTTTATTGTATATAGTATGTTTGAAATTGACATAAAATTTACAAAAGAACCTTCCTACCGGTATACCCTATACATTTTCCCTACTTGAAAATTTTAATGCAGTTAAAATGAAATTTTTAATCAATAAATTCTTTATTATATTTAAGACATTTCTCGTGTGGGAAACAATATCTTTTGAGTCCATATTTTGCTACATTTTTTCTTACATACAGAATCCAAATAAATTAAAATCTAATTTGGTCGTATGGGCGATCAGTAATAGATGCTGGGGCGTTATTTCCATAGGTGTGTGATTTCTATCCATGCCACTAACTTTCACTAAATTTTGTAATTTTGTATGTTTATCCAACTATGAAAAGAAGTAAATTTACGTTGTCACATAATATAAAAGATAGTCATCGTGGTGTGTAAAATGCTAAGAAATATACAATTAATTCCGCGGAAGTTTTTTATGCATTTTTGGAAGGATGAAACGGTAGAACTTTTATATTGTAGGACCGTTCGAGCGAAAAAAGCGTTATTTGGAGCGTTCTAATGAAACTCTGATTTAAATATAAAAATTACAGATGCACAGACACGAAATTTTCTTCTGTATCATACTCTCATACTCAATAGTTCCCCCTTTATGGGAAAAATTATGAGATTTTTTGTAAATCAATTCTTGAAATTAGATTCTTAGTCGTTCATTCTAAGCTGTTACATGTTTATGAAATATACTGTGCAGCAGCTATGACTCGCCTTTATCGCCATCATGCCTCTCCAAGTCAGCCGGCATGTCGCCGAATCATGACTGTTATAATCACATTCATATTTTATATTTAAAGGTTTTATTTTATTTGATCCGACTTTGTAATAATTACAGATTACATTCTATTCCTGATTTTTAATGATGTTAAGAAAAAATTACCTTCTGGGGGAAGGGGGGGGGGGGGGGTGAGTTCGCCCCGTACTTCTCACCCCACAGGAGTTGTGGTTGTCTAAATTAACAATTTCAGATTTTCGTACATTTTTCTTGACTTTTTGACTTTGACTTGTATTTTTTTACAAAAAGGTGCTTAACGTAATTTTTTTTTTATCAAAACTTTAAACTGTAGACTCCCTTCTTTAATTTGACCTATTAAACATATGTGCTATCTGTATCCGTTAAGGATTTTCTTTTTTTCTCAAAGATATTATCAATGATAATTTGTTCTCTTAGTGACTGAGAACACCGTATTTATAAAAAAATTCATCTAATTTCGTTATGACCTGAATAGGTTATGAGCTAAAAACTGTTTAACGGCAACAGTTACAACATAGGTTTAATAGGACAAATTAAAGAGGAGAGTCCACAGTTTACAAGTTTTATATAAGAAAAGTTATGTTAACCACCTTTTTGTAAAAAAAAAGAGGTCAAACTAAAAAAAAATGTGGGAAAATACGAAATTCTTAGTTTAGACTACCATAACTCCTGAGAGGACAGAAATATGCTGCTGGTATGCTGCAGTAAATGGCAAGATCATGAAGCTCTGCATTCAATGAGCTCTATAAGTTACCATACACCTTGTACTTTTTGAGATACAGGGTATTTAAATAATTGGATATTTTCTTAATCACCGTTTAACTCCGAAACGGTTGAGATGCCGCCCCCGCCGTACCTTTTTTGTTTTACTAGGTAACTACTATTATGTTCTTTTGTATGGACCACCCTGTATAAGGGGTACATACCATACGTATAATTTTTTTTGGTAGCATGTTCATATTTCCGCCGAACTCGTTACACAAAAAAAAAGTGTTTATACAAAAAACCTAGGAAATTTAGTCTTCTTCAAAATGTATCAGCCATTTTTGTCGTGGTATCAACCGTTGAGGAAATATTTTGAAAAAAAAAAAAAAAAATTTTGTACCTTTAATCCAAGATGGCGGACCGCTCAGTTTACCCCCTCCCCCTTCCCCACAGCTTTGATTTTTCGATCGGAGCCCGTAACTAAATAACATAAAAATCACAACTATCCCACCTTTGGTAGGGCAAAAACCCCTATTGATTGGATTATTATGAATAAAATGAAGTTTTTTTTTAATTACTTCGGTGTAATTTAAATTTTTGAGCTGAGACTCGACAAAATCAAGCGAAAAAAGAAAACAGCAAAGGGAATAAATATGTAAATTGCTCAAATGTCAGATTTTTTATGGAACCACTTCATATTACCTATAAAAAACCTAATAATCCTAAAACATAAAAAAGAGCTTTCCTTAATTCGCCACACATTAGATTTATGCTAATTGAATCAATTGAGCAGGTTGAAAGTACGTTAACTTACTTTAATAAAGACAAAATATAATTAACCATTAAAATTATGAATTGCCAGCTCTTGCACTAGCATAAGTGCTAACTACTTGTGCAATTATTTCAAGAGTCAACCTCTCATAAGGCATGATGAAAAGAATAAAATATCGTGCTGCATTCAAATTAATGCTCTTTTATATTGTATACTGCCCGTCGGGGGCGCAGGCATAACCCGTTCAATACATCATTGATGAGATTATTCGCAGTGATACTTTCCATACTAGGCGGGCAGAAAGAAGCTCTTTCCTATAAGTCTTCTGCTTAGACTGGCTGCCTGTTGTTGAGATATGTATGTAGTGCCAAATCAAGGGGTTTCATCTTCACATAACCAGCGATGTCAAAGGGAAAAGTGTAAATTTTTCTCTCCAAAACATGAAAGTTCCGACACCTTTCAACAACGGCGGCGCATGTAATCAGAATGTAATTTCACACCATCAAGTGAAATGCACTTGTTCTGGAAACGTATTATATGCATTAAGGCAAAAGGACACGACTAAAAGGAACACAAATGCCGTCAGGGGTTTTTATCCTTTCAACTGACAAAGATATGCTATTTTCGTATGCGAGTTTCATATCTAGCCGCAAAGGGCGACTTGTAGGAGATAAATAATTTGAAACCGTCTCAGGCTATGTCGTGTAATTGTGTTCTAGTTTTTAGAGGGTGTTAAACACTAAGGCATAATTTTTTAATTGGTTTAGTATATCTAGTTTCGAGGAGGGTGCTTGTTAATCGAATATTTACTCTACTTTTTTTCAAATTTTTATTAAGATAAAAAGTACAAAAAATTAAAGCAGATCGATCAAATTCGACGGCCGAAAGGTTGCGAAAAACATTCACATGCCTCACTTCTCATTCAAAAATAAAAAGTAGAGACATTCTACACAATTTTGTTTTGACATCCTAAAGAACCAAACTAAAAGCAATATAAAAGGTTATAATTGATCCAAAAACCACTAATATTATACTCTAGATGAAAATAAAAGTTAAATAAAGTGAAAGCCCATACCTTTGTATGGCACCACAAAGAAGGGATTGCGCGATTTAGGTAATTTTTGGAATTTTATTTGCAATTTTTATTAAAACGCCGTTTACCAAATTTCAGCTCTCTATGTCGACCCGTTCTCAGGCGGCAGTGTCCGCATATGTATATAGTGAAAAACGAAGTTTTTATATGGCAACCCTACGAAAGAGTTGCCCGATTTCGAACTTAAATTTACATTTTTTTTAAATCCGTATGTGAAATTTCACCACTCTAAGTGAACGCACTCTCGAGTTATCGTGAGGAAGGACGGACGCACGGACATGCAAAATTCAAAACAACTTTTAATATAATGCGTGGTTATCCAACCCATTTTGCTATGCTTATTTCTAAGCGTTACAAACGGAAAGATAAGCTTAGTACACATTATACATTTCATCTAGGGTATAATGACTTGATGAGTTTTTCCGTACAAACCATCGCGGTGCCACTATAGACTGTCACTAGCGTCATTGCGTCTTGTCCCTTTCCATTCGCGATCAAATAATTCATTCAATGTAATGCTGCTTTCACACCAAAACAATAAATGCTTTCTAAATACTAAATAGGAGCCTTAAGTATTACCATATCTTCCACTACATTATGCGACTTGCTTGTATCTCAAAGATTGGAAAGTGAGTACGTTGCACCTTTTTGGCATTTAATTATAAAAGGTGTATGCATAAGTAAGGACTGATTCAGAAAAAGCCGACCACCTATCCAGGTAAAAAAGAAAATAGGGAGCGCTGGTAAGATTGCATCTATATAAAGACGTGCACTTATAATTACAAGCCATTAAGTGCAAAGTTCTTATACAGTGAAAATGGAAATCAGGCAAGGAGAGCTTCGCAAAAAAATTCTCAAAGGGCTTAGCTTAAAGGTTGAAAATACCGAAGATGACCATTCAAAATGTTCTCAGTAAATTTCGAGAATCTTGTAGTGTCCAGAGAAAGTACGGATCAGGAAAGAAATCAGGTTCGGAAGACCAGAAATTGATCAAAGATAGATAATTTTAAACGAAATCCCAGCATGTCGTTGAGAGATATGGCTAATAAGGCTGAAACGTCATCTGCTACGGTCCATCGAATTAAAAAAAGGGGTCTAGGAAGTTTCCATGTTCAGAAAACAAGAACAAAATGACAGAAAAGAACCAAGATTCAAAATCCAGGCGCCGGATTTTGTATGAAGGTTTCCTAGCGAAATTCGGCTGCTGCATTATGAATGAATGATGAATGGTGAAAGCGAATTGCAACCAGCTTCCAAGTCAGGAATATTTTGTGGAAAAAAAAAGCATTGACGAAGATACCAAGTTTAAGAAATGTCGGTGCACCAAATTTCCCGGTAAATGCTTAATTTGGCAAGAAATATGTATGTGTGGCCAGATATCATCAATATTCGTAACAACAGGCACAATCAACACAGATTTGTACATTAAGGAGTGTCTTTAGAAGCGTTTTCTTCCATTCTTTAAAAAGCTTTCTATTGATCGGATTTAGCAACTTGCTACTACGGCTAAAAAATGAGAGAATTCTATGTTGCCCAATTTATGCCAGTAGTACCCAAGGAAGCAAATATTTCAAATCGTCCGGAACTAAGGCCAATCGAAAAATATTGAGCCGGCTAATAATAAAAAAAATATGCTTCTCTAACATCATAGACACTTTTAAGAGGCAGTAAAAAGAGCGTCCGATACTTTCGATACTGTCTCTATACAAAATTTAATGAAGAACGTAAAGCATTAAGTTCACCAATTTTATAGCACGTAGTAATCATTTCATGTCGGCTGTGTATAATGAAAATGATTCAGTAATCGTTCAATAAAAATTAATTTATAATTCTTTGTTGATTTCATCAGTCTTAGGTGGTCGGTTTTTTTCTGAAACAGTCCTTATGTATATGTATGTGGAAGAAAATAAGTAGTACAGCCGATTGAAACTGACTGCTAATTAATTTTTTGTATACCAACTTTTACACTTACTTGAACCACAAATACAGCATTACAACTACTTACTAACAGTTTTAACCCTTCTTCGAAGGGAAGCATGTTTGTAGCCAAGGGAAATACAGAACTGTACAAACCCTCAAAATAAGCCATAAAAACGTCACATAATTCTAAACTGAAGCTATTAAATATAGTAGGTATATCTGTGCAACTTTAGTAGCGTCATTACAATATTTACGTACGAAAGAATGCTTTATTCAACATTTACATATATGTATGTACGACAGAGAATATATAATGGTAAAATGGGCAGAATGACAAGTGCGGCAATTCCATATAGCCTGGAAGAGCATCTCGTTCCAACGATAAAAATCCAGAAATTTATGATAGGCATTGGAGCTGGAGTTGGAGTACCTTCTGTTCCATATGTGCTTATCCTGAGTGGCCAGGAACATTCATATGGGACTCCAGAATATGAGACACAACCTCGTACAGGGATGGTGTTCGTACTACACTAATAAGTTATGTATGAATTCATTGACTTTTGAAGTGGAAATGAATACTATTAGCATGCACAACACATGTATGATTAGGAAGTCTATGAATAGCTATATATATTTGCTTACCTTGCTACGTATAATGTAGTATGTTTTCAGGTTATTCCACCGTAAATCGGGTGGATATTCATACGTTTATAATAAGTTTTTCTGTTCGATACAATGCTTTTGAAATTAACGTGACTGGTGGTTAATTATTAAAAAAGTAAATATAAAATTATTGAACATAAAGTTGTCATAAATTAGAAGTCATACGCAATATATTTGACCGCCGACCTCCTTAAGTATTTTACTTTCGTTTATTTCACCCACAATACATTAAATCTGAGTTGGAAAAAATGCTCAAGATCGGGAACACCTACATATATAGAACAACTTTCATTGGTTCAGAATGTATTCACTTACCCACTGAGAATATAGCAGCGAGCAAAGCTCCGATTCGACAAAAGCATTAGTGAGAAAATCTTTACTAGTCGAAAGGGAATTAAGAGTTTCTGGTAATTTCGCACGGTATGCAAGTTTGATTGATAAAGTGCTTTTTCACATTTATTTCTAGATTATGTATTATAACCAATTTTATAGGATTCTATATTCTGAAGAACTTTTCAGTACGATAAAAAAGTTTTCACAATATATGTAAAAAACTACAATGTTCGTATGAAAAGATCAAGAAAGGGTTCCCCGATTTAGTAAGTTGTATTTACTATTTTTATGAAAACGCCGTGCACAAAATTTCAGCTCTCTCCGCTGACCTGTTCTCGGGCAGTGTCGATATATGTAGTGAAAAACGAAATTTTTGTATGGCAATCCTACGAAGGAGTTACCCGACTTGCCCAATTTCGAACTTAAATCTTTTTTTTTTTTTTTTTTTTAATATATCACGTGTAATATAACGCGAGAATGCAGTTTTCATGAGGACAGACAGACGGCCATACGGATAGACAGACGGACAGAAGGAAATGCAAAAATCAAAATAATTTTTACAATTATGAATGCATATCTCACCCATTTTGCTCTACCAGCATTATTTCTGTGCGTTACAAAATAATGAGCAAGTTAATATGCTCTTTGGCATTTCATATCCCAGGGTTGAAAAACGCGCCACAACGACTACTTTTTATTGCGAAATAAACATTGATACGGGATTTCCGTAATAATAGGAAATAAGTAGCGGACAGCATGCAAAAATGCCAACCAAGATTTTTTTATTGTACAAAGTTTGTCATTTATGTACTTGAAGAAAAGTAGAATGTCTCTAATAAGAACATTGGGGTGAAATGGTTTAATGTATTCGCAGACATTCGTTGTAAAAAATAAAAAAATAAACTTTATATCAACAACGTTTCAACTACATTAATCGAGGTTTACATGCTGTTCTCCGTTAGGAGTTCTATTCTCCATGTCCGAAGGAAGGTCTTCATCAGATCGTGACCAAATTTTAAAATTGATTTGGTTCAGAAATATCGGAATATGACGTAATTTCCAAAATAAGAAATCAGTCGAACGGATAACCTCCTCTTTTTGAAGTCGGTAAAAAAAAGGGATCAGTGATTGTAATAACTTTTACTGGATTCTTGAAAAAAAAAAAAAAAATGAAAATGCAAATATAAATCTTATTATAAACTAGGGAAATCGCGTTGCAGGCAAGTGCACTATGTAAATTAACTTTTTTGTTAGAAGCAAAGATTTATATAAATTAAAGATGTGAATTATTTAAAAATAAAGTAGAAAAAGAACATTTTTACGGCAGATGCACCGCACAAAAACTTTTTTCTACTTTTTGCAATTGACAAGTTGCCCTGGAATAGCGACAGCGTGTAAATATTTTTTCTGTGGGGAAGAGCTCTCAATTTTTGATAAGTTTGGGAGCTAACAATTTATTAACAATAGTTTAAATCATAAAACCTACAGAATGTAAGTATTAGCCAATATATTACCTGCTTCAGATTTCTGGCTGGAAGCAACAAGACATCCATCATCTCAAAAACCTCAAAACTTTATTTGTGCGAACCACTTTGTAGAGGCGGATATTAAACAACTCGAGAAAAGGAAAACCTTAAAAAGCGATGCAGTACCGTCTCGTCTTATTGATATGATAGTAAGTAATTAGTATGAACATTGGCTCTAATTATTACGTACCTATTACATTTTAGGATGTTCTATTCATATTTTTTTAGTACCAATTAATTACATGATGATATCTGTGTGCATTTTCGAGAAAAATGGCAAAGGAACACGGTGCATAGAGTTCAATTTGAGGTCTTATATCTCGATAATAAAGGGTTAAACTGAAATTTTCAATATAACATTTTCGTTTTAGTTTTATTTTCGGAATTCAAAAATTCAATCTAAATGTATCCTTAATAAGGACGAAAAGGACATTTTTTAAATGTATCCTTTCCCAAGTCCTTTTTCAAGGACTTTGGCTATGCTAGAGGATACCTTGACTAACGATGCGTAACTTTTATTATTACGACTTTTCGATATCTCCGCACATTTTCGAGAAAAATGCCCAGGAAACACGTTACGTGGGAAACCCTGTATAGCCCAAGGAAAATGGGCCATATAGGACTCATTGCATGCTTGAAAAACTTAAAAAGTGTGATTTTTAAATCAAGCAAAGTTATAGTACATTCCATTTTATAAGATTAATCAGGATCACTTGGCACTATTTTTTAGTAGCATACGTAGTCATATGGGAAAAAATAACAATCCGTCCGTCATGAAGTTTATCTCTGCTTATGAAAAACTTCTCGTTCGCTGCCAAATAAAGGAAGGTGTGATCGGAAATTGGACTCCATTAGAGAGCATTGAGATATTGGGTGGTACTCCGAAGAACACAGATCCAGCGGAGCAGATTAATAGTACGGTAGAAAGATTCAGTACTAGACCAACAATTTCTTGGAGAGCATTGTTACGCAGCATATCCAGTAAAACTATCTGAATATGGCTACCAAATGGTTTCTTATATTGCAGAATTTGTTTAAATGAAAATCAATAAGGTTATAAATTGCGCAGAATGTTTGCCTGCATTACAAGAATATTACTCTTCATCCACACTTATTGCCTATAAAACCAGAGGATAGCTCCATCAGATACCATCTGAAAGTGTAATACAGATATGTAAGAAAGCAGAAAGTGCTTTTCGTTTCAAGACGTACTTTCTAAAAGGACACGATACTATCCTTAGAAAGGATATATTATTACGCATACCTATTCAAGTGCAAAACTATTTCATCAATAGATTTCTATTTGAAGATCAACAGGCAGATATGAACTACAACAGTCATTATAGCTCTATAATTAAGTTAATAACTGAAAAGTACCCTCATATAAGGTATTATTTTATAGCTGAAAAGATTTCATTGCGACAACAGTATAATGAAATGGTTATATTCTAAGGAATGTGAATCATGAAAGGAATATTGGTTACGATGACTACAAAAGAATAAAAGATAACGACGATTATGATGACTGTTAGGGACGTGTGAGGTATTCGCCTTAGTATTTTAAGTTCATTGATTTCAATAAGTTTACTTATTTCTTATAAATTATTGTGATTTTATGCAGTACTTATTGCTTATTAGATAAAATACTTTGGCAAACTCTTCACTTCTTACACCTACCTCCCCGTGGTCTTCCCTGGAAACGTAGCACAATAAACAGGACACGTTTTTTGAAAATTCTTTATATTTCTACATATTATAAATGCATGAATTTATTTTGCTATTGCTAATGGTGTTATTCCTGACTAGATTCATACATTGTACTAAGCAAAATTTTTAAATACTACAAAAGTTATAATATAATTAGCCCAGTCCGCCAATGATGGTACAATCAGACAAACGATTATGACACATTTGAATATTTTTAACTCTGTTATGGTCGTAGCGTGCTGCATGCAGCCGCATGCTACATGTACGAGGCCGACAGATATAGCGGTGGTGACATTCGTTCACACAGCTAAGATGTTGCCACGTTTGGTATAGCTGAACATTCTAACCTGGCTGTGCTGAGGCCTGAAAAAGAAGTCGAAAAGGAGGAAGAAGAAGTTTTTTTGGCCAGCTGTTCCTGGGCTGAACTGTGTCGGCTGAAGAAAAGTGTTGTTTTGAGAACGAAGAAAAGTTTGAGTAAAAAGAATCACTCGATAGTTACCGACGAGTATAAATAAAGAGAAAAAGAAATATAAAGGGTTTTCCAATAAGAGGTGTTATTTTAATTAGTCCGCTATTTCGGTAGATGTCACTTTTGGAGCTGTCATTTTTTGACATTTGACAAGTAGAAACTACGTCAATAATAAAAGTGGAACGATACATGATTCAACAATGCATTGAAATTATTAAAATTCACTGTAAAAATGGTGAAAATGTGCCAGAGACGGTTCGTAAAACTCGAACATTTTTGGGTCGTCGTGAAGCACCTTGTCGGACCGCAATACAGAAATTGGTAGAAAAATTCGAGCTGTCGGGACAAGTTAGTGATGTGAAGAATAAAACCCGTGCACGTCGCTCAAGACAAGCCGAGAATATTGCTGCTGTAGCCGAAAGTGTTGAAGTAAACCCAGGTTTATCCATTCATCGTCGTTCTTTGGAATTAGGCATTCCAAAAACGTCATTACACCGTATTTTGCATAAAGATTTGGGTCTTAATACTTATAAAGTTCAGTTAACACAAGAACTCAAGCCGGCCGATCATCAACAACGTCGAGTCTTTGCTGATTGGGTCCTTGAAATGCATGAAAATGATCCGGAATTCCATCGAAAACTCATATTGAGTGATGAGACCCATTTCCACCTCGATGGCTTCGTCAACAAGCCTAATTGTCGCATCTGGGGCTCGGAAAACCCAAGAGTTATTGTTGAAAAGCCTCTCTGTCCTCAACATGTGACTGTTTGGTACGGTTTATGGTCCCGCGGGGTCATTGGACCTTACTTTTTCGAAAATGAGGCTGGAGCAACAGTTACGGTGAATGGATTGCGCTATCGACAGATGATTAATGATTTTTTATGGCCGGAATTGGATGGTATTGATCTGGACAACGTTTACTTTCAACAAGACGGCGCGATGTGCCATACAAGCAACGAAACCATTGATCTTTTACGGGAAAAGTTTCCGGACCGTGTTATCTCTCGAAGAGGTGATCACAATTGGCCACCGAGAACTTGTGACTTAACACCTTGCGACTTCTTCCTTTGGGGCCACGTGAAAGAGAAGGTCTACGCCCACAGCCCAGCGTCGATTCAAGACCTCAAAGTTGGAATTAGTGAGGCTATCGAGGACATAGGGCAGCCACTTTGCGATTTGGTTATGGAAAATTTCATGAAAAGGATATGGTCCTGTAGGCGTGGTCGTGGTGGTCATTTGACTGATGTTATTTTCCATTATTAACGGCATACCTTCCTCTTTATAATGCAATAAAGATCCGATCATTTATCTAAAAGAATGGCATTTTTCTTTGAATATCAAAATAACACCTCTTATTGGAAAACCCTTTATATCAACACATGTATATGGCATGAAAAGCTTTAACAATAATAATTTGTAATAAAAAACTTTAAAAAGTATAAATTTGTTCCATGTATAATAGTTGCATAACTATAAGTCAGTATGCTCAAAATGGTACAACTATGTCCATCTAGCGAAATGAGTCAACAACAAACTGGTATATCTATATACTTTATAATCAATGCTTGAGCACACGTATCAATCGAAATAATATACATTTTGGTTAGTATCCATGATATATTTAGCCGAGATTATGTTATGGTAGTATGTTGAGAGTGATTTGCTTGGACGTGAAGTCCAGACTGCCAGGATGAGTTGACAGATCACTCGGTGGACATCATTTATTTATGGATCATTTATCTCAAAAAATGGCATTTTTATTTGAATATCAAAATAACACCTCTTATTGGAAAACCCGTTAGAACGGCAGGAAACAGATTTATTTCGAGCGATTACAATCTTTGTCAGAAAGGTGCAGAAGTGTGGCCTAGTGCTAAGGGAAGAAAATCTGCCGATAATTGTCTTACTCTGAAAAGGAAAAATAAAAAAAAAACGGGGAAATTTGTAAGGAGCCCTATTAACCGGCAGCGAATGATGCAAATTACCATATTAGAGGACCCCATAGCGTGCTAAATCTTAGGAGAACATTCGTACATCAGTACAGCACCATTTTCGAATTCCTGTGGATAAAAAGGATAATCGTACACCCCAATTTCCTCTGGATCCGGATCCGGAGTTCCCGTATACAAGTAGACGATAAAGTGTGCTCGTAACGGTTGACCTTCAAGGCGAGCAGGTGCCATAATCAAACTAAGTGTGTAGCCAACATTATTCTACGCCTCACACATCCTCAATGGTCCCTCTGGAGCCACGCGAGGAATCTTAACATGGTGACGAGAATTAATATGGAGGGAAATTGTCTAGCAAATAAACATAAGAGAATTAAATTGTATATCAGGTGAACTTTTCAGAGGTCGAAATAGCACACCATTGTATGAATAGTAACTTTAGGAACTTTCTTCCATTAGATAATTTACATCGAAAGGCATTGCAGGACATCACGGAGGCGCACAAGCAACTGAGCCATGTAAATGTTGCATATTTGGTGTATATTGTTTATGCATGTCGGTATATAAAATGACACAACCTAAATCAACGACGAACAATGAGGAAAAGCAAAACAATGTTTTTAAAAGAGAAAACCAGGGGTCGATACGTTGTCGAACGTCGAACCTAGCGAAATAAAAAATAGATGAAAGAAAGTTGCAGAACTCAGATGAAAGAAAATCACATTGGTTCCATATTATTAATTATATATTTTTGAAAGTATTTGAGAAAAGCGCCCGTGGAATGCTAATAAAACTAAACTATCTTATATCTTTAATCATATTTTTGAAAGTATTTGAGAAAAGTGTCAGTAGAATGCTATTCAAACTAAATTAACTTATATTATTAATCTTATTTTTGAAAAATATTTGATAAAAGTAGTGTAGGACCCTATTCTATATAGTTTCCCAATTTCCCACTTCCTGGAAAATAGCCCTTATTGTTCCCATCCCTAAACAGTCTTCTTTGCTTCTTCAGTAAAGTTTTTGAGAGGGTTATATATAACCAAGCGAACGAATTTGTCGAACAAAACAAACTTTTATCTCCATGGCAGCCGGGTTTTCGACGACGGCATAGTTGTGAGACCCCTCTTTTAAAAGTTTTCTCAGATATCAATCAGTCTCTGGACTCTGATGAGTTGTCTGTCCTAGTTTTGCTTGATTTCAGTAAAGCCTTTGTTAACCATGCTCGTCTATTAATAAAGCTACAAACACGCTTCAATTTTTCATCTTCAGTTAATAATCTATTCAAAAGCTTTCTTGCTGGGAAACAGCAAGCGATTAAGGCGTAAAATTTACTATCCACATTCCTATATACGAGTTGTGGTGTACCCCAAGGCTCGATTGTCGGACCTTTTTTGTTCAGTCTGTATATTAATGATCTCCCCACTATTGATAAGAATTCATCCATTCATCTCTATGATGTACAGATTTACCTGAGCAAGTCTATAGGACTACAAGAAGACTGTATATTTCGGACCAATGAAGACCTACAGAGTGGTATTTGTAAAATAAGTTCATGGTAAATACTAAGAAGTCAGTCCGTGAAAAACCTAGGGGTTGTAATGAACTCCAAGTTTCCTGCTGTAGCCATATAACGAGAATTACGAAGCAGTGCATATTTGTTATCGGTTGAGATGCGCCTCAAGTTGGTATGGACGCTTATCATACCGCTCTTCACCTTTGGAACCATATTATTTCCAAAGATGGATTCAAGCTACTGTCGAAAACTCAATGTCGCTTTCAACGATTCAGTTCGTTTTATATACCAATTGCCCCGAAATGAACATGGGGCTATGTATCGTAACTCAATTCTGGGACACCCATTAGATATTCATCTTGCTCATCGTGACCTATATTTTCTTCACAAGTTAATCTACAATAAATGCCCTGAATATCTTTACACTAAACTGAAATTTTTACGATCTCATAGAAACCTGAATCTGCCCCTTCCACGCTGCAGGTCTCAATTCGGGGAATGTTCTTACTTTGCACAAATCCCTCGCAAATAGAATGTGCTGCCAGCAAGATTTCAAAACACAAGCTCCAGCAGGACTTTCTTAATTTCTTAAACTCCGAATATTCGGGTTAAAAGCACATATCAGTCTTCAACTTTTGTTTGTTTGTTTCCACTTTAATTCGTCTTTTTATTAATAGTATAATGGTATTTTCTCTCTTTTTCTACTCTATTTGGTTAGTAGTACCTACTGATTTGCACTATTTATTCGATTTTTCTTATTGGATTACCCATTAATAAATAATTTATGAATTTATGAACTATAACATCAAATTAAAAACTTTTTGCCCTTCTACGGACTTATCAGTTATATAAGTCTGTACTGAACTCTCATTCAGAAAAACATAGGCTACCAAAACAACCAGAATTCATTACGCGAAATCTGGCTTATCACCATTCCTGTTTGCTATATATTCTAAGGTTTTTATACAACTTCTAGAAACTCTGAATATGATTATGTACAAAGGCATTCGACAGAAATTGGCGCTAGAATTTTTTTTGCTACTACCGCATAGAACTTCTTACATCTCGGAGGGCTACTTTTTTATTATAAATTATTATTATTTAAATATATATATATATATATATATATATATATATATATATATTTAAATATGTTTATAGTATTTCTACCATTTTCCCTGTTGTATAACATATAAACGAAAGAAAAACTATGAATGAGAAGAGCAATGATTTATTAATTTAAAGAAATAAACAAATCTAAAACTAAACAAATTGTCCTTTTATTTCGAAACGTATTATACTCATTTTGAGACCAAGATTTTAATGTTAAAAATTGTTTTAAATTAAAAATTCAAAGTAATATTTCAAGAAAAATTCCACTACAATGAAAACCATCAAAACATTTTTTTTTTTTTTGTAAATTTAAACTCAACTGCCTCAAATTTAAAACATTTAATGAAAATTGAGCACCAATGAGTTTTCAATATAATTTATTTAAATTGAAACTTGCAGGTTTAAGCATAATACAGTTTAGAGTTTTTATTTCAGACTATGTAGAAATAGCAATTTAAAACTTATGCGTTTTAATAATTTGAAGACTTTGTATAAGTTTTAAAGTCAAACTTTTTCGAAATGGAATTCTATGCAAACCTAGAAGTCTTAATTTAAGTCTCGAATTTGTAATCGTATGGTCTTGAAAGAATTGTGTGGATTATCTGTGTAAAATGTTGTCGAGCAAATCATTGACATTTACATGCAAAATTATAACGATTTAAGGAAGCCTTCTGGAATACCAACACTATTATGGCAGAAGGGGGAATATTTGCCACTCAGTGTACTCTTCCTGGGATTGAGTAGGGAGTGGTATAACTATATTTCGGGCAAAAGTTGGATTTAAGACATTTATCTGACAATTTCTTTGTGAATAGCACTTGAAATTTTCATCAACTTCATCTGCGTTGGACATAATACTATACAGTATGCTCTACAGAAATCAAAAGCGAAGAGGGAACGTAAAAATTGTGATTAGGTATTAAAGTCCGCGTCAGTGTTTAAACTAAAAAAGCAATTTAAAATGAACATTCGGTTTAATAAATCAGAATTGGAAGTGTAAATCAAACGCCTGAGTACTTGAGGGCAGTCATTTATATTAAAAATAGTTTGGAGTACCTCTTTTCAGCTAGACAGATGTTGAAAGAAGTGCCAACCGATATTAAATTCCATTCATAATTTTGAAGTCTAAATAAAAGATGTGTGCAAAAATTTGCCTTTTTTTTAGTCCAGGTCGTCCCTTTAACTCGTACACGAATTTGTCTGTCTGTATATTTCTTTTTCTTACTATTTTCGACACTCTCGTAGACCCACTTTTCGTCATCACAGCGAGCTGATATTTGGCACACAGGTTCATGTCGCGTGACAATTGAATCTATCAAAATTTCCATGGAATGGAAAACCCGGAAAAATCATTTGAAACTTTGGTACAAATTTGATTAGTGATAAATCCGTTTCAGGTAAATTGAGTTTTCTGATTTTGCCGAAATATTCATGTAAAACGTTTTTCCGGAGTTTTTCCGACCAAGAAAGCGTTTGAGCGTTTTGCAACCTAAGACAAAATTGTAGAGCGAAATGAGTTGCATAAAGTTGCTTTTGTGGAAAACTGCATGGAAAACCCGGAAAAGCGGGAAAATCATCGGAAAAATTTTCATCGATATGATTAGTGATATATCTGTTTCATGAAAAATGCAGAATTTTCCAATTTTTCTGGAAAATTTTCCGACAAAAAAGTTTTATAAGCTATACGGAATCATTTTTTTTTTTTCGTTCTACTGGCATCAATACTTTCTCTTCAACAATCATGAAAACTTGCATGAAAAATCGAGGAAAATTCATGTAAAATTTAAAAAAAAATCATAGTAATAGGAAAGGTCTGTGAAAAACATCGAAAATCGGGAAAATTCATGTTATATGGGATCAAGTTGGAATACAGCTAAAAAGCGCTGTTTAAAACATAATTTGAATTTCAGAAAACCGTTGCAGTACTTCAACGATTTGATACTCGAAAAATTTTTATTTTCGGATTGCCACCAAACAAGACTTAAAATGTCGGTAATGATAAGCTGAACAAAAACTTCCAGGCAACCCCGGTGCTGACTTCCAATCATCTCATCGTAACTGCTTTCAAAATTTCAAATTTTTCGAAACGTCGGTAAACCGTAGTCCGAGTTATCGAAACTGTTCGGATTGTGTTCGAAGTACGGTCAGTCGATTGGAAACTCTCGAGTCGTATGGACGCAAAAAAATTTCACTGCGAATATTCAAAAATTGACTCAAAATAAAGAAGAAAGAAAGAAATATAAGGATAAATATAAGAAAAATGAAATGAAAACGGAAAATTAAAAGGAAAAAAGAAAATTAAAAAGAAAGTAAGAAACTAAAATTAAATTAGAATTAAGTAAAAATATAATTAAGTTCGGTTAAATTGATATTAGAACAATTTAGTTAACGTGAAAAATGCAGAAAATAAAATAAGTAAAAAATGAGTTTTCAAACAAAACTGAGGCCAAACCGCATGAAAAAGTAGAAAATAAACTTTTCTTCACACACAGAGGTGGACTCAGATTTTTTTATTGGGACATTTCTCCTGAATATTCTTTCTCTTCATGAATGAAATCACTTATTATCTCTGATTGATCATACTGAAATATATCGGTGATTGTCAGCGAATAAAATCTGAGTCCACCTCTGTGTGTGAATAAAAGTTTATTTTCTACTTTTTCATGCGACTTGGCCTCAGTTTTGTTTGAAAATTCGTTTTTTACCTATTTTTTTATAAATAATTCAAAATTAGGAAGATAGGTGATCTACTTCCTAATCATCTTGTACTTGGGTCGATGCCTCGTAGAGAAATATTTACAATTAAAATAAAGAAAGTGTGGCTAATTATTCACTTTTGTTTTTTAGAATGGCAACTTAATAAATATTTGTTACTTATTAACAAATATTCGTCCAAAATATACTACTGTTGCATTTCCTGGAATCACCAATTTCGTAAGATGATCCATAATCCGTTTATCTAATATCTCATTCAAACTTTTCTGTAGAACTTATTGATTTAAGTCAAACTAAAATAAAAAAAAACTTCCCAAAACCTTAAGTATGGCGTTATTCTGCTTTTTATAATTCTTCAGCAGAAACACTTAGCAGACTTTACCGTGTTAATAAAATTTAATCAGATTTTCAACTTTATCCTGGCAATAAACTTCCACTTCTACCGTAGGGCTGGCATGGTGCTTGTAGTTGTAGATGCTATAAACGTTGAAAATATACGACTTAAAGGGAGGACAAATCAAAAAATAAAAACAAGGAGAGCACATTGACTCGGAACGAGAGAATCGTGAAGGGTTCTTATACGACAAAGCGTAATCCCTGGCCCATAAACATACTCAGTCGACATGAAACTATTCCGGCTGTCGTCCTTCGTTCTCGACATAAGCCATATCGAATGTCTCCTTTCTTTTATGCGACTTGCGTAATGTAATTGTGTGCACAAGAGCTACACGATGTGCCCTCTCCATGAACGCCACGGCCCAACTATAAAAAGTAAAAATGCAGGCAAGCACATTCTGCACCCGAAGCTCCACTACAAATATTATCGTTGCATAGAAATCCTTTTAATGCAGGAGTTATCCCTGAAGCTTACCAAGTCAATCCATGGCAAACTCGTCTACGGCGCCACTTAACCCATTCGAATAAAAACTGTTTTCAAAGGAGCCTTTTGTTTCGTTCGGTTAACTTCGAATTAAATGATTTTTATAAACTTTTTGAGTTTAAACAGTATTTTTGGCCAAATACCCATCAGTTGCTGTGCGCTTAGGACGACCGAGTTAGTAGATTCTAATAAAAGACAGATTTCTGATTCTGCCGTGTCTACAATGTATACTATACATATATATATTTCTTATGAATTACCTACACGTGGGGTGAGAATATCAATAATGTAAGACTTCGCAAGTGCATGGGGTGGAAAAGGTCGTTATGCAATCTCATTTCGCTCCCCACAGGAGTTTGCATTTACACACTTAAAATGGGTCATACATATGAACGAAATATAGACGCGTTGATGGGATGAGAGCGAATGCATCTGGCTGAAAACTTTTTACGCTCACCCTTAGAGAAATATGTGTAGTGGCTATGGTGGTGTTTTATGAGAAATATTTTAAGTTTTGAAATAAACTTAAGGTAGGTACTAGTGATCATTTCGTGCGTTATGAGTTAGACGATTAGCCGTAAGCACTCTAATTATAAAACTGATCCTTCTTATTTAAACAAAATTTAATGTGATAAAAACATTCCATTCATTCTAACTTCGGAAGGTTTTATTCGGCTACAACTGCCTAATAGAAAACTGCATATTTTTTCACCATCCGGTGACAGTACATCCCTGTGCATCGAAAGCATTACAATGTGTCATAATAACGAAAACTATTTTATTTGCTTAAATCCATATGGAAGTGGTATGTACGTATAAAGAAGTTAGATTGGAATTTTGGACGCGAGGGTGCGCGGGCGAAGAGTTGGAAAAATAAGGTGTCAGATTGAACGAGTTGACATTTTCTTATAGAATAGTTCGTCTTTTTCCACTTCGTCAACCAATTTTGCATCAAACTCCATGTTTTCCTTCGACAATAAAATAAAATCCTTAAAACCAAACTAACAAGAGAACACTTTCCGTAATGAGGTTAATACTGGATGGGATTTTAAAACATTTTTTTCTTTTCACAAACGTTTCCCGTTGTATTTTAACGCTTCATCATGACTATAAAAATACATACAAAAGAATTCATTTGACAACAGTAAAAACCTTAAAATTGGCTATACATTATCTCGTGATACCCCAATATTGTTGGGTGGATTTCCTAAAAAACTTTCTCCGAAATATGTGAGATTTTTACGACTTTTGCGTTTCAAGCAATGAAGAAAAATCTGTTACAAACAAAGACTACTAAATGTTAGCCGAAAAATTTGCAATTGGAATTACAATTACGAATTTAAGTTTAATGTATTTGTTCGAAAATTAATGCTGTTGTCATTGAGCTGGATGTGTACCATTTCAGTAATATTACGGTTGTACCAATTAATACATTTCTTATTCAAAAGAGAGGATGACAATGAAAGCAAAATTATGGAAAAATTAACGAATCAATGTATTTCTAATTTCTCCGACATTGTAATAAACTGCTAAGATGTATCTCCATTTTTATTTACAATTGCCAACACCTGATAGCTATAGGTATGTTATGTACAAAAATACCTGACATGAAAACAAATTAAATGACAACTTCCTGTATTGGCTCGATTATTTCTGTACGCTAGTATCCAGTAAATTGCTCCCTGTCAAATTAAATTGCAAAAATTCAAAACTGAATTTCGGTTTATCAAACGAACTAGTTTTGAATTGTGAAGGTAATGGTAAAAATTGAGGAAATCCTTATATAGTCTTTAGAAGGGTGAAGGACTGTCCGTGTAAAAACATATTTTTAAAGATAGATGATCTTTCTTTAAAAACAACCCGCAAAAGTCATAAGCACGTAACTACTAGGGATTAGGGTTTCAGGAAAGTTCTAATTATTCTTATCTATTTCTATCTAGCTTGTTTTTGACTGATATCTAGCTCTAGATACGAAAATGATCTAGAATTAGTTTCCTTTAGAAAAAATATTTTCTTGGATTAATACATACGACTAACTTGTAATATATATATTGGTATTGGAATATACATAATATGTACTGTAGTGAAAAATGTATTATTGAATTTTTTTCTTTTTTTTTTCTTTTTGAGTGATAATTTTGTATTTTTTATATATGGATCAATAATTATATTTTGGTAGAAATGGAAAAAGAGCAAAATTTGTAATCATTATCTTGAAATGTGGATGAAAAATATATTTTTCAAAACTATTGTTAAATTAATAAATATTTTTTCCTTGTTGGCAGCACACCATTTCAGATATTTTGCAAATTGTACATAAAAACCTGCTCAATCCTTCCAAATTTCTTCAGCTTTGTTACTGGACGACAAGGAAAAAGAATAGATATTTTTAACATGAAGTTAATTATTTAATTTCCTTTTATGATAGTGCAAAAGGTTATTTAATTTGATTGAATTTAAAAACAAAATTTCAAATTTATTAGAAATTTTGTGCTTATTTTCAGCTACGTTACTTTGACGATATTTTTAAAAAGCTATTTTCAAATTAATGTAATTTAAGCCGCAGCTCGTATTGGGTTTGATATTATGAATATTTTTTTTAATATGCAAATAAATTGATAAGGGTTAAAGTAGATATTAGAACAATATTTAAAAAAAAAAAACCAATAAATTGGAAAAGATTTTTAGAGACAAATAGTAATATAGTGGATATTATAGTAACAAAGTGGATAAGTTCAATTTATGTTAGTATAAAACTGAACACATGGCTTCATTGAATAAATTTCCTTCTATTATTAAAAATACTAATTATATTTATTAAAAATTTTATATGACTTGTAAAGAGTGAAATGTTTTTTATTACACCCATCTGCGATTAAGCGGTATCTTGTAAGAGCCAAAGGAATTTCAAACATAGAAACATGTGA
Source organism: Dioctria rufipes (assembly GCA_963924295.1). Classification (NCBI taxonomy): domain Eukaryota; kingdom Metazoa; phylum Arthropoda; class Insecta; order Diptera; family Asilidae; genus Dioctria; species Dioctria rufipes. The sequence goes on from OZ002740.1 coordinate 104,981,577, forward strand.
TCAGTTTTGCTCGTCACTGTACCTGTATGTCATCTTGTTGCGTTGTTTTCGTTGACTATATTGTTCAATAAATAGATCCCGCAGATAACCTCACAGCTTTTCAATAAGAATGTTTGGAAAGTTCATCGTTATCATAATAAAATGGTCTATTTATTTTTTTGCTAGAAGCAGGTATTGAAGGATTTTGTTCATTGGAATCCTCGCTATTATTGTCACTACCTAGATGATAGATGATCCTGAATATACTAGCTCTTTCATCCGTTGGTAATGTTAAATACATTTTGGTATTATAACATTTGCAAAAATTTTTGTGGAGAGAACGGAATATTCTACAATAACAACTTATGTAGGTCTCAATACTAGAGGATCCCTTTTTCTCTTAGAATAAGTTGATGCAAGGTAGAAGTGCGTTTAAGAATAGAAATGTTTTCTGGCATGCATATTTTTATCGCATCTGATGGAATATTAAAAAGCTTTATAGAGGTCTCTAGTTTTACTAGCTCTAAAAATTTCTCCGTATTAGCAATATCTACACAGTTAACTATCTGTCGATCCGCAGTTCGTTTCACAACGCCTCTAATTCCATCCGACGCTCCTTTACCATGATCGGATTCAAAAAACGTCCAGGTTGCACGATCAATTCAATATTCAAACAATTTGTTAGCGGAAAGGTTAACAATTTGTTTTTGACTGTACTGAGTATACAGACCGTAGGAAATGAAATGAACAGTTTGAATATTACAGTTTAAAGCTTTGATCATCCGGAAAATAGAATCCAAGTGGGCTCAAATTGAAGGAGAGTCATAATCGTTACTGGATGAAATAGTACAAAATGATGAGCCTGAATTTCTTCAGCAAACCTATAATTTGCACTGAAATCTATATGAAGAACCGCTACATTAGACTCCATTTCGTCAATACCTGCCTTATACTGTTTTTTGATGGGTTTTTTTTTTTGTTTTATTTATTTTGAAAATATGTTTTTTTTTAAATCAATCATTTCTTCATGGAATTTGTCCAGAAAAACGTTGTTGGTATTCATTATTTTCTGCTTTATAGTTTTAAACAGTTTTGCTGACTTCTCGTCCTTTTCAAAGCATTCTTGTTTTCGAACCCATTCAAATCAATCAATACAATCATTTAGTGTTGAATTTCTTTTTTCTTAATTTCTTGGATCTTGTGAATGGTAATTTGGGGAATAATACTGTTTCACATAGCCTAATTTTTGGGTTTACAAAAATAAATAATATTAATGTTTGTCACGATGCATTGAGATATTTTGAATATATTATGTGTCGAACTTATACATCTGATTTGTATACTCATCAAAATGTTTCTCATTGCATTACATTTTAAATTTAATATAAAAAATGAGCTATTGATAGTTATCCAAAAGATTTAAAAAGAATCTGGTTAAGAACAATAAAAACGAATTCCTCGCATATTCCTAATTGAATACTGTGCAATATCTATTAACTTTTTAACTCCGTTACCCGATGTTCATTCGCGTTGCCATGATTAAATTAACAAAACCTAAAAATTTCAAAACACCAACTCTGGAAAAATGTTTTCGTTTTCCTAGGTTAGTTCCTAATGTGTATTCCTTACAATATCCAATACTTACACATATTAAATGCGCAACGCAAGCACACTATTTATTATTTTCCATGAACTGACCACTTTCGTACCTGGGCTTCATATTGTTGAGTAAAATCACATGTTTGTGAAACGGCACTTGCTGAAAAGTTTTAGAACGGAGAATTTCTTGTCGTTTTTCTAACAGTAAAACAGTAACAAAGTCAAAGTAACTTAGAGTAAACAAGAAAAATCTAGAAATGGTCTAAGACCAATGATACCCTAGATAAATACCCGTATGTAATTTCGTATGGTCACCTTTCTATGCACATATGATTGTAGAAGTTGTTTTCGCATATATTTCTAGAACAGCCCGACAAACTGGAAGTAAAACTGATTATGACCATTTTCATAGGGTTTGATATTCTGAAGAACTGTTCAGTACAATAAAAACGTCTAGGACTGATAATTTTCACAGTATACTTATGTATAAAACCTAAATTTTCACCAGCATTATTTCTATGCTCTACAAATGGAATGACAAACTTAGTTTACCCTATAGCGACAAATCAGTTTGCCAGAAACATCAATTTTGATTAAATAAATTTTGAATTTACATGAAAAAATATTAAATGTTGATATAAAACTGTAGAGAGCCGTTATTAATTGTATAGAAATTATTAAAATTATTGCTAAATTTTTATGTAAAATGTACACCTGCTGATACAATTATATAAAAAATATTTGTTTAAAGGAGAAGTGACCAAACTAAATTAGGTATCTAAAATTTCAAAATACCTTTAAAACGAGTAAATAATATACCTATTAAGAACTGCAAGACACGTTTGTACCAAAATATAAATATTCACCCATATATATGTATATCTACATATTCCTACTGACCAAACGAAAAAAGGAAATAAAAACTGAGCTTGGGATTTAATACAGTTTCCATTCTAGATTATAGTAACAAATAATCGTATTAAATGAACTAAAGGCTTTTTTATAAAGCAAAACACAACTGAGTGGCATAATTTGTATATTCCCCAAGATGCGAAAGTGGTATGACGATTGCACACCGCTGTTCCTTAACTAATTTTCAAAATTAAGCGAAACCTGTTATATCGAAGGTAAATTTTATTGATATTTAAAAAAAAACATATTTTTTCGCAACAGTTTTGAATAATTGTGTGCGTGTACATAAATTTATTGTATTAATCTAGGATCGACCAAATTAGTGTGGGTATATCTCTTTAATTTAGTAAGTCCAAAATAATGGCTGTAAGAAATATTCTAAACTTGAATTTTCTAGCTTCATAAACTTTCATTTACGTCTATAAACCCGTAATACCGCAGTACCATAGGAGCTGGGTGAGCATAATCATTTTTGAGAATTCGTTAAAGCAAAATTACTGGATAAAACTTTGCACAGTCAAATTTTGTGGCTCACTGTTTTATGTCTGGCTATAAAAGTTATGTTAACGCTTACCCTGAGCTGTGCGCTGATGTGGATGTGTTTAAAAGGGGAAAACTCAGTTGAACACAAACCAGAACCAGCCGACAAGGCTAAGCCAGTAGAGTATGAACACATAAAAGAGGGAGCAGCCTGCAGACAGGGTGGAATTCTCCCCTTGCCGGAACACATAAAATTTTACGAGCAAAAACATTAAGCGGATCCCATGGCAACCCGGTTGAATATAACATGAGCGCTACAAAACAGCCCTACAGAAGTAGAGCTACACAGTCGAGTCGAGAAGACTACTGACTGTTGTGTACAGATACCGGACTGAAGTGGAATGAGCGAACTGGAAATGTGGAAAATTGGTGGATGAATGGAAATTTCTTCGAAGTGGTTGGTTGGTTGGTTGATGATGATTTTGTCTGGTAGATTGCTCAGCAACTAGCGAAATCAGAGAGGACTGTAGCCGGGTAGAAGTACTTGCCCTGAAACGAAATGCGAACGAACCATTCTAACGTAGTCATCATCATTGAACTGGAGGAACAAAAGCAAGAAGGTCCTCATTTCTGGATATGTTAACCCAATTTATGGGAAAAACGTGATTTACCAAAAATTTTGCCCGCCAAATAATGTCCCGGCATCAATTGATAGAAGTACGCTTAGGAAAGGGAATTTTCTTTAAAGTATAAAATTCCATCGCTATTTAAAAGGAAAACTAAACAAATTAAAGATATTCTTGCTAAATGAGGAATCGAATTTAAGTTGCATTCTACCATTCAAATTATATTTATACGGTATGTTGGGTATCTGAATATAAATCAAGCAGCATAAGAGCTATAAGATGGTCAAATCGTTAGAGCTATACCGACAAATTCGGAGTGGATGAGAGATCTCAGCAGCAGAACCAAAGTGAAAATATCAAAAATCATCGAGGTTATATTGGAACTGTCAATTCTGAAAAGAAAACTTATCCGAATGTGCCAGATTGTATAAACTTTAGTATTCTACACACTCACGCAGTTCTCGCCATATTGTAGAAAAAGAAGTACTGTTGTTGTTGTTTATGTTGAAGTTTGAATCTAATAAATGTAATTGTTCTTGGCCTACACAGAGAAAGCGGTTGTTTTTCCTTCGTGTATTTATGATTTAATTCAGAATAGTTAAAAAATAAAAATTCTTTTATTCTCCATCTGACACCGATTATAGAATTATGAGGTCGATTCCCGCGCGGGAAAAATAATGTACTTAAATGATCTTCCTAATGTGGGTAAGTATTCAAAACTACTTTGAGTATATGCTAAAGCTATTCTCATTGGACAACTCAAATTATTGGAATTAGCTAAGGCTGTGAGTATTTCGGATGAAGAAGTAATGTATATTTTATGATACAAATTAGGTATAAAAAAGTTGTGTGAAATATGGGTGTCGTATAAAATGATAGAAACGCATGCAAATATAAAGGTCGCAGACCAACAAAAACAAGCAGGATTTCATGTGTCACTTTGAAGCGATGGATGTACCTTGATGGGTCCACCAACAAATTCCAAACACTAAAGAATATTTAAGATAGCGTGTTGTTCTAGTAAAAATTATACTTAATGATTGATAACTTTGGGAAAGGTAAAATAATCATAGGACCATATATCGTAATACTAAGCCTTCTGGATTTTTCTTTTTTTTTTTTTTTTAAAAGGCAGGGGATGAGAGATCCCTGTCCTGCTCGAAGCCCCACCCCAAAACCTTCCTGTCCTCTAAATGAAGCGCATCAGGTCTTAGTGAGAAAGGTTCTTCACTTCCTCTAGAGATAGGAGGGCAGAACCTAGAGTATCCAGCCTGCTCCGAAAGAAGGCCGGACAAAAAGTGTTCGGATGTCTCAGGGTCTTCTTCCAAGCAGGACAAACACTCAGGGCCGGCAACAACTCCCATCCTTGTTAGATGAGCGTTAAGCAGCTGTGGCCGGTGATGATGCCAACCACGGTTCTACATTGTTTCCTTCTGAGTCCAAAGAGAAAATCCAAGATATTCCTATTGGGCCCATCAAGAAAAACTTTTGTGCACCTGCAAGTACTCAGATTCTCCCATTTCTGCTGATGCTTCCTATGAACGTCCGCTTTAATGAGAGACTGAGAGACCCGATACTCGAGGTGGCAACGCCTACGGCGGGTTCCGGTCCGGGGAACGGAGAATTGGAGCAAGCCCAAGCTAAAAGGTTAGCCCTTTCATTCCCCATTGTTCACATATGACTAAGAACCCACTGAAGGGACCCCTTGTTGTGGATACACAACTTATCGCCTTCTGGATTAGGTACACAAAAAAAAGTTATAAAACAGAAATGTAAAAAAAACACATTTACCAAAGACAACAATTTTGTATCACCACAATAATGCACCATTTCATAAGAGCGCATTGACAATGGCTGAACTTATTAATCTGAGTTATGGCTTGGTTGAACGTCCACCCATTCTCCAAATTTGGCTCCCTCAAATTTACCATCTCTTTCCAAATCTGAAGAAATTTCTGACTGAAAAGAGCTTTGACTTTAAAAATGTGACAGAAGTTGTCTATTTTGAAGACCTTCCGAAAAACTGTAATATGAATGAGATAGAACTTTTGGAAGAAATAATTTACGAAGTGCATTAGTCTTCAAGGGTAATTATGTTGTTCCGTACAATAAAACAAATGGAACCCTTATAAGATCGCTCGTGTGTCTGTTTGTCTGCCCATAACGTTTTTTTTGGAAAAAGGCGTGACGTAGGAATTTGAAATTTTACAGAATATTAGGTCTTCATGACGCCCGCATATATTAGCAGTCAAAGATTATTTAATTTTTCTTTTTTATTTTTAATTGGGTGGATTGGGCCTCTCAAAAAAGTTTGTTTTTGTTTCTGCTAGGTTATCGTTTGGAAGGGATACTCTCAAGGATTCCAATAAAAAAAAATCCAAATTTTTAGATATAGCCCAAAATTTTGAGGGAGAGGGGGGGGACTCCCCCCTGATTATCTAGCATTGTAAACATAAAATTTTGATATTATAAAGGTCATTAGGCATTAAGTCATAGATAACAGGAAAACTGCTGCTTTTTCCGTCAGTTTCAAAGTTGCTGAAAACAAATCTTTTTTATGTTAATTTCTAAGACAATTTTTACTAATAAGATCAACTCTTATAAGATCACTCCAGCGTTCGCCTGTTTGAATTTTATTGAAATTTGACAAATGCATTAATCGATAACGTATTTGCTAATGTTCCAGTACTATGTTATGTGGCACAAGTTTATCACAAGCAAATTTGGATTAGATTTAAGTATACCTACCTACTTAAGTTCGGTCGGTCGACGGTTCGTTGATAAAGTTTAACCAAGTATATTTTTATGTTTTCATTTTAATTTAGACAAGTTTCCATATTACTCTTATAAATAGCAATTTTCTTTAATTTTCTTTAACTGATTTACCAATCGTTTTATTTTTTTTATCGCCAGATTCAAGTAAGCGTCTTACGAACTTTGTCGAACTACTCTTATAATGGAGTTCAGCATAAAATATATAATACGAGGATGTTTTCAGTTTTCCCCTGTAATTCGACACTCGGATTAAACCACGTTCGTTACTAATACCAAATATAGTAGTTTGACGCCAAAATCTTAAAATTATTCCAGCGTACTTATGTATATACTTATTTCCATGTCGATAAACTACAGGTAGATATTTGATTCCATATTTTGCAGGTATTCTATTAAATCAAGTACATCTTTCAACTTCTTATTTCGAAGCATGCTCGCCTTTGTAGGGTTTTAACAGAGGTAGTAGAAAGATATCATCCGAAATGGAATTTTAGGAGGTAATAGTCCAAAATGCGTAATCGGCTCCACTATATAAAATCTCACTTCAGATAATATTTGAAAAATGTCGTCGGTGGACCGACGAATCCAGAGCCGCGGGACCTGATGGGTTCTCGCCCCTGTTGATTAAAAGTTGATTAAAAGCCTCATCCTTGGCTAAACCTCTGCGCAAACTATTTCACTTGTCTTATTCGATAGGAATCTTTCCAACAGCTTAGAAACTAGCTCACGTTCAGCCTATTTCCAAAAAAGAGAAGGAAGGGAACCCTCAAAACTGTCGACCAATTGTAATCACTTTGATTCTTTCGAAGGTTTTTGAATATATCATTAATTCCAAAATAATGAAGTATCTAGAAACTAATCAACTCATCATCGATCGCAAATATGATTTCCAAACTAGACACTCATCTGGAGGCTTACTGACTTTTCTCACGGAACGTCGTTAGAACCGTAGTTTCCACAATTTTGGTGAGTCCAAGATCGTTGCTTTGGATACTTCGAAGGCTTTTGATATATTCTGACATCCTGCCCTATTAGCCAAGCTTAAATCACATGGTCTCTCCCCTCCTATTCTATTATGTCTTCTATTAGTCGTCAAATACGTGTTGTATTAGATGCCTTTACATTTAAACCTCATCCCATAAATACCGATGTACAATAGAGCTCTGTTATCTCTTTAACTCTCTCTTGAATTTTCATTAATGATCTGCTTTGCTTTCATATTCTTGCGGACTCTAGAGGGAATGCTGCATGTATCAAACGAAATTTCATGAATAGATCATTGAATAACGAACTTGATATTATCCTCGTTTGGGGCAAAGCGGCGAATTTAATGCATCTAAGACCCAAAGCTGGTTCATGTCTTTAAAACAAGATCACCATTTAACCACTCCCATTTCATCTGATGGAGCCTACATTTCAGATTCACCGTCACTAAGCATTCTTGACATTAATATTTCGAGTAAAGTAAGCTGGACAAACCACATCTTCTCTGTTGCTGAAGAAGCTTCGAAATGTCTTGGATTTCTGAAAAGATGTAAGAAATATTTCAGCCCGTCAAATTTAGTGGAAACCGAAATTTTTTTATAGCAACCCCAAGAAGGAATTGCCCGATTTGTCTCATTTTCAAACTTAATTTTACTTTTTTCTTTAAAGCCCGTGTACAAAATTTCAGCTTTCTAAATGAATGCGTTCTCGAGTTATCGTGCGCATAGACAGACGGATGGACATGCAAAAATCAAAATAACTTTTAATATTATGCGTGGGTGTCCAATCCATTTTGCTCTACCATCATTATTTCGAGGTGTTACAAACGGAATGACAAACTTAGTATACCCTTTAGATTTCATCTAGGGTATAATCAGATTGCGTCCACCGATTGATTTTCAAAAGAAAAGCGGCATTAAACTAGATGCAAGTAAATTAAATCAACATATGTTCATCCCACATGGTTGTGTACTTTCTAATATTTACGAATAGATTGTTAAAAGAAATGGTATCTGTATCAAAGTTTCAGAAAGCACATCTGTATTCGTTTAAATAAGAAGAAAAACTTATTAATACCAGCGCAGAAAAGAATTCTCGAGCAATTCAAAAATGAATGAACATTATTGACGTAAATTATAAAAAATAGCGGTCAAATCTAATTAAATTTGTCGGAAAAACTCCGCGAAAAAGAATAGATTGAGTGCGATTAAACAATTATGTAGGAACGTAGCCATTTCACAATGAGAAAAGAAACTCTAAAAGCTTGCAAACAAAAATTCTGCTGCTCCGGTTTTAATGTAGTGAATTTTTTGCCAGGTTCTAGCGTAAACACAGTAACTGAAAAATAATAAGAAGAGCATAGTATTCTATTTAACTTTAGAAAGTCAGGATGGTAAGATAAGCACAGAAAAGTAACTATTAAATCTACGGGAAGAATTCATAAATCTCCAAGGCTATTTGATATTTGATCTTGTTGTGGAAGATTGATTTCATCTAAGCAACACCCTACTGGCATTGTTCCTTAAGTTATTGAAATGTTTTAAAAGACTAGGGCTGATCTAGTATTAATGTATTTGTTTTTGAGATTGGAATACAATGAGCAAGACATAACAGACCATACATCGTTCTCAAATTAACTTAAATATTACTAGCATCGCATTATAAACGTATGTATTTAGTATGTATTTAGTATCTTGATTGAATCGACAATACAGGGTGTCCCACGTAACGTGTTCCCTGGGCATTTTTCTCGAAAATGTGCGGAGATATCGAAAAAGTCCTAATAATAAAAGTTACGCATCGTTAGTCAAGGTATCCTCTGGCATAGCCAAAGTCCTTGAAAAAGGACTTCGGAAAGGATATATTTAAAAAATGTCCTTTTCGTCCTTATTAAGGATATACATTTAGATTACATTTTTGAATTCCGAAAATAAAACTAAAACGAAAATGTTATATTGAAAATTCCATTTTAACCCTTTCTTATCGAGATATAAGACCTCAAATTGTACTCTATGCACCGTGTTCCTTTGCCATTTTTCTCGAAAATGCACACAGATATCATCGAAGTGCTAGTAACAAAAGTTACACATCATAAGCCGGGCTATATTTTGGTATGGTAAACATTTAAAAAAAAGCCACACGATAAAGGATATCTTCGGTTTGGTCCTTTTCGTCCTTTCTGAGGATGCATTTTGGCTACATTGAATAACTGCAAATCAAATTAGATAAAAAGTGGTATACCACTGACAAATCTTCACAAAAATAAGTTGAATCAATTACAGGTATGTAATATGTTGTCATAATTCCTGAGACAATACGGCCGGCATTTCGTCCCCATTCAATTTTCAGGTAAATTATCATTATCACCAATTTATACTATTTCAAGCGTGCACTAGGCGAAAGTTGGATATAGTTAGGTATGAGTATATTAGGTACAAACCTACAGAAGCTTACATTAACAATAAAAATAAGATAATGATAATTTACCTGAAAATTGAATGGGGACGAAATGCCGGACCTTTTGTCTCAGGAATTATGATTCAACTTATTTTTGTGAAGATTTGTCAGTAGGTATACCACTTTTTTTCTAATTTGATTTGCAGTTATTCAATGTAGCCAAAATGCATCCTCAGAAAGGACGAAAAGGACCAAACCGAAGATATCCTTTATCGTGTGGCTTTTTTTTAAATGTTTACCATACCAAAATATAGCCCGGCTTATGATGTGTAACTTTTGTTACTAGCACTTCGATGATATCTGTATGCATTTTCGAGAAAAATGGCAAAGGAACAAGGTGCATAGAGTTCAATTTGAGGTCTTATATCTCGATAATAAAGGGTTAAACTGGAATTTTCAATATAACATTTTCGTTTTAGTTTTATTTTCGGAATTCAAAATTGCAATCTAAATGTATCCTTAATAAGGACGAAAAGGACATTTTTTAAATGTATCCTTTCCCAAGTCCTTTTTCAAGGACTTTGGCTATGCCAGAGGATACCTTGACTAACGATGCGTAACTTTTATTATTAGGACTTTTTCGATATCTCCGCACATTTTCGAGAAAAATGCCCAGGGAACACGTTACGTGGGACACCCTGTATATGTATGTATATTTGTCTATTTATGTAAACTATCTGCATATTTGGTAATAAGAAAGACTCGTCAAACACCATAGTTGGATCGAACTTAATAAATTTGTCGATTTCGACAGACATTCACACTGCATCAAGATACCATATATAAGTTCAGATCGAGAGACTCAGACCAGAGAATGAAAAGTTATCAATAATGCCGATTATGTCTAACGAGGGTAGGGCCCCTGCTCGTCATCGCTGGTTTCGGCCAAATTTACTGTATATGTAGGGTTTGCGTTTGACTAGAAATGAAAGTAACGCAAGTTGGAGCTCCAGAAGGCCGAACCAAACTGAAATAATGCATAATGTATTGAAGCACAGAGTTAAAATTAACACTTTTCGGAAAAACTTTGATAATTCCCATCTTGTGGGTATATTCGCAATATATGTATAATTGCGATAAAATTATCTATAATCTGTTATCTTTATCTAAAAAAAAACAGAAGTTACTATCCCAATTAGTTTAGGAGCATTTCCCAAAATAATTACTTTCAATTAGCTGCATATACGTACATATGTGTAGGTGTGCTACTGAAAAGCCACCATCCTTATCTCGGCCAAAGTCCAAACTATTTTCAAAATTCTTATTGCAAAATTTTTTGTGATTTTTTTATGATTTTTTGAGACTATTACGAAATTCGGACGGAAGCGGGTTACCGAGTAGTAACCCACCGCCATATATTAATATAAAAAAAAATTAAAAAAAAACTATTTCTAGGGGGTATGGGTATTTATTTTATATTCTATTATCTGTTTAGAGTATTCGTACACAATTTTATCAAAATCGGATGATAAATTCAATGTTAAAAGGTCATTCAAATATACCAATACGAAAAAATTTCTCATTTCACGAACTCGGTTGTTCTGAGGGGGAGGTAGGGTAAATATTAATTGATATGAAAAATTCCTTCTCCTAATTTTTTAGTGATTTTTTTTTTAATTTTTTGAGTACATTTTCCTTCCGGTTCCAATTAATTTGCGAAATTTAATTTTCGACGACCAAAATTTCTGTCTGAAAAATTTCGAAATGTTCCTATACGATTTATCGATTAATCCATTTTTTTTATTTTTTTATGGATGCAGCGTTATCCAGAGATTATCTGTACAAAATCTCAAGAGGATCGGATATCATTTACCTATTTAAAAATAATTAAATTCATAAAAATTTTGCATTCCTACTTTTCGCCATCTGCCGGCGTTCGTTGAAAACTCGCGGAAATGGTATTTACAGAATCAGCAATCTACATACCTTCTCTGTAGTTGAAATTTTTCCCCGATTGAATTTGGCGCTTTCGTCCAAATTCGGTTGGAATTTAACCGCGATAACTCCCACGAATATTTACAAATTTGAGCATTTTACAAGGGGAGCCTACAAAAATCCGGGCTACCCTACATTATGCATTATTTCGAATTCGCTTGGCCATCTGGAGCTTCCACTCGCGTTACTTTCATTTCTAGTCAAACCCTACATATGCTGTGAATTTGGATGAAATCGGTGATGACGAGTTGGAGCCCTGCCCTTGTAAATAGACTCTACCTGAATAAATTATTAGTTTGATCGCGAATTGTGTCGATAGACTCAATATGGGTTTAAAGAGAATATTGAAATGTGTAAAAAGAATCGCTTCATACCATGGATTTTTCAAGCGTTATATTAAACTATACCCACTCTGGGGGAATGATCAAACTTTTTGCAATTGGCCGTCGCTACTTTAAATTTCGTAGAGTCGGTCGCAATTGTAAAGTGCGTCCTTTTCTAGTACGGAAAACTAAAATCAATTCTCTAATTAAAAGAGAAGTTATATTAATCGTATAAGACTAGTTCTTAAAAATAAAGATATACCTTCGTATAATGGGAAATGTGTTTTTCCTCCAAGGGGCAAACCTATGGTTAAACTCATTGGGACACTGTTTCCGCCTGCTTATCGAAGGCATGGGCAATAAACCAAGATTCTATCTGTTGGCAATAAAAGTTCAAGTCCATAATGGAAACCAATATGTGGAAAGGCCTAGCGGTAAAAAGAAGTGTTATCCTCCAACTTACGAAGAATCACTAAAACCGCTGGAGGAGACCAACTTCAGGCTTTACTGCAGCTTCAATGTGATTGTAGCAAATGTATAACACAGACTTCGTAGGAAGGCCCAAGGTAGGGAAGAACCGATGGAGGAAAGTAGCAAAGAAGAGAAAATAAGCTCTTCACTAACTGTTAATTCCTATAAGGTAGAGATGGTCGGCCGGCAGGTACAACTGGGATATGGTGGGGGATAAAGGGAAATATTTTTCTACTGAATCGCGATGTCAGGAACTGGAAGTCGTCACAGATGAGAGTGATTCAAATCAATATAATCTCTCTCTCCCCTCTTAACGAAAGAGAGTGTTGCTGTTGCCTTAATCTAGTATGCCTTGGATCAGAACTTACGCTATACCGGACCTAAGAAACCAAAACTAAACACTTTATTACAAGAAGGAAACCAAGATCTTGTATTTTGGCAAAAAGACATGGATTTAAGAGTAAAAGTCTGAAGACTTTTATGAAAATAATATCCATTTACAAAAAAAAAAATGATAGAATTTGCTGCAAAGCCTGCAGCTGACACAGGTAGCATTAGATAAGGCATTTCATATCAGCAAGAACAAATACTCATCAGTACGGCTAGTTCGTGCCTGCCGTAGAAGACATAGAGAATCATTTGATGCCTCATTACGGCTAAATTGACTAAGCGTGTCAAGCGAAATCAAGGTGCGCACACTCGGAAAGAAAGCAGAAAAAAAGTAGAATTATATAATCCTATCAATAAGCGATATCATATGGCCATGATTTAGTCATCCTGATCATACTGAACTGTTTCTCATTACACGAACAACAGTTATCCCGACTTTTGTTACCCCAAAACTGGATAACATTACTCTCGAATTGAAAACTGTAGCCGAAAACCTAGGCGTGATACTAGACTGCAGATTTGAATGAGCGCATCAAAAACGCGGCCATTGCTCTTCATTCTTGATAGAAAACTTTAGGCAAGCAATAGAGCATTCATCATCGTATCGTGCATGAAATATACACCGCTATTGCAAGACCTATCCGCACCACGGCAAGCATGGATTCGAACACCATTATATCGCACCTAGGCCACCGTTTTCAAAATGAGTTGGAGAGACTTGGTGCCAGCAAAAGAGTAACTCTCAGCTAGGTACCTAGCCCCAGTGATATATCAGGGAAGGAAGCAGCTGATGATATGTTCAGGAGGGGCCCTATGAATATATGCTACTAAGGAAGAATAGTAATGGCATGCATACTGCAATTATCGCATGCAAGTTTCATACAATGATTTCTTCGGAAACTGTATAAACGATGAGGAGGTTGAAAGCGATCAATATCGCTGTGTGAATGCCTCAACCTGGCCAAACGTAGATGGAATAAAGTTGGTAGCTACTTTTCCCGTGAATTGAGAACAACAGCGGGCATATACTTGAGGGACCTATAGTAACGTTTATTAACTTTTGCGTCTGGTCTAATCTAATCTAATCTAACCTAAGGCCATTGCGAGAGCACAGATAATATGGAGAGTTTAACATGTCTGAAAAAAATCTAAAAAAACAAAAATTAAAGTAACTTCAGAGCACTGATGAGACAACGTTTAGATTTTGGTGACGATGCATTGAACAATAATGTAAGTCATTAATAATTAATTATAATAAGAAAAATTGTTTCTGATGTCCAAACTAAGCAAAATATGACAATGAACCTAAACATTTCTAATGCCATTGGTTAACTCCCATTAAAAATGTATTTGCTACTATTGGAAAAATCGATAATTTTTCAATACCAGGAAGCGTCAGCTTGCCCAAGGTCAAATATAGAACAATCGTAGAAAGGACGAACCTTAATGTCCGAATTGTCAACACCTAAATCTGCTTTCTTAGAGGAAATAAAACTATGAGATGGTAAAATTTCCTCCACAGATGCATTTCCTCTTCTGCAAGGGATTATCGCACTATTGTGCTCTGTATTTTTTTTTTAGCTATATACGTTAAAATTAAGTGGAGTGCTTTAACTATTAATTTTGATCTAAATACTAGCTGTCCAGGATAGTACGAGAGTTATTTTCTGTTTTATCTGTCATTAGCAGGAGTGCATCGAACTTTTTCATGAATCGGTAAAAAGGTTAAATTCCTTAGTACTGTCAGTAAACTTACAAAAACAACACAAAGTATTATGCTTGCTGATAATAATGAAACGTGTACTTTTTCGTTAATAATATGTCACATAAGGCCCTAAAATTGTGTGTCAATTGCTTGAGCTCTTTTCCACTGGCATTTTGTTTATGCATTTCTTTTGCGGTAATTTAATAATTTAATAATTACAGCCTGCCACCAATGAAGATGTCTTCATTTGTGACGTATTCAAAGAGTTCTCCGCGCCTCTTTCACCACCTGGTGCCAACCCAATCCTTAAAAGATATTCAGCACAATATCCGGCTGGTTAAGAATGATCTTGCGGGTTAGTCGCCTGTAAAAACCAGTTTAATTGCAGCCAGGTTGACCTTCCCAGGCTCTCCAAGACCCTTGACATTGAACTTATTGCTCTTAAGAGGAGTCAGTACCAAGATTTGCAAGTTACGTACATTTTTCAATGCGATTTTCTGCCAAACTATTTGCAGCAGAATAATGATTTATATCTAAAATTAAACGTAACGAAGAAATATAGTAAATAACGTTGGTAAACATTAAAAAAAAAAAGTTATTTCGTTGCAAGTCATTGTAATACAAAGCATATAGTATATTTAACAATTATGTGCAAAACAAATTTAGGAGAGTTAATTCTCGTTAAAAATTTTCAATTTATTTGAACTGCAAATATTCATTTATCGTCTTAAATTGTCGCATGTTGGTCTAGGCTAATTTTATATGAATTTTCTCACTTTCAGCACACAAAACTACAAACTCCTCTTAAGAGGAATCAGTAATCAGCAAAAGTTTCAATTTAGTTATCAGCGCTGCTGTAGGCAATAAAATTTGTTTGTGTCCTGAAAGTGAGAAAATTCATATAAAATTATCCTAGATCTAGATCACAGACTACATTAGAGACATCTAGCGTAAAAGACAGAAACCCAACATGCGACAATTTAAGAAGAAAAATGAATATCTGCATTTCAAATAAATTGAAAATTTTTAGCGAAAATTAACTGACCTAATTTTTATTTGCACATAATTGTTAAATATACTATTTTGCTTTGTATTTCAACAACTTTCAACCATATTACTGCAATTTCTCGTCGGTGAAATATCGGGAGAAAAAACAAGTACTATTAGAAGCAAATAATTAAAAAACGCGCCACTAAAAAAAAACTCAACGTTATTTGCTAAATCTAGGCTTTATATTTCTAATATAGTCACATTCTAAAGAAATGAAAATATCTGCTAACAGGAATTTGATTAAAAAAAAACTTCAATTTTTAACATTTTTTACACGTTTCCGAGCTAATATTATTATTTATTAGACTTGTTCGTTAATTTACGATATAAATCATTATTCTGCTACAAATAGTTTGTTAGAAAATCACATTGAAAAATGTATGAAACTTGCAAATCTTGGTACTGACTCCTTTTAAGTTATCTCTTTTAAAATTTGACTTATACAATATTTGTTGCTATATTCCTCTAGATTCCATAAATATTGTTGATGAAAAAAGTCAGAGCATTTACGATCTACTCATTTCAACATCTAATTTTATCCATGGATGGATCCTTTCGACGAATTACTACTAATTGGTGATTTTAACTTACCCAATATACAAGGGGTTCTAAATGAAATTGACGATGACCATCTTCCACTTAATAACTTGACACCAAGGGAATCACTTTTCTTTGACACTATTTCATCTCTTGGTATCAGCCAAATCAGTATTGTGAAGAATGACATGGGTAAGCAGATAAACCTGGTATTTTCTACTGACGCGGGTAACTTATTAGTTGCACCTAGCCCAGTTATAATGTCTACTCTTGACAAATATCACCCCCTCTACTAATTACATATTGTTATGAAACTGAAAACTTAACAAATTGTGACGAAACACGATACTAAGTCATATCAACTTCCTCCCATTACATAATGCGTTCAAAGAACTTTCCTCTACACTTTATGATGAGTATATTCAAAGCATGCGTACGAAATTATTTAGTGACCCACACATCTTTTTTAAATTTATTAATATGAAGAAAAGAACGGATAACTACCCCAATCCCATGACATAAAAGGATCTGCTGGTGATGATTCGTCTGAAAATTTCCATATGTTTACTTTTTTTTTTGACAATGCATTTGCCTAGTCAAATTTTCAACTTCAAAATAGCAACTTTAGTCATATATTTTATTTACTATCCCAATTATGCAAGAGGATATACTCGTTAATGTTAATGGGCTTCCAAATTACTTCATAACTGGTATTGATTGGATCTCTCCAGCCTTTTTTAAGTCATGCTGCCTTGCCTTGGCAGATCCGCTGAGAATTATTTTCCAAAATTCGCTCTATAGTGGTTGTTTCCCACAGCTATGGAAAACCCCTTTTTTTATACCTATCTACAAAAAAGGAAGTAAAAATGAAATTTCTAACTATAGCCCTAATACAAAATTATCTTGCATACCCAAATTATTCGAATCTGTCATTTACTATTAACTTCCTGTAAGAATTTGCTCTCTTCAAACCAACATGGTCTTATTTCGGACAGGTCTACAACCACTAACTTGTTGGAAGTTGTCTCGGATACCATTGGCGGGTTAACGAAAGCCTATCAGACAGATTATATTTATACAGACTTTAGTAAAGTTTTCGACAAGTTATCTCACTTCGTGATACTCTTTAAAATGGAAATGTATGGGTTTCCCCCAATATTTCTAAAATGGACGGAGTCTTATTTAGATAACAGAACATACCAAATCTTATTCCGCCATTCCATCACTAGAGTGTTGAAGGCTTCGTCTGGCGTACCTCATGGGAGTGACTTGGCCCCGTTGTACTTTATTCTGTCTATTGACGATATTGTATCTGTTGCGAGATACTATAAGGTCTTGATTTATGCTGAAGATGTTAAGCTTTTCGCTCAGATTAAATATTTAACGATTGTGAACAGGTACAGGGTGACCTTCAAAAATTTTGCAGTTGATGCAAGAGCAATAGTTTAGTACTCAATATCGAACAAATATGAGGTTAGGACTTTCCGTAGGAATCAGACACCAATCACTTATGATTATGAGTTTCGGATTCCTCGATTCGCCGTGTGGACTCTTCCTCTGACTTGGGTGTCAAATGTGACCACAGATTGAATTTTATCTCCCATATAAACAATATGATATCAAACAGTAGTTCTATGCTGGATTTTTTCACACGTTGGTGCCTAGAGTTCTCGAATCCTTCCATAACATTGCGTTTGTACACTTGCTTTGTGAGACCACTTCTTGAATACGCTAGCCAGGTCTGGTCTCCATTTTACGGTACACACATCGACCGTATCGAGTCTGTTCAGCGAAACCTCTTACGAATTGCTCTCAGGAACCTACCCTGGAAAAATTCATTAATTCTTCCACCCTATGATGAACGCTTGAAGCTTTTAAATATGCACTCGCTTGAGAAACGTCGCATGGTTGCCGGTGTAAGTTTTATGCATCAACTCTTAAACGCGAATATATACATAGATTCTCCGTTGTTACTTAACAAAATCTCTTTTCGTGGTAGTAGGCACAATTTGAGAAGGCTACCTCTGCTGCATGTTAACTACTCAAGGTCTAACCTTAGCATGTATGAACCTATTAATCGCATGTATAATACTGAGCATTTTGTTGTTGAGGTTTCTAAACATGTTTTAAAAAAGCATTTATATAATACTTAATATTTTTTGTTTATTTCATTTTTTTTAAATATTTTTGTAATGACACGCATATAATTTCATCCGGTGTTTGGTTTATGTTTAGTTTAACATCTGATACTAACACCGACTAAGTGATGGAACGCATGTATTGTTGACCGTTTATTTATTAAACGTGTCACTACAGTGAGCTTGTGTTAAGCTGGTTTTGATAGTAAAAAAAAAAAAGAAAAACAAGGAAAACTTATTTTGGTATTCCTTTACCCACTGGTAAAGCTAGTATGGCAAATATGAAGCCAGAATTATCAAGTCTAACAGAGTTCTATACTGAACACAAATCACTCTATATAAAAGAGAAATCATTTCAATTCTTAAAATGAATTACGCACAAGAAACACCGTTTTACTGTAAAATGAATGAATTCCGCAAGTATTAGCATATCACTAATTATTATAAATTCCTTCTTACAATTAATTATATATGGCTTTCGGAATCAAAACATAAATGCTTCAGGTCTCAGTTTAATAACTTCGTAATCTAATATGATTGCTTTCCTCCATGGTTCTGAAAATTCAACGATTACGGTTTCAAGTATAGAAGAGTTTATCTTACTTTCGAAAATTCAAAATGCGTAAATTGTCTGTAATGATAACAAAAAAACACGTTTAACAGTTTTATTTATAAGATAAGGCTTCGAACAGATTAGCTGGTAATTTGGTTTTAATTTCCCGTCTAGCCCATATAGTGTGAAATTTTCCCGAATACAAGAAAGGCTGCAGAAATAATCGTCGACATTTTAACACTTCATTCGTTAGCTTAAGTAAACGAACCTGCAAAGAAACGTAAAGTAATCGAAGTCTAAGCTCTGAGCACACATCACACATCTAAGAAGGAATGGTTATCTTATCAAAATCGACTTTAGATCCGTCTTCGTATGTTGTCTTAAGTCACAAATTCAAATGTAAACAACATTGAAAAAGATCTGCCGAAAGCCGGCGATTTCAATAGATCAAAGAAGACTGCTCGGACTTGTAGAGGGTACTCTGTTTATGTTTACACTTCATGCGTTTTATAAAAAAAATGCATCAGGGCAATGCGGGTCATACCTTAAGCAAAGAGAAGATCGAAGCCTGGTTAACTTTGCATCTCAAACATTTACAAACGCTAGCTATGGTGGAAGAAATATAGTTTGAGACATTAAAGTAGGTGCTCTTGCTCTGGCTGCCTAAAGCAATCTAGAAAATGTTTATATTTAGTGTCGGAACCACATCCTGGATAAAATAATGAGCACGTGTCGGCTTCATCACGTTTACGTACATCTTCATTATCATCCGTTAAAGAAATTTAACATTGAATATGCATGTAAGTATGTATATGTATGACTCCCCAGAGGACGGCTATATGTACATGCCAGTAATTCGGCAGTAAATCACTTAAGCTCTTAAAGTGAACCAATGTCTTGTTCAACGTTGCTGTGAAATAATTATTTCTAGAATGATTCATTGATTGTACGAGTATGTACATAAGTGCAAAAGTTCGCGGTTCTGTTTTGTGTCGAAAACTCAGAAATGCATCGAATAAAATTCGTTTGCCATCAAGAAAATATCCAAATATCTTTAATAAAACCGAAGTATTAAAAGGCTATTCGGAGATATAGATGTTTCTCTAGTTTCGTATGGTTACAACTAATGACTTTCGGATGAGTTTTCTCTATGCGGCCATTGGGCACAATATTAACTGGAAATGACCAGCTATCATTTCAAATAAGCTAATCAAAAATACTATATCGCAGTTGAATCTTTTGAGTTCTTGTGCGCAGACAGGCGAGCAGCGCACCACTTTTAACCTTCGTGATTGGAACGGGAACGGGCATAACAAACAAACGAAACAATACATACTTTTTACAATAAAGTCAAAAGGAAACATCCTGCAAATGAGTCTTACTCCTCTCCTCTTCGGAGTTATGATGGTCTAAAATAAAAATAGTAGTAATAATAATTCCGAAGAGAGAGGAGTACAGGGCTGATTGAGCAGTCGTTGAAAAGGCATTGAAGTTCTGCATACAATTAGCTCTTGAGACTGAAAAACTAGTAAAATATCTTAATCACCCTGTATTTTCCAAGCAGTTGATGTGGACCTCCCTCCCTCGGTCATACAATTTTTTGTTTGCCTAGGTGAGTACTACCACCTCCTGCTCTATGGACCACCTACTCGGAAACATCCTGTATAGTTAAAATGACACGTCAAGACTGAAGAAATTTCTTTCAAAGGCACCGAATCAATTTTAGATACTTCAAAATACAGAAAAAGAATTGACTTACTTTTTTAAATAAGAAATTCTGCTGGATGAACACTACCTTGAGACTCCGATAATATTCCTTCCATCTCAAATATTTTCCGATATAATTTCCGACTTAGAGGAGGAACATTTCATTACACGAGTAAAGTAAAGTAAAGCTTAATTCCCCGGCAACATTTTAATCTGTAAACTTGCTTGCCACTTTAAGACATCTGCTATACATCGGAGCTGCGAGTAGGAGTCAAACAGTTTTTATCGTTAAGCTAAGCTGGTAGATTTCGAGGCAAATAATTGAAACACCCCAAGCCCAGAGACCAAGGCGATCTATTGTGCTAATAACCTGATAAGTCGAAGCCGTAGATATGACCCCATAGCTTACACGAATGTAGGGATTTGTGGTGCGCAGTAATTTAAATTAAACAACAAGGCCAAACTTTAGTTAACAAACCTTTTATTGAAAGAAGTACAAGTGATCTGTCTGGTAACTATTCTATTCTAAGCAGCCAAAACACAAAGATACTTTACTATACTAGCTGGCCCAGCAGACGTTGGTCAGCTCTTTCCGGTAGGTGGCATGATGAGTTTGATTTGGTTAAAATCGCTGTATAAGAAAGTCTGGACAGAAGAGGTCGTTGGCCTGATTGGCAAGGGAGCCGAATAATGGCCGCGCCAATGGTCAAGCACGTAAAGGCGCGGAAAATTGCAGTTTATTTGAATGAAAAAAAGCAAACTGCCTGATGTTTAAACTTGAACATTGGTAATGACAATTTAATATTAAAATTCGTACATTAAATTTAGAAAATAAAATCCTAGATTTAAATATGAGACTTCAAAATTGACATTTTTAAAAGTAATTTCAAAAACGGTAACTTGAAAACAGAGAAATAAATGAACATCCCAAATCAATATTTTGATAATTAAATATTAGAAATGAAAGTTATGTTTGCACTTTTACTATAATGATTTCATGCAAAATAAATTAAGAAGAGATTTCATATTATATATTTATATATTTTATTTAAATACGTAGCTATAAGTGTATATATGTATATAATGTAATAACTGTTATTTATTTTATGTTTATCATGAACAATATGTTTGGTTAGCTCATCAGGTACATAAAGAAAAAGGTTTGATGGTTTTCCAACACGTGAAAATGCCTGAGGAAAACAAAGATTTTCCAGATTCAATCCGCATATGGTCATTGTTTGTTCTCGTGACTTATTTATGGTCATCGTAAATGTCAAACGTGTGGGAAATTGTAAATATGTGGGAAATTGTAAACGTTTGCACTAAATTGGTGCGTCGGTGGGTATCATTGGAATGCGTGTCGGAAAACATTGTCTCCTCTGAATTTTCCGTTTAATATGGTCGCTTCAATGACATTTCCCATAATTATACCTTAAATGAAATTTAAAGGGTATATGTACTAAGTTTGTCATTCCGTTTGTTAACAGCTGGAAATAATGATGGTAGAGCAAAATGGATTAGACACCCATGCATAAAATTAAAAGTTATTTTGATTTTTGCATGTCCATCCGTACGTCTGTCCGTCTGACCGTCCGTCCGTCCTCACGACAACTCGTGTACGCGTGTACTTAGAGAGTTTTGCATATGGGCTTTTAAAAAAAAAGTAAAACTAAGTTCGAAAATGGGGCAAATCAGGTAACACCTTCGTAGGGTTGCCATACAAAAATTTTGGTTGTCACTACATATTTGGACTATAGTTGAGAACGCGTCAACGTAGAGAGAGAAATTTGTACTTAGTGTTTTCAAAAAAATAGTAAATATAATTTCAAAAATGGACTAAATCGGGCAACCCCATTTAAAAATTTACGTATATCGTGAAAGCGATCAGTCCTAGACATTTTTATTGTACTAAAAACTTCTTCAGAATATGTAATACTATAAAATTGGTTTTAATCATTATTTCTGTCTGACGATCCGTTCTAGAAATATAAGCAAAAAACCACTTCAAAAATCAAACATGCACAGATGGGTGACCATACGAAATTAAATACGAGTATTTAGGGTATCATAAGAATTGTCTTAGACCAAGCTTTTTTACTTGGGTTTTTGTTTTTTTGTTTCTTTTGATAACTTATTTATTTATGGTAATCGCAAATGCCAAACGTATGGCAAATTTTAAGCGTGTGACCTGAATTGGCCCATCGGTTGCTATTATTCGAATGCGTGTCATTAAAACATAGTCTCTTTTGAATTTTCCGTTTAATATGATCGCTTGAATGAAATTTCTCATAATTTAATAACTTATCGTGTTCCTTTGAAAAGTCTGGGTGGATTTAAGTTTCGAAGCAAAATTATGGGTGAACCAATTTACAAGCGTGGGTAAGAATTTAGTGGGATAATTTACGCTTTGATTTGCATCTACCAGTATATCAATTGATTTAAATGAAATTAATTCGCCCGATTATGCAATTTAATTAATTGTGTATTTTCAATAAAATCAATTTTTCCATTACTAATGTCCAGCATTTGTTTGCCTAATACTTCAGCGGATACATCGTTTTGTAGTGTAACACGCATGTTTATTGTAAATTGGAATGTATGGACACTTCGCCACAAAACAGGTGATTTTAAACATGCGTTGATTTCATCCGTATACGTTGAACGTGAAATAACCGGTAATATTTGTCTGAAACCACCTGACAATAAAATTAGAGCGCCACCAAATAATCTTTCGTTGCCATTTAAATCATTTAGAATTCGATTTATAAATATAAGGACATTGTACAATCACCCTAGAGAATAATGTGGCATGTTTGCAGTACTTTAGCCATGCCTGAGTGTTTTTTGATGTTACATACTGCATTTACATTGGTTTGTATGTTAAATGGTAGCTTTAGAGCCGAATTATGTTATCTTCCACCATCCAAGAAAGTTGCATCGTTGTCAGATGAAGGAATTGCTAATGCGATGTTACCTTGAGATGTAACTATGGTAAGGATGAGTGAACTTAAAAACATTTTACCAGTTCCACCTCTCGTGTTCAAAAAGAAAGACCCTCCTTAATTTGCTGCAATCGCAAACAACTATCATACATGGATCTTTGTTCGTTTGATAACAATTGTGCATTTTTCGTAACAAATGAAACCAAATCCTATTAAATTAAGTCGCTTGCTGGTCGCTTAGGTGAAGGCATTCGCAAAGTTATGAGTAGTTCATTTGATATGAGTATGCACATGTCTTCGTTATACATTTCTGGCCTGAATTGAAGATTTGCGTC
The DNA here is from genome assembly GCA_963924295.1 of Dioctria rufipes. Taxonomy (NCBI): domain Eukaryota; kingdom Metazoa; phylum Arthropoda; class Insecta; order Diptera; family Asilidae; genus Dioctria; species Dioctria rufipes. Next base: position 105,005,475 of record OZ002740.1, read on the forward strand.
TTGATTTGTTGTTCGAATTCTGTACAGTATATCTTCCCAAATTTCAGTAAAGTTTGTTTGAAAGCAGGCGGTCAACAATATGGCGAATAAATCACGAATTTGATGGGGAGAAGAAGATGAATTAAGTGTTACATCGGCAAGTGTTGTATCTCAATAATTGTCACCTTCAAGCAATTGCAGTTTGCGACAAGCGTCATAATTTGTAGCGTATAATTGACCATTAGCTGTTCTCAAATATTCGTATGACGTTGGTCCACGTACCATAAATATTTAGTTGTTTACATAATTCAAAGAACTCAGTTAATGTTGTTTTTGTTGCTGTTAATTCTCTTTCCATTGATTTTTTTTTCGTTGAAGTAAACATGTTGACCATTTTTAATATATGTATAGCCAAATGCGTGACTGCTGGATCTCGTTCATGCGTGTATTCATTAAATGACTGCAGCATCACCGATCGGATCGTAGCAAAGCTATGAACCATCGTCTCGACAAAGCAAATACATATATTATGGGAATATGACCTCAATCGGTCAGGTCATTCAGAAGGTATACGATCACTACAGTTCGACAGCTCAACTTAATCTGTCCTCCCTCTCTAAAAATTGAATTTATTTCTTTATGCACTGCATGGTTTATCTTGTGAGTAACTACTAAGTGGGTATCAGGAGTTTAAGAAGTGATGAGAACGGAAATAGCTTGAAAAATGATACCACCATTTGTGTATTTATACTGTCAGTTTTACATAAGAACACTGCAAATGTTTTAAAATTTTAGAACTAAGCTAGGGTACTCATATATTAGTGACAGGGTCTGTTTCAAGGCTTGGGAAATATTTTCCGAGAATTTTGACTAAGCTAAAGCAAAATTATCGGCCAAAACGGACTGAGAAGAGTCCAAGACAGGATCTTCTTACTTTATTAACGAACTCTCGCTATCGATTTTAGGGAAAGATCTTAAAGCAGTAAGCTATGCGGCAGCACACAATCATGTTTTTATTAATATTTTTAAAGTCAAGACAAACTCGACTAAATGAAGTGGTGCGGAGTACTTTTGAGAAGGGCTACCTTATAAAACCTTTATACCATGTGAGTATTATTAACCGCCGGAATATAATATAAGACATGAAGTAATAGTCCAGTCGGACTGAAAAAGGACTTGTACACCTAACCCTCGATTTGCACGGTACTCGATTTGCACGACTGAAAAAATGAGGAAAGTATCCATTTATATTATACTAATTTTCAGTTAAACACAGTCACAAAAATTAAAAAAAAAAAAGAATATTTTAAAATAATCTCGCAAATTCGCCTACTCAGTTCGAATAGCATGCGCGAAATATTATTCATATTATTCATTTAAATGAGCTTGAAAATATTTATGCTTGAGCTCTGAGGTCTCAAAAGAGAAGAACAAGGTCCATAATTCAACAGAACAGAATGAATCAAAAAATAGGATAGGAATTAAGGCATAAATACAGTTGCGACGGCAAACGACAGACTACTGCAATAGGAACAATCTCCTATAGGATCGTTTTATGGAGCATTTATTAGTGTGTTACATAGGGATTGATTGGGATTTGATTAAAACGAGGTTGGCATCCAAAAAAGGTCCTTGGAACGTAAGCCACAAGGCCCATTGTTCACCCTCCAGACTTATGAGAAATTGCTCATAAGTTCCAACCGGACCCTCTAATAAAATTCAACATTAGCCCCCAACCCTTCTTTCCGGCTTCATGCAGTTCTTTCAGGAGGTGTGAGCCAAGGAATCTGTAATGTTTTCATGAGAGGGCCGGACAGGGAAAGAAAATGAGTCATTGTTTCAGATTACTCCTTTGCATAACGGATCTTCAACAAGCCCCATCCTACGCAGGTGACTCCTGAGAAGAGAGTGTCCAGTAAGAATTGACAATAGAGTTTTGCCACTCCTAGTAGCTTGTTTTATTTGGGTTGGGTAAGCCCCACAGCTCCCTTGTGGTTCTACCTGAAGGATCATTCAACCAAAGAATAACTTCCCGCATCAAGGATGGCCTTGATTTCCGCCTGGAAAACCATTACGTGGAGTTAAAGTTGTATGGCAATTTCCATGTGAGGCTCCTCGCAGAAAACGTCTGCTCTGGTCTTCTCTTCCGATTCGGAGCCGTCTGTATATATTTCTGTATGTTTGTCAATGGTTGAAGCACGGAATGTGATTCCCATTCTTGCCTATCTGGAATTGCCGATTTAACGTTGGTTTTCACTATAGTCTCCATTGACTTCCACCACACCACACCAAACCGTAGGTTAGCAAGGGTCGGATGACGCTAGTGTAGATCCAAAGCATCATCCGTGGTTTAAGTCTCCACTTTTTCCCTATAGATCTGCGGTACATCGCGAAGCCTTGAAGAGCTTTATTCGCTTTGTCCTCAAGGTATGGTTTGCAACTTAATTTTCTATTTAATATGTACATAGACATTTTATGCTGTCCTTCAATTCCAAACGTGTGGAGCCGGTAGAGGGCAGATTCAATCTGGAGGTGTTCCTTTTCTTGATACAGAGGCATAAACCTGTTTTCAATGTATTATTGCAAAGTCCGCAATCCGTAGCCCAGTCCGTTCGGATAGTGCTCACACAAGTTCGCAGAGTTAAGTGGGTGTCACACCGGGAGCGGCGCGGCGCGGCATTTTTCAGTTGCCGCTGCGCGATTGTTCTTGCAAAATGAAATCTATAAGTCACACCGGGAGCGGCACGGCGCGGCGCGGAGCGGCGCGGCACGACCAAATAGTTGCCGTGCGGCGATTTTGGAGATTACTCAAAAACACAATTTTGCCGCTGCCGCTGGCGGCAAAATTTCATTTTCGTTAGAAATAAGTCCGCACAATTCGTTAAATGAGGCTTTTTGCATTCTTAAGTATTTTTAATCGAGCTTCATCACTTTTCTTTGCTTTTCTTCAAGCAGAGCTACTAATAATAGAATTTCTTCCTCGGAATTAGAGTATATTTGGATAAAATCTGCCGCTCTCGGTGTGAACACTCTATTTTGCCGCGTGCCACCGGGCAGTGCCACGCCGTGCCGTGCCGCGCCGCGCCGCGCCGCTCCAGGTGTGACCAGGGCTTTAACATACTGCTTTGTAGCCCATCCAGGTGAGTGCTAGAGTGTTACAGATCATCCATATTGAGCACCCACAACAAAGGTGATAAACAATCGCCTTGAGTGGTGTCTCTCTGGACTCTTTCTACTCTGCTTACCCCACCCAGTTCGGGAAAGACAGTTCTATTGTTCAACATATGTGCACCCAGTATTTTTTTGTTAAAGGCAGCTTCTATATCGATAAATAAAAACAGCCAGCGTAGATTGTTTAAAGAGGAAACCTTTTTTAATAGAGTGGGTAACCTCTAACTTTATTGAATTAATTCAATTACGAAGACGAGAGAGGCCGACGGCACTGTAGATTCCAATGTAATACTTATTGATATTTTTTTTTTACCGATTTAATTGTTTGCCTGAATTTATGAAAAACTACATAGTTATATCAACATAGTTATATCAAAATATATTAATATAATTAAAAAGAAATATGTAATATGGTTTTATTTTAGGTGTATACCTTTCCATAAATAAAACATGAATTTAATTGCATGTTTCAATTTACATGATTCTAATTTACACGCTATTTTTGTAGAACGAAAACACCCTGTAAATCGGGGTCAGGTGTAGTAAAAGGTGGTGTAGAAACGATTTTGATATATGTTATTTAGTTCAAGGCCCCGATTAAAAATTCAAGTTTTCTACTTTGGATGGGGGGGGGGGGGTGTCGGTCAGAGTTTTCTCAAAATAATTCCTTAACGATTGATCTTACGACAAAACATTTTTCCAAAAAATCATCCAACTAATATTTTTACGGTAAATTTCGTAAAATTGATAATATTAACAACGTAGTTGCAACTGACATGTATGACATGAACCGCTGACACCAATGAAATTATTGCAATAACATGAGATCACTTTTCTATAGTATTTCGCTCAACTTCAAATAATAAATACGATACGATATCCACCATAATTCAGTTGAGTTTGGAAATGAATATACAGAACAGAAATAGCTCGCAATACAATATTTGTAGTACATTCTCTGTCCCCCATACCTACTTTTAGGGAAGGGCAGAAAAAAATTTCTTAATTTTATTTCCTTAAATTTCAAGTTTAAGGAATATTTTATATTATAAGTAAAATAAAGCTCGTCTGATTTCGATGCCGAAAAAAAATCTAACAGGCTGCTTTTAGTGTTAAGCAGGCTGAAGAAGATGCAGATGTCTTGATTATCAATACAGTGATTTTCTTCTGCTAATCATTCGATGCTGTTTTTATCGTTGGCGAAGACGCCGATCTTTTAGTTCTGTTGACAACATTAAGATCATCCAAAACGACCATCTACCGTCACAAACCGGGGAGAGGCAAAACTGCGGAAAGAGTGTATTCCGCGAAAGTTTGAAAGTGATAGAAGCAACCGAAACATCCTGTTTTTAAATGCGATTAGCGGCTGTGATACGACATCATCTCTCTTCAACCAAGAGAAAAAAAAAATTTTTTTTCGCTTGAAAAAAAAAAAACTCAATGCCAAACCAGCACGCTGGAGCGCGCTTTCTTGATGCTTTGTGTAGTGGCAAAGTTGGAAATCGACAATAATCGGCAACTTCAACGTAGCTTCTTTACCACCAACAAATTCGAGAATGCATCAGAGGTCTTCATCGAAAGCGACGACGAAGATGAGGCAATGACATTGATGGAAGCCCAGATTCTCAGTGCGAAAAATGGGTTAGATGATAACACCATAAAGGCTAAAACACAATATGGGCGACACGACAAAAACGCCGTAAAAGACGCCGTAGAAAACGTCCGTGAAAATACAACGTGAGCGACAAAGACTGTCATCCGTAATTAAATTTTATACTGTTATTTGTGTCAAATAACAATGGGAAAAATGTCAACAAATAAATTAAAAAAGATAATTAAAGTTGCTTGTGCAGCGTTTTTTTTTTTTTATTATCAGCTGAGGTTCTTTAATAAATGTTTTTCTTATTAATTAACACTAATTATTGATTAAATAAATTTATGGCCAAAAAATTATTATGCTTTACTTTCCAAAAATAATAAATGTTTTTCTAATTGATTAACACTAATTATTGTTTAAATAAATTTATCACCAAAAAATTATTATGGTTTATTTTCCGCGATACGTTGAACGTAAAACAATACATATGAACGCAGCCCAAAATCTTAATTTTTCTCTAATTTCTCAATTTTCATTTAATTTCGACGACAACGTCGAACGATGTCGTCAGCATTGTAGATTATACCATACATCGCCATGTTATTAGAATCCAAATGACAGCGTTTTTGTCGTGTCGCCCACATTGTGTTTTAGCCTTAATGAAGACGATTATGAGGGCATCAATATCAACTGACTCGGAACATCAAAAAGAATGAAATAATAGAAACATACTCAGGGACATAAATTACGGAATACGAGCCGTATCTACTCAATTAAAAAAAAAAAAAAACAAAAAACATTACATCAACGTCACAATTTTAAAAACGCGTCGTTTACCCTACCTCGTGGTGGTATGAAAATGAGTTGACTTTGAATTTACAAAACTACCATCATTATGTAATAAATACCTACAAAATATTAGTTAAAATGACACATTGTGTAACTTGTTACACATCAGACTTACAAAAAAAGTATTTATAGAGAAAATTTAGGGTATTTATGTAACCATCGCCACCGAATCTGTCATTTCCCGATTCTTTTCTTCCCAGCACACGAGTAGGGAGGAAAAGAGTAGGAGAATGACAGATTATGTGGCAGTGTTAACACCGAACCGCAGAAAAGAACTTACTATTAGTCTTCTTCAAATTTATATTTTTACATTTTTGTCGTAGGATCAACCGTTGGGGAATTTTTTTGCGAAAACCATTTTTTTGTACGTTTAATCCAAGATGGCGGAAAACGCTAACCCCTCCAAAATCGAAAAGTTAGATTTTTTTTCATCGGGGCCCAGAACTAAATAAAATATATCAAAATCGTTTCTACACCACCTTTTGTAGGGCAAAAATCTCTACTGATAGTGAAAGTTCTCACAGAAAGAATATAGAAATTAATTATAGTTATGACCTCTATTGCAAGAAGAACTACAATTTCATTTTAAACAGGCTGAAACTATCTTTCCCACAAAAAATTAATGTTAAAAAGAAATTAAAACTTGGATACATTTTTGGAAATTAAGGTGTTTAACTGAAATACAAACTACGGTTATATCAAATCATTAGTATCACTAGAAAATCAGAGCAAGAAGTGCGTTTTGAGCTGTTGTTTTTCCTGAAAATTCAATAATTTTCGGAAATTTTTTCTATACTTCTACACTTTTTTCATATTATTAAAAAGAAAACGTACTGGTTTCCAATTTGTTACAGTTTCATTTTTCTGTGCAAACTATAATTTATTCTCCATGACCTATTTGTTTTAATATAAAAAAAAACATGAAATTGTTTCAAGCGATAACTTTAGTGTTTATTTTATATCAAAATTTTGCATTTCTTATTTCTTCATCTGTCAGTGATGGTTGTTGTAATTTTATTTCCCTATACGAGTAATTTTGTTAAATTTTTTAGAATTTCGGAACTTATTCAGTTAGGATATTTATTTTTCAATACAAACAGAGTGAACTGCTGTAATGCAAGATAGGGAATGTCGAGAGGGAAAAAACTATGGGCAGAATATACGTATACGTAAGAGTACAGAGTATGTTTATAACTTAAAATTTATAAAGTAAACTTAAATCTAATTAAGAAACCAAAAATTGTTCTAATTGTATAATTGATTTAAATACAAAAACTTGTTACCCACTTTAAATTTGCGTAAACTAATAAATATATGTGTACATATAGCTAAAGTTCATTATCATAGGAACAGTTGGTTTTTTGCTCATCAGAGATGTATCCTTGGCACAGGTGCAAGAATTTTCTGTAATCAGTTCAATCGTCAGTCCAGTAAAGGTCCACCAAACAATGAAGCTTTGAATAAAGTTACCATAGTCAGAGAAAGTTTTCTTTTATTTCTGCAATTGTAAGCATTAATCATTCCACAAGCTGAAAATTCTATAAATCCTACGAGCTGGACAATGCACACAATACTTTTCTAAGAGCTGGAAATACAAATTCTTCGCGGGAAATCAACACCTGCTCTAATTACTTCTTCAATTCATTGTCAGAGCGTGTACTTTTTCAATGGATTGAAAAGTTCAGTATATCTCGGATCCCTAATAAAAAGAGAAAGATTGTAAGTAAATCATGAATAGCATATCCGTCTTCTTAAGATTTTATTTGGATCACTGAAGAAAAAGAAATCTAGAATTGACGGCCTTAGTGCAGTACGTGGAGGATTTAAGACGACCAAGTGATAAGCAGATAAGAAAATGACCGTCAGAGCATTGTGAAATAACATTTACATGCTCTTTAGTTATAATATTCCTATATTTGTTTACCAAGTCAATTAGGTGGATGAGGTATAAAAATGGAAGCTAGCAAATAACATTTCAAAATTTATCAACTAGGTGTATGTATGTATGCTGCAGCTGAGGAAGACGTATTCGCATAATAATGTTAAAAACCAAATCCCCTAGAACCGGTTACCCCGAGGTTACACCTGCAAGTACAGCTTGCATGCAACTTGCACTGCCATACTTCTTGCACGTGTAACCTCTACTGCCATGCTGGCAGTACAGCTTTCAGCGAACTTGCATGCTGAAAAACCATGGCAGCTGGGAGATAGTAATTTGACATTTACACAGTTTTCAAAATGGCGGAAACGAAATGCTTGAGAGAAATTCATAAATTTATACCGGGAAAATGAAATTTTCTGGGATTATTTGCAATACTTCATTTACCAACACCTTCATTTTCCTTTTTTCTTGGGTTTTTATCATTGTGATGCTTCCTTTATTGCCATAATTTTCCAATATACGCAAGAGTTTACGTCTTAATGCCATTTTTTAAATGAACTTGCATGCAAGCTGATAAGACATCAACCGAACTGCCTTCCGCTGTCAAGTTAAAAATCGTGTTGGAAGGGAGGCTTGCATGCAAGCTGTACTTGCAGGTGTAACCGTGGGGTTAAGCATAAAATCTTTCAATTGTAGTCAAAAATCGCATTTTCCATTAGCTCCGTGCAAATAACCAAATAAGGGAAATTGTAAATTAGTTGAAGTAATGGACTTAATTTCGAGCACGCCGAATTTCGACAGCATTTTGAACGGTGGGACTGGTGCCGGTGCGTCAGGTGATTTTGACATGCCATGGTAAAATTTCATTTTATGCTGTGATACGCAATGCTAACCAGCCTTCTGCTTAGTTTGAGAATGCAAATGATACTGCATATACTCTTAATACCGTGAAAACTCACGTAATTAACTTCTTGAATGGTGAGCACTGGCAGAATAATATGAGATGCATATAGTTGCACATAAATACATATCTGTACAACCGACGTTACATGCATAACAGTATATATTTATTATATACCTACATATATGTGCAAAAGCAGCAGCATGTACCCAGCAGGTTTTCCAGAGCTGCATAACAACAGTAACGAGTCATTCCCTATAGCAACAAAATTCAACGCGAGACTGTTTTGTGATTTCGTTACGTTTTAAACCACTTCTGCACGCTTCCAGCCAGCGAGCCAGAGTTTCTGTCCCAGAGTGCATTTTTCCGGAAATGCACTTCATATCCATGTGCAACGATCCGTCCTATGTTTATTTTGCTGAACGTCGTAGATTTCGTCCGTCAAAACTAGTGCAGTTCATCAGGAACAGAAATACACTATTCAGCCCAATACAACTCTTTTAATTGAGAATCACCAAGAGAAGTTTCGGAATACAATGAACGTGTTCATAACGCAAATATGTGCCAACAAGAATGGTAGTCTCCGCTCGCATGTTGAGATATCTGCCAGCCCAGAGCTGACAAGTTAAGGGCAAATAAAATTTAAACTTTATGTTCATTTGAATTTTGATCCGGGGAATCCAAATGGGAACTAGCGAGAGTTCTGTTTGATTAAGGCGGATTGGTTATATTTACGAATACGATTAAATACATTCTACTTAAATTATTTAATTACTATTGTTGTTATCACTTATCAGCATTTTTATACCGTAGATAAAATCATAGGGTAAGGTTACACTAAGCTTGTCTTTCCGTTTGAACGCACAGAAATAATGCTGGTAGAGCATAATACATATTAAAATATATTTTGATTTTTACACGTCCGGTTGTCCGTCTGTCAGCCCGTCCTCAGGATAACCCGAGAGCGCGTTCACTTAAAGCGCTGAAATTTTGCACACGGCCCTTCTTAGAAAAAAGGTAAATTTTAGTTCGAACATGGGACCAATCGGGCAACTTCTGCAAAGGATTGCCATGCAAAACTTTTGTTTTTCACTATATATTTGGAAATTGTCTGAGAACGCGTCGACGTGGAGATTTCAACTTTTGTATACAGCGTTTCCATAAAAATTACAAATACAAATTCAAAAATGTACCAAATAGGACAACCGTTTCTTGGTGTTACCATACAAAACTTTGGTTTGTCACTATATATTTTGGCTCTGCCTGAGAACGCGTCAACGTAGAGAGCTGAAATTTTGTATACTGAGTTTTCATAAAAATAGTTAATGAAATTTCAAAAATTGACTAAATCGGGCACCCCGTCTTGGTGTTGCCATACAACAATGGGATTATTACATAAACTATGAAAAGGATCAATCCTAGACATGTTTATTGTACTGAAAAATTCGTCAGAATATGAAATTCTATGAATTTGGTTAAACAATTTTTACTGTCAGATTGATCGTTCTAGAAATAAATGCAAAAAACAATCAAACTTGCACAGTGAGACCATACGTAATACATACGAGCATTCTTAGTCTAGGATATCGTAAAAATTGGTCTTAGACCAATTCTAGCTTTTTTACTTGTTTTTTCATATTTGACTTTAGATATGTTGTGAACTGGAAACACATAAACTAGAATGAAGCTGGTGTTATCACATCGACACTTATCCATATAATGCGTGATAATAAAAGAAATTATTAATTTTGCATGTATGTCCCTCTGGTTATCTCTCTGGATGTATAACTCGTTGACTTGCACTGTTGAAATTTTATAAACAACATTTTTATAAAAAATCGAGCGATTCCTTCCTAGGCAACTTGCAGCATAAAAAACTTTCCAGATTCGCAAAAACAATCTTAGAATCTTTTAATATACTTTGGAATTTAATGTTCTTCTTCTGTCTGACAAACCGTTCTAGAAGGAAATGAAAAGCCACTTTAAAGGCACTTTCCCATCAAAAACAAAAACCAAAACAATGTAAACCGAAAAACTCAATTTATTCCACTTAAAACAAGATTTTTGCTCCAATGATTAATAAAATTATCGGAAATAGGATAAACTAATACAGGTTTAATCATGAGTTCAGCCACGCAATCTAAAACATCGAAAAATTCTAGATTCATGCAGCTATATGGTTTGACTATGAATGGCTTGAGCCGAGCCACAGTTCCTTTAAATTGCTGGAAATTTTTCGTAAAAACGATTCTCCGTTTTATAAGCTGTTGTACACCAATGCCAACAGAGAATTCAATTCAAGGTCTAAAAGAAATGAGTACTATGTAAATATAGGGGAACGTTTGATGAGCGTAAGGGATTCTAAAGATTGGTGGTCGGTAGTCAGAAAATTAAAAGCGCACCAATTTAATATTGGCTGCAAGCTAAAGGTAAACAAATTGTGTGATTATTTCCGCTCTCTACTAAATCCCCAATAAACTCAAATCAGTTTATGCTCGCTACCCCCTTAACATCAGTAGAAGAACTGTAATGCTGTAATAGATCCGGAGGAACTAAGAATGGTTCTGTTAAGGCAAAATGTAATAAGGCCCCCGGTCCAGATGGTATACCAGTCGAATTTTTCAAGTTTGCCCCGGAGAACTTTTTTAACAGTCTTATAAAAGCCTTTAACTCGATTTACAATGAAGGAACTGTGCCAAAAGCTTTACGCGCTCCTTAATCTTCCCAATATACAAAAAAGGTGACCTAAACTTGCCACTGAATTACAGGAGTTGCTTTCATGGATTTAGGTCAAAAATTATTCTGCGCTGTACTGCTACAAAGATTTATCAACTATGTAGAATCGAATTCTAAATGAGTACCAGGCGATAGATAACATCTTTAATCTGTATAATCTGATATATATTGCATGGAAGAAGGGCAAGAGGAAAGTATACTGTATTTTTGTTGATTTCAGCGCCGCATTTGATGCGATTGATAGACGAGCATTAATCCTGTAACTTTACAATTTAGACATTTCTATAAAGCTTTCACCCAGTCTGCTATCTAGCATGGAGAAGGCTATAGTAATTGGTTCGAAAAAACATCCAGTATACGCCAGGGTTGTGTACTAAGCCTGTTACTTTTATCATTATATTTAAACGAATTATGTGAATATGTAGGCGATGGAATCACAGTAGAGGCTATCCATGCGCGCCTCCTGATGTATGCCGATGATGTTGTACTCATATCTGACAATCCAACTATTCTGCAAAATAAGATTTAAGCTAGAAAGGTACTATAATCTGTGGAGTTTATCTGTTAATTTGTCAAAGACTAAGGTATTAATTTTATCGAAATGAGGTGGGGTCAAGTCTAGAAATGGAAAATGGTTCTTCGAAAACAATGAAATCGAAATAGTTAAAGAATATAAATATATAGGCGTAATCTTTACACCAAGACAATCCTTTAGAAGACATGTTCAGGAAAGATTAATGGCTGCAAAGAATAGTATAACTTCCACGTGGAAGAGTTTTATTAAAAAACGTGCCATAAGACCATCTGCCAAATTCAAAGTATACAATACGTAGGTATGTAATGCCATCATGTCATATGCTGTGCAAATTTGGAGATTTATGGCCTTTGACGAAGTCGATAAGCTTCTGCGTTTTTTTATTAAGACATTATTTGGACTTCCCCCTAACACACCAAACTATATGGTGCACTTGGAAACGGGGCTCCCTTCAGCCGCGCTGAGGGCCTTAAAAATGCATTATAAATATATTGTTAAAGTAATCTGTGAAATGCCAAGCAACAGATTACCAAACATTCTTGCTAACTTAGCCATTAGAAATCAGATAGGTTGGTATGATGCACTCGCAAAGACATTCCGTGTCTGTAAATACCATATTCCAGCTTTGCAGTCCAATCTGAAAGACATTCTGATAAAATAATTTAGCCAAAATAACTACTTGGAGTAAGCAAGCTTAGTGTGAAGCATGACCTGTATCATGAACTAAACCATTTGCTTGATGCAGGTATTACCTACTTCGACGATAGCAATAGTATAGCCTCAATAAAATCTATTTTTATGTGCAGGGACGGTCTGCTTTGGTTAAATGCCAATCCGTTTAGAAGGGAGGACCCACCCCTATGCTCCATTTGTAATTTGGGACAAGAGGAAGACATAGTACACATTATTGAGATCTGCCCAATTTTTAAACAACAGAGCATAGTTCTTGGGTAGTAATACACTCTCGTGTAACGAAGTGATTGATCTATTGAATGGCAAGTATTGGACAGCCTTGAATAGTTTCTTTATTAGTGCATTTAAATATCGAAAATTTCTAATTAATGAATACAACGAGTAATTAAATGTATTTTTTTTTCTCTTTTTGTTTTTGCCTTAAAAGGCAATGGGGCGGTTTAAGTTGAAGCTAGCTTACTTATGAGTATCCTTGATCAAACTTCCTTTATTTTTCTGCAATATAAAGAAATGTTTTAGGAGAGATTAATTGAAAGAAACTATAGCTAACCATGCCAATCTAGGCAGACGAATAAAATAGTCAGTGTCGAATCAGTTTTTGTTGGAAAACTTTTTACTCTGTTCTCTGTCCTTTAATATTTTTTTACATATTAATGTTACAAAGTATGTCTGTTTGTTTGGTTTACTATTATTTTGAGCATATGAATTGAATTGTCTACAAAACAAATAGATGGAAATTGTACTGCGTCAATGGGCCTATAAAATATTAATGTATTCTCTGTATAAACCCGTTTACTTAGAGAGTTGAAATTTTGAACACAGGTCTTTATTAAAAAAATTATTTATTAATGTTCGAAAATGGCAAAATTGAGCAACTTCTTCCAATGATTGTCATATAAATATTATGAATACATACTTGGGTGTACCGCTATTCTCCCAGTTCAATGAACAAAAACATATTTTTTCCGGATTTACTATGGGTATATTTGTTCAAGAACTCTTTCTGGACTCTGCGGTATATAGCAAAAGCTAAAAAAGTTTATATGGGTATACTACTATATAATATAAAAAGAAATCTAATAACGTAAGTCTTGTCACATATGTGTGGGCGAGTCTCTATACCGTGACATGTGTATCATAGACCGGTGCCACAACTGAAATTACTTACATTAACATGGGATCACTTTTCTATAGTTTTCTCTTTTTAAGAGGAAAATTTCTCGTCTATAAGACTGAAATTTATTGAAAATAATTTCAATAAATTTGCAAAATGCATTGAAATGCAAAAAAAAAATGTTTTGACCCAGCGATCAGAAAGGTCTCATCAGTATGGTCTTTGATGGCCTCTCTTTTCGGTTTAAGTAATATACTCCGCTGTACTTAAACTTAATAATTTCTATACGTAATCCACCATAGTTCAGTAGATTTTCAAAATGAATATATGCATATTGAATAGAATTGAATTAAATTGCTTAATTTTATTTCCTTAATAATCGAGTTTAAGGAATATTTCAGGAGATAAGCTTCCAATAAAAGTAATAATTTCGAATGTACTTGGAATATGTTGAACTTATAATATGAATATTATTGCAAAAATGAAACCTCAAATAAGATATTATTGTCTCGCCCCTAAGGGAAAATTGGGGTTGGTTTCACAGCTTACCATATACTCTAAACTGTAAATTTTTAACCCGAATATGTTCATATACACATACATGTCGGTAAAAAAATTACATTCTCCCGTATATTGTGGTTTTGAGAATAGAATTTTATTTCAAAATACACATTCTCCTATTATTTAGAAAACGTTACTTTAAACATAACACCGTTGTTCAAGCCAAATCCTGGGGACATATTAAAGAAATGAAGCCCATTAGAACAAATAAAATTATTCAAAATAACTTTTGTTGGAGCCATTTTAAATATTACACTGTGATTAGTAATGCAAGATTTGACAGATTCTCTCTCTCACTCTATCGCTAAGAAGAATGAAAATTGGTTTTACGATTATTCGGTCTAAAGAAGATATTATTCTAATATTTTGCTTGTTAATAACAAGATATTAAAAAGGTTAACCATAATAAATGTATGGTTAATCCACAGTTAGATCTACACCGAAAAAAAAACGCCATATTAAATCAATATTTTTCCCGTATTAATACCATATTTCAATAAATCTCTATTCATTATATAAGAAAAATATCAATTTGTCATGAATATCAATCAAAACAATGATTTTCTTATTATATCTATATGTAAAACTAAAGTTTAATAATTAAAATTTCAATTTAATAATTAAAAGAAATTTATTGACTTATTAAAAAAAAATATCAATTAATTTCGTATTATTTTGATACGTATTTAGTATGAAATATATAAGTTAAATGAAGCAATTTAAAGAAGTAATATGTCAAATATAATTTCTATACAAAAAAATATGAATATCATAAGTAAAATATCAACATATTGTGAATATTATTAATTTGATACGAAAAAATATCAATTTCATATGATTACACGTAAATGCAATAATTTTCGTATCATGCCCTTGCAAAATCTTATTAGTCAAGCGTGATTAGACATCTGCAGTCCAGTTGCATGCACAGACACGACCCGACTACGAATTTTTTTAAATACCATATAATATACATAAAAAACCGTATAAGTTTTATTTACTGTATAAATTTTTTAAAATGAGTGGAAGTGAAAACCAAAATAGTTTTGAAATTGAAAATTTGGAAGAGTTAATTGTGTTGACAAGCGGTAGTGAGATTGCAAATAATTCACCAGAAGATGTGCAATTATTACAACTTCTATTAGAATGGAAATTGCAGAATTTATATTCAGTTTTCATGGGTAAGTACTTATATATTTTATTCTTAAATATTTGTGAGAAATTGTTTTCAAAACCCAAAGAAAAGTTATAATTGAAGAACTGAGTTCAGAGTATGTAATATCCTTGAAAAATTATTAAAATAATTGCTTTTTCAATCATAAAGTGCTCTCGGATTTTGCCTACTTTCGAACCTACCAGTAATAGATGTGATTAAAATTCCAGCGCGTCAAGTTAAAATTTTATACATTAACGTCCAGCCAAACAGGTGGACCCCGATGGACATGCTAAAATCTGAAATTATCATAAAGTAATTATTTCTATGCACTGAAAGCTAGGTTATCAAATTTGTTACACATACATGAGCCGTACAATTGCCAAAACGGTTAACTCCATAAAAGAAAAAATTGGAAACATTGATCAATTTTTACACATTTTTGTGAAAAAAAAAATATTTATTTTTCAATGGTCACAAAAATTGCTGTCATGAGAGACTACATGATAACATTTTTATGGCCGTTGAATAACAAATATTTTTTTTTACAAGAAATGTATAAAAATGTATCAATGTTTCCTACTTTTTCTTTTATCGTTTTGGCGAATGAGTGGCTCGAATAGCTCCAATTGTGTTATATCTTTGGTGTATTATTTTTTCAGGGGCTGGGATAACTTTCGAACGATTAAGATTTTTAAGAAAAGAAGACTTAATGGAACTTCTACCAGGAATTTCACAGCTAGGTATCAGAATCGAGATTAGAGAGCGACTTCATACTTGGAAAAGACAAAACGTATACAACACTGAAATTTCGGTAGTTTTATTTTAATGTTCTTATAAATTTTCCAGTTTCCTGAAGATGATAGCAGCACTATCACAATGCAGTCAGCGATAGATTCACGAATTCAGGAATGGCTAAAAAGTGGAAACTGTTCATCTTCGCCTTCGCTTAGCAGAGAAAACTCAACTTCCCATTTAAATAGTAAAACAACAGAGTACAAGGCAATTAACTAGTTTTATTTAGTTTGCTTAAATTCAAATTATACTTTCGTCATTCTTAGTAAGTAAGCCTGATAGTTCGTTAAAAAAAATTAGGATAATATTTTTCTCTAGTAATTCCTTTTCACTGCTGCTATGGTGATAAAATGTATAAAAAAAATTACCAGAATTTCACTTGTCTAAGCTTTGGTTTTGATTTTTTAAATATATCTAGAATCTAAAGGAAATATTAGAATGTTCTTCAAAAGGAATAGGATTGCTACAATGTTATCAAATTGAAAAGAGACTTGACGAAGAAAAAAGAAAAACTCTACTTAACTGCATAGCTGATTTTTTCTACGATGCAGATGTTAACAAATTTCATATACCAACTACAGAAATAATGGGAAAAATTGCACAGGACATAGTTGATATTTTTCCAACTGAAGACGTGGAGACTTACTTTGTACCAAGAGCTGCTACAAAAAAATCGAATCCATGTGGAAAATTATTCAACAAATTTAATAATTTAAAAAGAACACCAAAACGTAAAAAGCTACTTGAATCATCAAATACTACAGCAGAACGCCTAGAGAGTAACACAACTGACTCTGAATGCGAAGAGATGACATCAATGAAAAATTTAATAAAAATCTCAATGAATTTCGAAGATAATGCAGTTGATAATTGGACAAAGACATACGATCTCAGGTATAAGGAAATTATGTCTTCAGAAAAAAAACTGGAAACTATTTTCAATGACTGGCCCTTTTATCAGCAAGCCGACGGGCAAAAATTTGTAAATACTTCATATTTATTTGTTTTCATTTGGATTTTCATTGCGCTGTTTTTTCAGATTGATATTGATTTTAAGATGAAGTATCCAAATAGTATGTACAATCTCATAAATATGTGGCCAGAATTATCAGAAAAATTAGAAAAGTACTACGAAAACCATATTAAAGATAAGAGTTATAGGGATCTTTATTCTTCGATGAAAAAAGCAAATGTTGAAAAAGGTAAATTCTTTTATTACTCTAGGAATAAAACTAAAATATTAAATATATATATATTTTTTATAGATTCTAAAGATTGCATCATTATAATGCTGCTTAGCTCCGTGCTTAAACCTACTGCAAGAACTAGCTTACAGAAGTCATGTGATGTATCTTCCTCATCTTTTAAAAAAGCGACTATTAACGATTCAGTTAAAAGCATCGTTGTGCATTTGGTGTCCATAATTGATTTGGAAAAAACTAGAAAAGAAAAACAGGTATCAAGCTTCATGACCAAAAAGACTATACAACCATATATAGTTGTAGTTGGCCCAACTATTCATACAATTACAGAATTTTATCTCTGTATTGATAATGTGACCTTAAAATCTACGGCATTTTTAAAAGCGCTCGATGCTTGCTTTAAGTCCTTTTTTGTTTTTAACTTAATATATCCAGTAGAATCAAAGCTAGTATGGTATTTTTTCCAAAAGCATGTGTATAAAATTTTCAATTCTGAAGATCCAAAAATCTCAATAGTATCAGAACTCATTTCCTCTATCAATTAAAAATGCTAAGTTGTTTCATTTGCAAAAAAATATCCAAAGATGTTTCAGAACTGCGCACGCATTTTAGAAGGATTCACTTCTTACACGAATTTAGTACTTACGAATGCAATTATAATTATTGTGGTCAGACATTTTCAAGATTTTCCTCTTTTAAAAAACACACTCAAAAACATTTAATAAATTATTCCAGTTCACCAAATTTACAATCAGTTATCAATAATAATAGTCTTTTGGATGCAGAGGCTCAAAGTACCTCACAAAATGAGGAAATCCAAGAGCCATTAAATATAGAAGTCCTAAATTCACGGCAATCTTTGGACTCTACTCTTGATAGATTTAGCGAAATACAATCTTCGGCTTCCGACATCTTAAATTTAACAAATGAAATATCTCAAGGTTGTTTACAATTTATACTTAGTTTACACAGTAAAAATAATTTTAGTAGGAAGGATGTTCTAGAAATTCAAAATAACGTGTCCAAATTGGTAACAAGCAAAATTGCGGAGAATTTAAAAAATAAAATAATGCCACTAATTCCATCCAATAGCAAACGTGAAATAGAGACTTTTATAGAATTTTGTTCAAATCCATTTGAGAGTATGAAATCTGAGTATAGATTTTTTCAACAACTAGAGAAATCTGGTAATTTCGCCACTCCTGAATTTTTTAATATTAATAATGTTATCACAGAGGTTATTTTGCAAGGAAAACCAACGCTTGATGAAAGTAAAGTAACTGGATGCTTAATGCCAATTGAATTCCAAATTAAAAAATTTTTTGAATTACCTCATGTATTAGATACAACAAGGAATAATATAGACCTATTAAGCCATAATTCAAGTATGACACATTTTGTTAATTCGAAAACATTTAAGAGTATAAAAACAAATTATCCAGAGGAAACAATTCTAATTCCGTATTATATTTACTTTGATGATTTCGAAATAAATAATCCACTAGGGAGCCATGCCAGTGTTGACTCTCTCTGTGGAGTTTATTATTCATTTCCGTCGATCCCCCAACACCTGAATTCGAAATTGGATTTCATTTTTGTAGCTGCGTACTTTAAAGCCAAGGAGCAAAGGAGATATGGAAATGATCCGTTTCTTCGTCCTTTAGTTAGAGTTTTGCAAAAGCTTGCATCTGAAGGATTAACACTGTCAACTAGTAATGGCACATATCACGCTCATTTCATATTGGCCGCTGTTATTGGGGATAATAAAGCCCAAAATGAAATATTAGGATTTTCTCAAAGCTTCAACTCAAATTTTTATTGTAGATTTTGTCGTAGGCATAAACAAGATTTATTAATTGATTGCGAAGAGCACCCAGAAAATATTAGAAATGAGGATAATTACAATACTGATTTAACCGCAAATGATGTATCTTTAACAGGAATAAGAGAATTTTGTTTGCTTAACGACTTATCTGATTTTCATGTCACCAGAAATTTTTCTTTAGATATTCTTCATGATTTATTTGAAGGAGTATGCCGATATGATTTAAGTGAAATTTTATTAAATTTTCTAAATAATAAACTATTTTCTCTAGAAGTTTTAAATTATAGAAAGCAAATGTTTAACTATGGGGAAAGCGAAATAGGCAATATATCTCCGCCTATTGAATTATCCCATTTGAAGCAAAAAAAGTTAAAAATGACGGGAAGAGAAATGGCCACATTTGTCCATTTTCTACCATTTATTATTGGAGATCTTATTCCGATAGGTAATGAAGTTTGGACATTTTTCATCACTTTATTAAAAATTATAGATATTTTATCAGGTAGTACATTTGATGACTTTTTATTGAATGAGCTTAAAATTCTAATAAGACAGCACAACTCGATGTATATCAATATATTTAATCAAATGTTAAAACCTAAATTTCACTTTCTGGTGCATTATCCTACCGCTATATCTCAAAGTGGTCCGCTTAAATATCTTTGGACCTACAGGTATGAAGCGAAGAATAAAGAAGCAAAAATTTATTGTAGAAATATCTCCAGCAGAAAAAATATATCTTACACCCTTAGTATGAAAGCTTCCTTGAAGTTTTGCGAATTCTTAAACGAATATTGTAATGGTTTTCCGGAAGTATTAATTTATGAGAGCCCAGTTCTTTTAAATTCAATTGCAGAAGATTTATTTCTCTCAAATATTAATTTTAATAATTGCAAGTCTTTAAAATGCATTGAATTTAAAGGTAGTCAGTACAAAATAGCATTTGTAGTAACAATAAAAACTGGAGACGATATTAAAGTTTTTGAAATAAAGAATATACTTCTAAATGATTTTGAAATCCCATTTCTACTAGTGGAAAAAATTGAAGTCCAGTCATTTTCTGAACATTTTCAATCATATTATATAGGAATAAATCTAAAATTATACTATGTTTTGGATATAAAAGAATTTACAGGACCTCCAATTCACATTTATTATATAAGCAGTGGAAAAAAACTAATTAGAAATAAAGTTTTCTAATACATATTTGTTCAAGTTTAGGTTTAAGATTTGTATTAATTATGTATTAAAAGAATATAATAAATTATTGGACTTTTATTTATATTATCTTATCAATTTTAAAGGAAACTGCTGAAAAAAAGCCATACTTTAAACATATGAATTTAATAAGGATTCCTATCAATAAAATAATTTATAATCGTATCTTATTAATATCTTTCCTTATAAAAATAATACGCTGTCGTATATAATCAATACGCTTCCTTATAAAACTAATACGTCGTTAAAAATTAATACTTTTGCATATGAATTTAATAAGGATTCTTATCAACTAAATAATTTATAAGAGTCGTATATTATCAACAACTTTCCGTATAAAAACAATGCGCTGTCGTATATAATCAATACGCTTCCTTATAAAACTAATACGCTGTCAAAAATTAATACTTTTGCATATCATATTAATACTTCATTCGTATTGGAGAGATTTTGTATAGGAATCTTATCAATTCTATAGCGGAAATTTCAGGTTTTTTTTTTCAGTGTAAACAAACATCTATCAAAGCAAAATAAACAACAACCTAGAGAATATAATAAAACAATAACAAAAGAAAACGTTTCAACAAAATGTAGCCAGATAACATATTCATACATTCTGTCAAACAATGCAAATATAACAAGAGGAAAAGTTATAATTGGTACAAGACCAATAATATTATACGCTAGAAGAAAAAAAAAGTTAAATGGTGAAGACCAAATGTTTTGTAATGCAACAATTTAGTTAGTTTTTGAATTCTTATTTAGTATTTCTATGAAAACACCATGTACCGATTTTGAGCTCTCTACGTTGAAGTGTTCGCAGGCAGTGCCTAAATATATAGTGAAAAACGAAATTTTTGTTTGGCAACCCTACAAAATAGTTGCATGATTAGTTCCATTTTTGAACTTAAATTTCCTTTTCTTTAAAAGGAATGTGTGCAAAATTTCAGCTCTTTAAGGGCTCAGTTTATCTCTTCAATACAGTTTACTTACAACTGTAGTTAAATCTCATTTAAACTTAGCTTAAACCACCAAGATTGAACTCAGTTTATCTTTAAATGTAAAGAGGTGACATTTCGATTTGACCATTTATGTGATAATACAATGAATTCAGATCAGGAAGATATTAGTGATGAATATATCGATAATATTTTTGTGTTTTTCAACAAATTTTATTAATATTGTTGTTTCTTATTATGCGTTTTAAAGAGTCGTTATACTCATTTTTCTATGATAAAATAAATTTTTTTCACTGCGATCAACGATTTTTTTTATTACGATTTGCTGGAAAAAAAACTTTCAAATCAGCATTATTTCTATGCGTTACAAAGCAAGCACTGTAAAATAGAGTAGGACTATTCCCTAAAATGTAAGGAATACTCCCTAAAATTTAGGGAAAAAAAATTTAATTTCAGGGAATATACCCTACATTTTAGGGAATATTCTCTAATCTTATCGAAAAATACATAAGCTTTTAGCAACAATTTGTTCAATTTTTTTATTGTGAACTTAGTATACCTTAAGATTTCATGTAGGGTATAAAACCAAATGATATAAGTGAATTCTTTGCACAATGACTAATTTGCACTGCTTACAAAATTTTATCAAATCCAAGGAAACCTCAAATATTTAATCCTTTTCAGTCATTTAATTAGATAATATTATAAGACTTTCCATTGTGTTCATATCTAATCGATTTTTCATCCTTCCGCAATGTCGTCTTTGAAAATGTTCGCTTTTAAAAATAAGTAATCTCTATTGAGTGTTAAGGTCTTCAGCTTAAACCCATTCAAAAGAGGAACAATGATAGATAATTCACCTTCCTAAATTTTGTTTTTGGTTCCAAGTAGTAACGAATGTTTCTGTTTATCATTGAAATTAAAACGCTTCTTTAATTTGTCGCAATTTTTACGAGTCTCTTTTAATATTCCCAATTTCTATTTCATTCACACATTTGGCAATAATATTCTTCAAACTATAACCCAAAGACCCAAAGTACTTTCTTGGACCTGAATTCCAACTCTAATAAAATTCCCTAAGAATTTTTCCAAGAAAGTAGAGTAAAAGCTAATATATACTACCATTAAGCTTTCAGGCTGAAATATTTATTAATTTTGTTTTATACAGACTGAAAGATGTGATGAATTGTGTAGTATTAGGTAGCAAAACCCGATTAAAGATTTACATAATAAAAATATTGGTTTCTTTGTCTTCCTAAGTGTAAATCATTTCGGGAATAGTAAAAAAGTTCGAAAATAGGACAAATCGGGTAACTCCTTCGTGGGGTTGCCATATCAAAATTTCGGCTTTCACAATATATTTGGACACTACCTGAGAAGGCGTCAACGTACAGAGCTGAAATTTTGTTGAAGGTGTTTTCATAGCAATAGTAAATATAATTTCAAAAATGGACTAAATCGGACAAGCCCTTCTTAGTGTTGTCATATAAAAATTTAGATATTTACGTATGCTGTGAAAATGATAATCCTACATGTTTTCAGTGTACTGAAAACTTCTTCATCATATGAAATACTATGAAATTGGCTATAATCATTTTTACTGTCCGACGAACCGTTCTAGAAATATATGGGAAAAACTACTTCAAAAATCAAACTTGCACAAATGGGTGATCATACGTAATAATTACATATGGGCATTCATCTAGTGTATCATAACAATTGCTCTTATACCAATTCTAGCTCCTTTTCTTATTAATTTTTATACTATCGTTTTACTGAGTTTATACTACTATTCTTATCATGAACTGAACTGCTATACTTTCCAATCTTCTAATATGTCGTGATCTCGAAGCACTTGGCCTTGCGGTACACATGAAAATGATGGTTTGGTAATAAATTACAAAAATAATTTTTGGAGAACTGTGTTTTTTTTATAGAAGGAAATTCACTTAAAATAATTACAATGAATTTCTATAATGGATTGGAAAAGTAGAAAACTCAAACTTTTCGATCCAGCGGTCAGAGAGGTTTCATCAATATGGTTATCTCTGATCGCCTACCATAGGAGTTCCATGAAAGGGTCACCCAATTGCTCATATAAATACTTTTTACCAAAAGCAAGTGTGAATTATATGGTAGCAAGATTTCTCATTGCAATTTTCAAAGGTGATTATTCCCCTCATCGGCACTGGATAAACCAAGTAAAACTTTTTTTCTCACATAATTTATTAAGTAGTTAGCAATTGACCCTCTTAATTCAATTTGTTGAAAATTTAACCAAAGTTAGAAAAACTTCATCATTAGATTTTTTTCAATTATGGCACCACTTTTGAAGAATTTATTACAGGTCAAAGTGTTAGGAACATGTATCACAAGCGGCCGATCTTTGAGAGCGACACTCACTCATAATCCATTTAAAAAAAAACTCCACATGTTTCCAAGAATATTTTTAGTACGTAGTTAATAAAAAGTTGTTTCCGTTCGGGGGAACATGGGATTACATCTAGGATACCTAAATATTATTTGTATGCACAATACAAAAGTTCAATGGAAAGAGATCCTCAAAAAATTGCATTTTTGTAGGCTTTCCTGGGTGGCGGAACCTCATAAGAAAAAAAAACTTATTTCATGAAGTGCTTGAAATGTGTTATTAATTAAAGTTCGCATGACAGCTCCATTTAAGTTTGACTTTATGTTAGGTACAGATGCTTACGTAGGGTCTGTACACTTCACTTTTCATTAGCTATTAAAAAAAGTCATTGCGCCGATATTACAGTAAAGTAAGGGGTTTGTGTCTGAAGATAATTAGCCTTGCTTTTCCATATTTCAATATGTAATTCATCAGATATAATAAATTTAATGCGACAATATGAATATCCCTAATTTGATCACTGATTTTTCAAGTATTCCTACTGCTGAATTCTTACATTTACGGACACTGTAATTCTTATCTCATTTCCTCGGGAAAATATTTATTAATTACTTTCCTGTAAGGAGTTCTGCTGGGGATAAAAATAAACTATAATTCCAAAATCGAATTAAACTTATATCGCACTTCTTGTGTTGACTCGCAAGCCTCGAGCGTAAACGGAAACCTTAATGTGTTCAAGTCTTTCTCGTCAAAGACTTTTTGGCCTGTTTTCTTTCCGGTAGATCTTCAGTTTCAACTTTCCGTCCGATGTCAACACACAACGATGCGTAAAATATATACATAACATACGTTAGCAATTGCCTTTTATCTTGTGCCGCATGTGCACTCAGCAAATGCGCAATCTTTCATCAAAGGCTTTCATTTGACTCTTCCAATCGACTTATTTCTGCACGCTTGTCTTCAGTTCGCTTTTGATTTTCAGCGGCTTTTTTTTTTGCTTTGCCTCAAGCATTCATCATGACCATTCTCTTCTTTCGCGGGGAAAAAAGGAACGAAATGATGTCATTGAGTGCATTCCATGTTGGTATCATAAACAAGAAAGGAGTTTTTGTACTTTTCAGTCTTATTGTTTAATACTCGTTTGCTCGGTGCACGGTTTTAAAGCCAGATGAGAAATTATTTATAATTCATCAAAGCCAGTAGTGACTGGGCGTGATTAATTAAGATGGATGCTTTCCAGAATTAGTTCGTACAAATTACGAATTTATCAAAAGGGCCATTTGCGAAATGTGCCTAGT
The DNA here is from genome assembly GCA_963924295.1 of Dioctria rufipes. Taxonomy (NCBI): domain Eukaryota; kingdom Metazoa; phylum Arthropoda; class Insecta; order Diptera; family Asilidae; genus Dioctria; species Dioctria rufipes. The sequence goes on from OZ002740.1 coordinate 105,030,314, forward strand.
TGCTTCTTCCGCGTATGTAGTAATAAATGAATGAATGTGTTATATGCATATGTGGGACATGAATAATGTAAAATAATTGCAATTTAGTAGTTTATTAATGAATTAAATGAATTAAATATAAAACCACTAGTACGCGTGAAAATAATAATTGTAGGTTCCAGTTTTCAAAACAGTGATTTGGAGACGATGCTCGTGTCATCTCTCTTCAATACATAATAATTGTAGGTTCCAGTTTTCAAAACAGTGATTTGGAGACGATGCTCGCGTCATCTCTCTTCAACATATGACCATTTTGGATGCGTAATTTGCACGCTAATTGGAAGCTGTTCAGAACATCATCATAAATCTTCGTTAAGAACAATATCAATGTAGGCATCAACTATTCAATATTTCAGTAGAGGGTTTCTACACTTGGTACTCCTCCCTCCCCCCCTATCTTTCACAACCAGCAAAGAAGGCCATTCAGATTGTATTGAGTTGAAATGAAATGCTTCATTCTCGTTATTAAACAGCAGCTGCCTGCCATAAAATAATCTTAGCTTAGAGAGCTTCTTCGCTACATTTCCGACCCGTGGGGTATTCATAGATACGCATAATCTTCGCCTCTGTCAAAGTTGAAAAAAGTTCCAATTGGACGTGCAATTTTAGGTAGCCTTCGAACCACCAATTATAATTCCACTAAAATATTATAGCGTCCCAATGGGAATTTGTTAATAGCAAAATGCCGGTGGAACCCTTACACAGTTTCATAGACTGATTTTTCTTCTGTTAGACTTGATAATTCTGGCTTCATATTTGCCATACTAGCTTTACCAGTGGGTAAAGGAATACCAAAATAAGTTTTCCATGTTTTTCTTTTTTTTTACTATCAGAACCAGCTTAACACAAGCTCACTGTAGTGACACGTTTAATAAATAAACGGTCAACAATACATGCGTTCCATCACTTAGTCGGTGTTAGTATCAGATGTTAAACTAAACATAAACCAAACACCGGATGAAATTATATGCGTGTCATTACAAAAATATTTAAAAAAATGAAATAAACAAAAAATATTAAGTATTATATAAACGCTTTTTTAAAACATGTTTAGAAACCTCAACAACAATATGCTCAGCTAAATTATTAACAGTATTATACATGCGATTAACAGGTTCATACATGCTAAAGTTAGACCTTGGAGAATCTATGTATATATTCGCGTTTAAGAGTTGATGCATAGAACTTACATCGGCAACCATGCGAAATTTCTCAAGCGAGTGCATATTTAAAAGCTTCAAGCGATCCTCATATGGTGGAGGAATTAACGAATTATTCCAGGGTAGGTGTCTGAGAGCAAATCGTAAAAAGTTTCTAGGCTCGATACGGCCGATGTGTGTACCGTAAAATGGAGTCCAGACCTAGCTAGCATGTCCAAGAAGTGGCCACACAAAGCAAGTGTACAAACGTAATGTTATGGTAGGATTCGAAAAATTTCTGGACCAATGTTTTATAAAACCCAGCATAGAACTACTCTTTGATACCTTATAGTTTATATGGGAGATAAAATTCAATCTGTGGTCACATTTGACACCCAAGTCACAGGCGGAGTCCACACGGTGAATCGAGGAATCCGAGAAGTCATAATCATAAATGATTGTTGACTGATTCCTGTGGAAAGTTATAACCTCATATTTGTCGATGTTGAGTTGCTCTCGCACCAATAGTAAAATTTATGAAGGTCACTCTGTACCTGTTCACAATCGTTAACAGATTTAATCTGAGCGAAAAGCTTAACATTGTCAGCATAAATCAAGACCTTACAGTACCTCACCACAGAGACAATGTGGTCAATAGACAGAATAAAGAACAGCGGGCCCAAATCACTCCCTTGGGGTACACCAGACGAAGCCTTCAAGACTCTAGAGATGCAATGGCGGAAGAAAATTTGGTGTGTTCTGTTATCTAAATAAGACATTTTAGAAATTTTGGGGGAAACTCCTACTTTTTCATTTTAAAGAGTATCACGGAGGAGGCTTTACTAATGTCTATATAAATACAATCTGTCTGATAGCCTTTTGCCAACCCGCCAATGGTATTCGAGACAAATTCCAGTAAGTTAGTGGTTGTAGACCTGCCCAAAATAAACCCATGTTGGTTTGAAGAGAGCAAATTCTTACAGGAAGTTGATAGTTGACAGTAAATGATAGATTCGAATAACTTGGGCATGCAAGATAATTTTGCAATAAGCCTATAGTTAGAAATTTCATTTTTATTACCTTTTTTGTGGATAGGTATGATTTGAGTTTTTCCATTGCTGCGGGAAACAACCACTATAGAGCTTCAGCGGAGCTGTCATTGCAAGGCAGCATGACTTAAAGAAGGCAGGAGGGATCCCATCAGGACCAGTTGTGAAGTAATTTGGAAGCCCATTAATATGATCGAGCATATCCTCTTCTGAAATTGAAGGGGTAGTGAAAGAAACGTTATGAGAGTCGATCATATGACTGAAGTTGTTATTTTGAGGTTGAAAATTTGACGAGGCAAAGGCATTGTCAAAAACAGAAGCAAACATATCGCAAATTTTAGACGAATCATCACTAGCAGAATCCTTGTGCCTCATGGTATTGGGGTAGTTGGCCGTTCTTTTCTTGATATTAATAAACTTAAAAAAGATGTGTGGATCACTAAATAATTTCGTACGCATGCTTTGAACAAACGTAGAGGAAAGCTTTCTAAACTCATTATATGATGTGAGGAAGTTATTGTGACTTATAATGTCCTTATCGCTCATATAAGTTTGCCACAATTTATTCTTTCTATTTTTAATACGCTTCAGTTCTTCATTGAATTATGGTGGAGATGTTTTAGAGAGCCGCTGCCGTAAGCTTTCCTCAACCATACATTTCAAACGAAATTATTTGTGCTCTTACTTCGAAAGTAAAGAAAACTATAATAAACAAAATTAAACGAGCTAAGTATTATTACGTCATTCTAGACTGTTCCCCTGATATTAGTCACTTGGAACAAATGTCTGTTATAATTCGTATCGTAGATAGACAAGATGAAAATGTTGAAATTGTCGAACGGTTTAACCGAGTCTATTTAGAATGAATTTACGAAACAGGATTTATTGTTTTCAAATTGCCGAGGTCAATCTTATGATAACGGTAGCAATATGAAAGAAAAAAATCGGGGTGTCCAAGCGTTAATTAGGAAAGAAAATCCTCGTGCTTTTTTATTTTCCGTGCACTTCTCATAATGTTGAAAGTCGTCTAAACGAACCATTAATTTCTTTTCTTTAATACAAAAAATTTTTACAACGTTTAGTGGGTCAGTCAGTAGGTGGACTATTTTTAAAAAACATGTACCCCTTTTAACGCCTAAACCATTCTCGGAAACACGATGGGAATGCCGATTTAAAAGCATCAAGGGAATTCGTTTGCCATTCCCCGGTGTGATAGCTGCATTGGAAGAAGTATCTACTGTTGTTGCCAGTGTTTTAAAAGTAGAAGTTTTATCAATAATTAAACACATTATGTCATTTGAATTCGTAATGAGTTTGGTGATACTAAATAAAGTCAATATTACAAGCAAAATTTCTCAAAAACGTGGAATACAAATTTCTGTAGTTTTAGAGCGCCTAAAGCAACTTTTAAACTTTTTTAAAAGTTACAGAAATTCTAGGTTTGAAGATGCGATAATTAGTAGTGGTAAAATATGTAGTAGTGTAAATATATCACCAGAATTTAAAACGAAACGTATTTCCAAAAAACCAAAAATTTATACCTATGAAAACATTGACAATATTGGAAACAATGCAAAACAGTTATTTAAAGTGGACTATTTTTAAAAAATTGTAGATGGTGCTATTGTTGCTCTGGATGAAAGATTTGAACAGTATACTCGTTATAATGATGTATTTGGTTTTTTACACAACATTGGAATTTTAAAAAATAAAAACAATGATGAGTTAAAAAAATATTGCAACAATCTTCATCTATTTCTTCAAGATGGCGAAAATGCTGATATTGATGGTTACAATTTATTTCATGAGTTTAAATTTTTGTCACAAATTATTCAAGGGAATACAACCCCATTAGATTGCCTGAAACAAATTTGCAAAGATAATATAGACGATGTATATCCCAATACATATATAGCATTGAGAATTATGCTAACAACGCCTGTATCAGTAGCTTCCGCCGAACGCAGTGTTACCAAATTAAAGTTAATTAAAAATTATCTAAGATCAACCATGCAACAAGATAGGTTAGAGGGGGTGGCTATGTTGCCAATACAGCAGGAGGTAGCAAAACAGATAAATTTTGATGATATTATCGAGGAATTAGCAGTAAAAAAACTTTGTACGAAATAGGAATAAAAAATATTATGTTTATATATATATTTTATTGAATATATTGAAGAAATAAATATTTCATTAAAATAATTGATAAAATTATGTTCATGTATTATTTCTTTTTTGGGAAGGGGCCCCGCGTGTAATATTTTCCCGAGGCCCCGCAAAACCCGCAGCCGGCCCTGTTCATAACAATATGTAATTAGTAGAGGGGGTGATATTTGTCAAGAGTAGACATTCGGACTGGGCTAGTTTCAACTACTATTAAGTTACCCACGTCAGTAGAAAATACCAGGTTTAACTGCCTACCTGGCATTCTTAACATTACTGATTTGGCTGATACCAAGAGATGAAATAGTATCAAGGAAAAGTGATTTCCTTGTTGTCAAGTTATTAAGTTGAAGATAGTCATCGTCAACTTCATTTAGTACCTATTGAATATTGGATAAGTTAAAATCACCAATTAGTAGTAATTCGTCAAGAGGATCTACCATGGAAAAATTAGATGTTTAAATGAGTAGGTCGTAAATATTCTGACCTTTGTCATCAACAATATTTATGGAGCCTAGAGGAATATAACAACAATTAATGTATAAGTCAGATTTTAAACGAGATAACTTAAGAGCAATAAGTTCGATGTCAAGAGTGTTGGAGAAACTGGGAAGCTCAACCTGGCTGCGATTAAACTGTTTTTTACAGGCGAGAAATACGCCGCCACCTCGAGGTTTTGGTACTGTTCTCAAAGGAACAACAATACCATTACCTAGAGACGAAACAGATGAAGTAGCACTCAATACCGCGGAAACAGATGCAGGACTTAGAATGATATTATCAGAACTTTGACTCCCAGCGTTACCTGTGTCTTCAGACCGGTTTGGTTTTTCTTGCTTTACTTGGAGGTTTTGTATCGGATAAACCATCATATCAAAGCTTCATCTGATATAGGTACTTAGCAGGAGATTTATCTGGGAAAAGTTTAGTATAGCGCTCATTTACAAGCCTACTCCCAGAGCTTAAGGATAAATAAGAAGACTACCCAAGAAATCATGTAAATTAATTCATTGTAATGAGCATAAACATCCAAGGCCTACTTTCCTGCTCAATACCATAAACTAAATCTTTCTTTATTGTTCATCTCGAGAGACGTGGGCGAGGTACCAACTTCGAGAGTCGCGACGAGATGGTAGTCTAAAGACCTTTTAAACGGTATAAATTCACTTCAAAAGAATGATGAAAATCATACGAAAAGCTACAAGGAAACAGTCAGGCTCTTGCTGGAAATTCATTTTCCTAAATCTTTAATTCCCTATCAAAATATAACGGCATTAGATCTAATAGATACCATCAACTACAGAGTTTTGAACGAAAGCAAAAGTCTAATGGGAGAAAATTTATTCCCAAAATGATGTAAGATGGGCCATTGACATAATCAAATAACAAATAACAACATGACAAGGTAAAATCTGACTTCATGTAACATGCAAAAATGCCCTTTCTAGTATGACTTGGTGTTTAAACAAAGGACTGATAATAAAAGTCACGTGTCAAGGATTCGTTGGAACAAAATTGATTTTGAAACCAAAAATTATGAATTGGCTAAGTATGCACTGGTTATTAGGCCAAAATCCTTCTATTAATTGAAGCGAGGGTAAGCTACCAAAATTCAACGGTTGGTTTGTCTGGTGCCATAAACCTATCACACTGCAGTCATGGAGAACTTACTGAACCTGAGCTCTGTATCTGCAGGTACAAAAAGAGGCGATCTACATTTTGATTGCTACAGAGAGAATAAGGGTTTAAATCAGAGGAGCTGCAAGCAAATATAAAAATATCTTATACTATATAATCATGGCCAAACTGGAATTTGTAAAGCTATTTGACGTAGTTTTAAAATATCGAAAACCACTTTCCTTCCAGCAAAACATTTAAAAATAAATATTGTAGCTGGACTGGGATGTCGCCAGACGTCCTTGCTACTAAAAGAATTCGCTAATACCGGTAGTAAAAAAACGATAAACGGTCCAAATATCAATATTCTCTCGGATCTCCAAGCCATTCTGAAGGCTTTTAAAATCGTTCATCATTAAGTTAAGCTTAGTCTGGAAGTACCCGCAATCCCTCAGAGCGCAACATTAGATAAGGGGAGATCGCATTATCTCGAGATCATAAATATTTTCATGACCACCCCCAACTTCGTTTAGAACTTCAATACCAAATATATCCTCCTAGATTTCATAAGTACTTTTAATAATAATTTAAATTTGAAGGTCGCGGTGAATTCAATAAAGAAAAAGGACCGATTACCTTGGCTTCGTTTACAATGACTGGTTTATTAATAAAACTAAATGAACCTCTGGGGCTGCAGGTAATTATGAATTTTCAAATAATACGCCCTTATTTCGATTAATTCTTCTCGAGATCATAAATATTTTCATGACCACCCCCAACTTCGTTTAGAACTTCAATACCAAATATATCCTCCTAGATTTCATAAGTACTTTTAATAATAATTTAAATTTGAAGGTCGCGGTGAATTCAATAAAGAAAAAGGACCGATTACCTTGGCCTCGTTTACAATGACTGGTTTATTAATAAAACTAAATGAACCTCTGGGGCTGCAGGTAATTATGAATTTTCAAATAATACGCCCTTATTTCGATTAATTCTGCCATATGAGTTAGAATTCGACCAGTTGGCAAATAAAAATGGAAATAAAACACGAATTTTACGCGCAATATATAGGAATTCAAATTAGCAAAACAAGACGAAACATCTGACGAGCTCAGCTAATTTTATTTATGCAGATTTGGTATGGGGAATGAATTTGTTTATTATCAATTGTGGTCATGGGATCTACAACTTTTTATTTTAATGACGAGCTCATTGAATGAAATATAAGTGTTTCACTCATAATGACTTTAGCCTATCCTGTTCTGAGCAGAATGAGCATCGAGTAAAATATAAGATTTTTTTCCTTACATCCTTCCAATTGACTTTTTTTTTTAATTTGCAACGAAAATACGATCAATTTTTGTCATGCATAGAAATGTCAACGCTCCGCGCCCCCAACAAACATTCTTTTGTATCACCATAAATAGGAAGAAGATTCTGTTCTAACCTAACTTTTTTCTATTTATTTTTCCATTCATCTCATTGTCAGTAGTTATCTACAATTGAAAATCTCTCTTAAAACAGTTTCGGCTTCGCGCTGCACCTCAAATTATTTTTTCCTCCATAAGGATAGGATAACGTATTAGTTGCAGACTACTTGCTCTTACAGCTAGCTGAAATTTATGAGAGAAACGACGGCAAGAGGAAAAATGGAAAAATCGACGACTATAGTTTGGCTGAATCAGGCAGTTACAGTTTCAGTAAAGGTTTAAAGCAAAGTGAATCAGCATCAGACACCGGAAAAATAATTCCTTTAAGAGGCGCTGATATCTTAGGAAGGCTTATTGCCAGGGAAAATTAAAGATATTGAAGGGGTGCTATATCATGATAAATCTTTCCATTATATCTATGGAAAAGAACTACACAGAAATTAATTGGAATTCCACTTATTCCAGATGAAATAAACGAGCTTAATATTTTGCAGTAGGCTGGTACCATGTTGTTTTATGTCTGTCCAAGCAGAAATTTATTTCAATATTCAACAACAAACACTCGTTCATGTAAATATCATGAATTTTATTGTAGATAGCATACCCATGCCAAGCCTGCAGGATTAGTTATACACTCCATCGCCTCCAACGCATACGCTTTTAGATAAGAAAATTAATTTAATGCCCAATCGGTACAGAAAAGATTAATTCCGTTTGATATACTATAAAGAAGAAAGCAAAAGTTACAAAAATTGTAAAGTTAAGACTGATAAGTACCTAAAAAAAATTTAAAATTCATAATAATATAAATTGCACCAGTTCAGCCCAAAGACTTCATTGCGTTCCCACTTCATAATTCTTGTCGTCCTGGAAAAGAGCCACTGTTTTTTGTTTTTCTTATTTTTCTCAAAGTCGAAGTTGAAGTTGCATTTACTGCTGCTGCAACTGTATTTATTGTGACAGGTTCAAGTTCAATCAAATAAAGAACAGCTGTTGTGTGCGAATTAAACCTGCACATAAGCTTGGCTTGTAGAGAAGATACCAAGCTGGAAAAATTTAGATGAACAAGTAAAGGAGAGCATATATACATAGAGTGAAAATCAAATATAAGCAAGGTGTATATTTGGTAAACAGGGATTTTAGCCTAAAATAGTGAATTTAAGTGACTTTGTAGCAAATTTAGTGAAAATTCAAAAGCAATTGCGTTCAAAAGTAGACTTCTTGTTAACTTTTTGACATTCGGAAAACATTGTAATGATAAAACTCCACTAGATATATAATTGAACTGCGCAAAATCTTCGTTTATAATAAATTGTTCTTGAATAAAGTAAAAATCACTTGATTCTATGTATTTTGTCTGGCCACAACCAGAGGGTGAAATCTTATCTCATTTCCAATTTTCAATTGTGGAAGGTTCAATTTGGCTCTCTTATTTTTTTTGTGTGCAATGGCTTTCCGTACGAGTTGAACGATTCTTTAATTCATCTGCACGTACGCTGATGGTGTTTAAATTTATTTATGAAGTCTCGAAGGCTTCATCAAAAAGTCTGACTCAATGAAGTCCAAACAAATCTACGGCTATAGCGGTGTGTAAAATTTTTTATTACTCTTCCTTATTTTATTTATGAAAACATAATATTTGAGTTGTTGACTAGATAAATGAACGTCAGATGATGTTAACTGTACCTTTTAATGACACAATCCGATTAGTTCGCAATTCACCTAGATTCTCGGTGTGAATATTTGTCCATATCAATTCCCTGGTTGGATGCACATTCGCGACTCATCTGATGCATAGAAAATTAGAGTTCCTGTACACTAATACCTGACTATTTTTATAAATAATATTTTACTATCTGAATTTCAAACCTGCTTTACTGTTCGCTCTTATTTTGTCTAATTGACTCGAAAATGAAATACCCTTCCAGTAGAACTTCAGCTGATCGCACGGGTTCTGTTAGATCTTTTCGTCGGCTTCTATTCCGTACTCACGTATCCTAGCGCACTGTTAAGATATTTCAGAAATACAATTTCACAGAAATGATGAGCGCGGGGAGAACTGCCGCTGTGTTAATAAATCATACTTTTCCATATAATGAAGTATCTTCCTGTATACATGACTTCTTGCAAAACTTTTGATAAAAAACACAAGAAGCTTGTGGTTCAAAAATCCGCTACAAATACTGTAAATGGTTTTTTATAGTATAGTATGCAGTATGTAGTACCACATTTTCAAATACGCAGGAAAAGAAGACGACATGAAAGAAATATTATTTATGGTTACTAATAAGAAGGGATACAGGGATACAGGTCCTGCGTCGTCCGAGTTAATCGATATTATAGAGGAAATAAGCTCGAAAAGATCAACTCCACGAAGAAATAAATAGTTTATAGAAGTAGTGGAAGTATGTTGAAAATATATATAAAATTTATCTTTTATTCATTTATTTACATATGTTCAGCTAAAACAAACAAGACAATATTGTATATATGTGTTGGGAATATCGAGAGAGAATTTTGTAGTTAGTCTACTCGTAGCCTTTTACCCGATCACTTGTAGTCATTCAATTAGTAAAGTTCCTTGTTTTAAATTGATCTGCGATTTATTTATTTAAATAACATTTCTAATAAAGATAACTTTATTTTACAAAGTAGTACGAGATCGAGATTTATAAAATGATCTTATGTTTTCCGTTTTGAGACATCTCACGTTCAGCAATGACGGACCACACACCTTGTAAAAACCATTCGATACTGGTTATGGCCGAAGCCTCACTCTATAGTTGTATTTATCAAATACCTAAGCCGGCAAATTGCAGATATCATCAACTCCATCGTCCACAGAGGCGCTGTTCAATACAGCATCCCTCAGGCAATATCCCGTATTCATCATACAGGGAAGGTAAATGAATCTTATTATAACAAGGGAAGAAGTTATAATTGGTCGAAGACCAATAATATTATACCCTAGATGAAATCTTCTTCAGTGTAACAATAGCTAAATTTTGTTTAAATATTTTTAGACGTATTGTCCGCGGCTGCTTATTTGAATATTCGCAGCTAACTTATATATGGGTATTACCGTATATATTTTTTATAGGTCGTTCCACTATCCGCCACCTGTGGACGGTATGCAAATCATTTTTATGTTACAATTTCATGAAGGGCTTGCCCAATTTACCCTATTTTATAACCTAGAGCTGATATTGCAAATATATTTCTCAAGTAAAGTTTTGCTTGTCAATCCTGGAAATTCCTGGATAGGGCTGGTCAATTTAAATTTATTTAAGAAGGGGGTTGCAAGACCTAGGGTGTTATCTAGATGACTGCCCGTATGAAATTTCGTATTGTCACCCTTCTATGCAAGTTTGATTTTTGAAGTGGTTTTTCGCATATATTTCTAGAACGGTTTGTCGGACGAAAAAATTATTATAACCAATTTTATAGGATTTCGTATTCTGAAGAAAATTTTAGTACAATAAAAATGTCTTGGACTGATCGTTTTCACAGTATACGTAAAAAACCTAAATTTTTATATGGCTACACCAAGGAGTTGCCCCACTTAGTCCATTTTTGAAATTTTATTTGCTAGTACAATGAAAACTTTTAATATTATGCATGGGTGTCCGGCCAATCCATTTTGCTCTGCCATCATTATTTCGAGGTGCTACAAACGGAATGACAAACTTAGTATACTCTATAGATTTCATCTAGGGTATAATAAGGATAGGAATAATTTCCAGATAGAGATTTGTCATAATGATGATCTAGTGTAACAGATGGTCATTCGCAATAATATTGTACAATGTAAAACAAGGAGATTTCGCAATAGCCTTAATTCGAAATAATATTATACAATACAAAACAAAACATAATACCTGCCTGACTGTCAGAGAAGATAAGGATGCTTTCTCTTTAGATTTTGGTAGACACAGTCTAGTATGGCATAAATCTTTTCCTAAAATACTACAGCCTACCTCCTCCCGCTTACTGATACCCTTACGAGTTCAGGAATTTTTTGAACATTATTCCTAGCTTTGTATGACCTTTACAGGGCTGTTATCCAGAATATTCGTCACACTTATGTACAAGACACTGGCTAGCATCTTCCTCCAGGTGCAGTTGAATACGAGAAAGTGAGAAAAAAATGTCTGTGTAATAACAAGGATAAAGATTTAAATTATGGGAAAGTGAGTCCAATATTTTTAAATAATAGAACGAGATAAATGAATACATATTACCAACAAATTTAGTTTGATAATTTATTCATTAGCTTCCTCGACGTAGCCAAGATTTGGTTATAAGTAGTTTTATCTCTCGGTTAGTTATTTTTAGTTCAATGTCATCTATAACTAACTGTACCTATGTACATCCAACTTTAACATGGCGTAAAATTGTATGCCACTCATAGATACTTGAAATAGGAATGAAACCCATCATGATATGAGGTCAGATACCTGTAAACTAAAGCTTTCCGTCCTTAACATACCTTACCTTACCTTATCTTGAATTACCCTATAAATACACCGTTTACAAATTTATCTAAAATAAGGCAGGAAGGGTTCTGAAATGGACTACGAGATACCGTGATGTACTGAGCTGGTCAAACAATTTAATTTTGATCCTGAAATATCGGATTCATAAAAGTTACGGCATTTTTTTTCATTTAGTAATTTTAGATCCACGAAAAAAGTTTTAGAAGCCTCATTAAAGCCAACATATATCGATTCTACAGGGTATTTTCGCCTAGGTAGTCCATACAGCAGGAGGAGATAGAGCTCACTTATCCAAATCTAAAATTAAAAGGCAGGGGAGGCGGGGCATATCAACTATTTCTTCGGTGTTACAGCGTCATTAAGAAAAACTGATGGGTTTTCACAAAACACCCTGTATCTTAAAAAGTACAGTGTATGGTCACCATCAAGAGCTCATTGTATGCAGCACTTCATGGCCTTTGAAACGACTGCTCAATCATGCCCCGTACTGCTCTTAAGAATTGTGGTGGTCTATACTAAAAATTTCGGATGTTCTTACTTTTTTTTTATACCTCAATTATTATTACAAAAAGGTGATTAGCATAACTTTTTTTTTTATAAAAACTTTCCTCCTTAAATTAACCTATTACACCTATGTGGTATCTGTAGCCGTTAAAGAGTTATTAGCTCTTAACCTATTCTCAAAGCTTTTTTCAAACTTATTCTCAAAGATAATTTGTGCCTTAATGAAATATCGTCTAATTTCGATTTAACCTGAATAGACTATGAGCTAATAACTCTTAAACGGCAAACTGTAGCCTGTGCATGGGTGTAATAGGTCAAATTAAAAAGGAGGGTCCAGCTTTTCAAAAAGAAATAGGGATCAAAGTAAAAAAAAAAGTAAGAAAATCCAATTTTTTTAGTTTAGATCACTATATGTAAATCCGAGCAAGCCGTGAAGTGTTCGTACAATGAGCTCTTGATGGTAACCTTTCACCCTGTACTTTTTAAGATACAGGGTGTTTTGTGAAAATCTAGGTAATTTTCTTAATCATCCTGTAACTCCGAAACGATTGATATGGTCCCCCAGCCAAAACTTTCTTTTTGCCTAGATGAGTACTATCACCTCCTGCTCTATGGACCACCTAGGTGGAAACACCCTGTATAACACAACGCATAATCAGACACATTCCAATTACATTTCTCGAGCTTTTCCACACATTAGAAAATTAATTTAACTGTAATTTTGGCTTTAACTGAAATTCCTTTCAATTTTAAATGATTGCACTGCTGATTCACGGCATTATGCCAGTTCTTCTTTTCCCATAGGTCTCCAGACGAACAAATTTTTATAATAAAACACAAAAAAGGAAAATAGAATTTGACTTACAAATGATGCTAAGATATGCCGGTGGAGACGCTTGTCGAGCTCCACTTGAGCTGCTTGTCGCGATGCAGACGTATTCGCCAGCATCCACATCCTTGATGACATTGTTCAAGTGAAGATTTGAGCCAACTTGATGCACACGTGATGAATTCTGCAGGGAATGACCTGTAAAGTTACAAGATACGAGAGGAAGACTTGTTAAGAACTCCATTTACACCCTGTTTTCGGAGCTGAGCAAAAAATTAAACTGGGGATGGATGCAATTTGGGAATTAGTATCAGGAACTAAACAAAAGGCATAAGGGTTTCCTATCCATATTATGTACGTGAATATATGTACCATATATGTACATTATATATGGTTTGCAGATAAATGCAATGCAAATCTTGTTTACGGTATACTTACGATTATAAGTCCACGAGTACACAAGACCTGTTACTGGCGTTGCATGACACGTAAACATCACTGAGTCACCCTCAACCACTGTTTGCGTCTGAGGAAGGGTGACAAATCTCGATTCCCCGATTATTGTCCCTGGAAAAAGAGAAAAATGCTTGTTTAAAATAAATCTAATGAGGTTTGGTATTGATGAAAAGTATGGAAATAATGAGGTATAAATTGTTAGCATTTTAAAGTAAATCCATAAAGTTAACATTTTCTAACATTTATGTAAATGTATAGTCACAAAACGATATTAAGGTTAAATTGAAATACATATGTTTTATAATGAATTGAATATTGAGGACGTCGAATCAATTAAAATTGTATCTGGAGTTCTTCGACCGACTCTTTCTAGAATGGATCTGCCTATGTACGTCTGCAAAAGGACGTCGCCGTTTATATCATAGCGGATTGTAGACTACAGTATCGTGGTTTTACACTTGCACCTGTTAGCTTGCGTCATTTTTCGATGTCTGTAACAGTGGGTGAAGAAGTTCTTGCTCCGTTAAGTTATCCTGCCCAGAAGCACCCAGAAGAAAATTTTTATATTTATTTATATTCAAGCACGTTCGGGAAAACATCGTTGAAGAGCGTGGACCATATGAGGTACTCTTCTTGTTTGGTAACTTAAATGTTCAATTTGCCACACACTCTAAAAAATTTTTATGTAAAATTACTAGTTCCGTACAGTAAAATTACATTAATCCTGAAAATCTATGGCGAAATTACCTTTTTTAATAATTTTCTATTATAATTGGTAATTTTACTAATGTTTTCGGTTGATTTTTACTAAAATCCCAGAAAATTTACTTTGAGTTAGTAAATTTACAAAATTCCATGGAAAAAATACGTGGTTACCGCTGTAATATCACTCTAGCATCGGAATAATGCTTTATAAGTATTAATATTAACACAGACACATAACTGGAGAATACTAATAATGCAGTAATTTTGCTGTGGTAACGGTAGTAATTTTGCTGTGGTAACTGTAGCAACTGGGAAAAACCACTGCATAATCTGATGTGTATGTACGCATTGAAGTTTTGACATTCAAGAGACGCAGTCCGCTTGGGCAAGTGAAAATTTTTTAGTTTAGTGATATTAATCTGGCAGTGGAAACCAAAACGAGTATTTGGATCGACTCAGGTAATGTTCCCAATAATTAGTGGGCTTTTTGGAATTAGTTTAAACAATACAGTTTAATGTGAATTTAGAAGTATAGGGAAAATGTTCAAGTGCAAAATAAATACGTGTAAACGCTTATTTAAAAACTACGCTTCTTTGAAATCTCATTATTATAGGTTTCATTTTAAACATAAAAAAGAGAAACATATTTTTATAGACAAAATTTGTCTGATATCGAGTTGTAAAAGTCAATTTGGTGAGCTTTTTACGTTTTTGCGGCATTTATGCGAACATCTTAAAAATAAAGAAAGTGTTTCGTGCCCATTCCAAGGATGTACAAGGCGTTACGATAATAAGAGTTCCTTTAAATACCACTTAAGGCTGAATCATAATTTGGGATTAAAAACATGTGTAGAAAGTGATCGCAGTGAAAAACGAATTAAAAATATCAAAGAAAAAGATCAATTATTATGCGAAATCCCAGAAGTAATCAATTTTATGTCTCAAAAATTTTAACCACAATTCGTAGATATAGAGCTTCAAGTATTCACTCCTTAAAATATTAAAATGTCTTCATAATGTGCCAGGCAATGTAATCAATTTAATAAGTGAAGAGTTCCTCGACGTCACTCATGGACTATTGCAAAACTGTAAAGTAAAATTATCGTAATTTTTTGAAAAATATCAAGTTTCCCAAAACATACGACAAGGTATATTTTCTGTAATTTCTAGTTGCAATTTCAGTAACCAGAACTTTAAAAGCAATTACCTAATAAATATATTAAATACAAACTCTCCCGAATACATACCTCCTAGGCAGATCTCCTTAGGTAGAAATAACTCCCATTTAAAGTGTTTTTATCATTATGTTCCTATTTTGGAGAATATAAAAAACTTATTATTGCATCCTAACAGTTTCGACCAAATTAACCAAAACTTGACTTCAAAATATAATGTTTTTTCTGATTATACAGATGGTAGTATTTATAAAACATCATCATTTTTCCATTCTGAGAAAAGATTAGAAATTATCCTCTATACCGACGAATTCGAAGTATGCAATCCGTTGGGATCTGCAAAATGTAAGCATAAACTTTTAGCCGTGTATTATATTCTTGGTAATTGGCTGAAGGAAAATCGATCAAAAACTTGCAACATCCAACTAGCCTTAATTTGTAGTACCAGATACTGCAAATACTTTGGATTAAAAAAAAATATTCCAGCCATTAATCAATGACTTAAAAAAGTTGGAAATCGAAGGGATACAAGTATATTTTCCACAAGAACAAAAAGTGTTTAAGGGAACCATCTTTGCTGTTAGTGCAGATAACCTAGGCGCTCATCAAATTGGAGGTTTTACCGAGAATTTCAGCTCTGGTTACTTCTGTAGATTTTGCTACTTAACTCTTACAGACTTTCGTGAAAATCATAAAACAAGGCGAAAATTAAGAAATATCATAGAACATACAAATGATCTTATGGTGAATTCTTTTCTGCGACTCGGTGTAACCACCGCCTCCGAATCTGTCATTTCCCGACTCTTTTCTTCCCACCATTCCAGTAGGGAAGAAAAGAGACGAGAAAGATAGATTCGGTGGCAGTGTTAACACCGAACCGCAGAAAAGAATTCACCATTAAAACTCTTCAGAATGAGGTATCGTTTCGAGGGATTAAAAGCGGATCATGTTTAGATGATCTTAAGTTTTTTCATATATGTAAACCTGGATTACCACCCTGCATAGCTCACGATGTGTATGAAGGGGTAGTAAATTTCGATTTATCCCTTTATTTTGAAAAACTGGTGCAGGACGACTTTTTTAGCTTTGAGCATTTAAATATGTCATTGCGATATATTCAAAAGGAACTCAAATATAGTATAACATTTCCTATCTTAAAAAAGGGTATTAAAAAAGCTCGGGTCAAGCAATTCAAAACGCAACACTTATTACTATTTTGCCTTTATTCTTCGTAATGCTTTCGAACGATTTACTTTACACAAACATTAACTGCATACTTTGTTTGAAATTGTGCGAAATTGTTCAGTTAGTGTCAACGCACAGAATATCATATAATCAATCTTATTACCTAGAATACCTGATTGATGAGTATACAGATCTTCGTGTTAAAGCTTTCCCTAATATTCCATTACGTCCTAAGCACCATTACATCCAGCATTACCCTTTACTTATTCGAAAATTTGGACCACTGGTAAAATTTTCCACGCTTCGATTTGAGAGTAAGCATCAGTATTTTAAAAACATTGTTTCAAAAATTAAATCTTTTAAAAATATTACCAAGACCTTGACGCAGAGACATCAATTGTTGCAATCAGCTATTAATGAAACACGATTCTCCGATGTACCTATTACAAAGAATTTAATAAATACGACAGATATACTTTGTGATTTATTTATAGCCGATATATATGTATCCGCTGCGAAATTCATATATTTTAATGGAATAGATTATTTTTCTGGTGATTTAATTGCAGTTTGTAGAGATACTTTTAACGATTTAATTTGCCTAAAAATAAATTATATACTATTTTCTGAGCATAATGGGCAGATAGCATTTTTTGGAAAATTAACTGAAACTCAATATGATTATGTGCGTCATATTTATATAGCAATTCCTACAAGTAAGTATTTGATTATAAAATTTGAAGAAATTATGTCAGAATTTCCTATCAAAACTATGCAAATTAACGATGAAATATTATTTAGTCCTAAGCAATCACTTATTTCGTTTTAATATCCTAATATTTTTTTTATTTTGCTCTTAAAGTGTATGATAATTCAAAATGAAGACTATTAATATACATAGGTATTAGGTTTTGTAAGGCTATTTTTAAAATTAACATGGAGAGGAAAGGTTTTGAAGTGTGGAATTCTTCACGAACTATAAAAAAGGCATTTCTCTGCAATCCGGATCTAGGTGATGTAATAAAAAAAGGTATGGTCACCCCTTTTATATATTTAGCTGTACGATTGCAAGTAATTATATTTTTAGCTAACGAAGTCGGAATTAGTGGCCACAGACTAGTTTTGGAGGCATCCGGTACAGATATCGATAACTCCGAATGCGTAGATTATTACTGTACAAAAGTTTTTATGTTGTTGGAGCAATATCAAAAATGGACACCTGAAATTAAAGGTGTAAGCGTAAATAGCTCAAACGATACATTAGATATTGATAGCCTTATTGATGATGTTACTTTGGAAAACCAAAACACTGAAATAATAATTCAACCTCATCCAAAAGTTTTTATGTTATTAGATGAACATGATAAATGGAAACCAGAAACTAAAAGCACAAGCGTCTATCGACAAAACGCTACCTTGGGGATGAATAGCCTTATTGATGTTACAGCTGGTACTTCGAAAAATGACTATACTGATATAGTAATTCAACCTGGCTCAACACTCCAAGGGCATATCTCAATTCAAAACCTATCTTCTGAAAGCAATAGTGATAATTCAGGACAATCTGCATTATTAGACGATTCGATATTAGAGAAAAATTTGCAGGCTAGCAAGTATTTATTCATGAATTACTGCGTGCCGTATTCTAAAATGAGTAATCACATTACGAGCTGCTTAAAAGATGGATTTCCTCTCAAAGATTGCTTAACGGCTTTCATACATATCGTGGTTGATGATATGAGAGAAATAAAGAAATTCATTCCTTATTCTGTGTTTTGCAGAGTCGCTCAAAAAGTTATCGAAGAGTACCCGAAATCGTTTGGAGTTGTTGATAACGCCGGTAACGTCCTATGTTCTGAACACATTACTTTATCACAACGTCTTTTAAATCATAACAATTATTTAAACAAAAAACAAAGTTTTAAAAGATAGCGGAGAAACACTATTAATGCAAAATATCTCCGAAAATATGCTAGAATAAATGAATCCTGTACTAACTGGAATCCTATAAGCGAAGACAGCGATGAGGACGACGAAGAAATCGAAAAAAAAAACGACTTTGGCTAAAAGTACATGCAGAAAATCCATCTGAGCTAAATAATAATAACTCATTAAAAGAAAAAATTGACGACTGTTTTTATGAGACTTTCAAAGCACAAAGAAAATTTCTCAACAATTTCGAAAATCCACCAACTATTGAGGATACTCTGAATAAATGGCCAATTCTTGTCAATAGTGATTATATTAAAAAACACTTTAAAAAACTTATTTGTAATAAAGGAGACACGTTCTCGGCTAATTTTAATTCATTTAAAAACAAAATCCGAGAGTCTTGTTGCCGAAAAAATATGCCAAAATTTCTAATAAATTCTGACATCAGCGTAGTTGAATTTCTCGTTCAATATTACCATGAAGACATGAATACCATTCAAAAGAAATACCAGGTGAGATCTCCCTCCATATAAAGTGTTGAAACTTTAATTTTTTTGTTTTTGTTCTTTTAGATGGGGACGACTGTAGATGAAATTATCGTGCCAGTTAATTCACCATGGATTGCATCCGTTTCTCTTGCTCCGCAGAAGGAGGTCTTCTACGTATTTATTGAGCAGCATAATGTTTCTTGCCACACAGAATTGATAGAAGCACTAGAAATTTTGTTAGTATCATTTTATGTATTTAACATGGAATATCCCAAAAATGGATCACTAACATTGGAAACTTTGCAACAGGGTTGCGTCTCATCGACAAATTTTTCTATGTCAACAAAAAGAAATGCAAGTCAAAAATCTCGTGTCATAAATTTTATAAAATCCATTACATCCGAATGTTAGAATTTTTTTCATATCATAAGTACATATATGTACTTCTGCCATGTATGACCGCAAAAAACATTTCGAAGCCTTATTAAGCTTAGACTTTTTTTTTTTTCATTTTTATTAAAGGAAAATTTTTAATTTAACACGTAGAAAGCAAGATAGGTTTTGCTTTAATATTTTTATTTCTCTCTTATGTATCATATTCAGTATTTTTAAATGCATAATGGATTTTGAACGCTTCACATTTTAATAATGATAATCGCTTAAAACATATTATTTATCCTTGCAAACATTTATATATGTACGTAAATATGCATAGGTACAAATATTGTCCTATTGATTTTGTTAAAGCAGTATGTTTAAAGACCAGAATAGGTTTTTTCTATAATATGTATGTACTTTTAACTTTCCTTTTATGTTTCAAATCCTCTGCATATTTTTGTTTTTTAGATTAAAAGAGTGAATTCTCAATCAATATTGCTCAACCTTTAAATATGCATATCATAATTGTATGTATGTATGCATATAAAGAATGTATAGGCATTGGTCAAAATTAACTTGATTTTTTTCTAATTTTGTTTCTTAAATTGAAGTTATGTTTAGTTTAAAGGATTTAAAATTCAAAGCCCAGAATAGGTTTTCTATACCACATTAAATATTTTTTATGAAGTATTTTTTTTTTAATAATAAAAGGGAGCTTTGAACCCTGAACTACTAGAATCATTATAAATAAACCAAATGAAAATATGAACATGATACAATAAATACCTTTCTTAAGTACAAAATTTTCATAGTATTTATTGTCTTAGATAAACACCTACTTTTTGTCATAAACTTATTGAAAATTGTGCACCGAATTAAAAATTTCTCCCATATAGTATAGCTCCCAAACTGCAGTAAAAATAGACGGTTAATGGAAAAATTACGTATGCAGTAAAATTACTATAGTAGAGGAAAGATAAATTGCTATATTTAGCAAAATTCTTCATGGCTAAGTAATTTTACTTAAAACAAGTAAGGGGCGTTTACTCTCTGAAAGTAATTTTACTTAAAATGAGTAAGGCGCGTTTACTCTCTGAAAGTAATTTTACTTAAAACGAGTAAGGGGCGTTTACTCTCTAAAAGTAAACTTACTTTTGTGTAGTACTTTTGCTAGCCAAATAATTGAATTTTGCATACTAAAGGTAGTGTACTCCGATTATAGCAGGCAACTGCGATGGCTCTGTATTTTGTAGTAAATTTCTTCGAAATTTTTGAGTGCACACAGTTTGTTCGCCATATTCTCACTATGCTAATCCGATTGGGTTGGTGGTATTTGGTGGAGCACATTTAATTACTATATCTTATCACATTTTGTACCATCAGGATATAAATTCATGATATGAGATCAGATGGCTTTGTATGAAGTATCTGCCGTGAACAGTGTCATATATTACATTAAGCGAAACAAGTGTCGGCGTGCGTTCAGTGGAGACTCAGAGAATTATGATGCTATTGATAAACCAATTTGTCTTATTATAGATAAAGAAAATTAAGAAGATATTTCAAAATCTTGAAATATTTTTGTAAGTGCAAATATGCATAGATTATGCTCTGAGTAGTTACTCCATTATTATCTTTTAGAATTTGTTCACTATTGCTGAGCAATATTGGCTGAATGTGTGATGAATTTGTGGATTATATTATACAAAGAGGGGTCCCGCCCGAGCTATGATGATTTAGTGAAGGAGGTGATAAATCTCGTTGAGAAAGCAACAATTTGAATATATATGTGGGTTTTTCAAAATATTGAAATTATTATTCTTTAAATCGTTAGCTTACCTAATATCGTTTTAAATATTTTCGAAAAATTCTGCACTTTCTTCCATTTTGTTCCGACGAAAACCTTAAATTTGTAATGTACCTGCATGTTCATTGTACATTCACGGAAAGAAAAATTTACTGATATTAAGAAAATGTTGATATATATCAAGGAAGAGAGCTGTTGATTTTGCGCCAAGTAAATTTTTATTATTTTCTAGAAAACATATCATGATTCAACTTTTGGTTCGTTATATCATTATCAAGCAAATAATACTAAGGGGTAATATTTTCTTACTTTTAATATTAAAATAATAAAAAATGTTGAAAATTTATATTGATGTTATGTTTCCTATATTCAAAAAACCTTTATGCCAGATTCAAGCGACCTGTTTACTTGAATTAAACATTGAAAGATTAATTTAAGTAAACGAAATGCTTATAAATATCATTTTTTTGCCAATAAATTGAATTTTTGTTTTGCTAAAATGTATACCACGAAACGTGTAGATTAAGGAAACTAATGATAGATTTTATTTATCGTATTAGTACCTATACATATTTGCTTTATGCAGGAGTGCTTTTCTCAAGAATAGCTTTTCATGACAGAACCTTTATGCTTCATGCAGGTATGATTATCTGAAGCAAAGCTATTAAATTTGAAACTGAAGAAAATCTTATTGTTGAAAAAAAAATGTAGAAAAATCTAAAAGTAAAAAACAATTGTTTCCATATAAATCAATCATATAATCCAGTATATTAAAAAAATATATATTACATGCATAGATTGCACTCCGCACAAAAAACACACACAATATTTATATTTATAAAACTTAAATATTTTCCCCCAGTGCGAAGAAGAACAGTATAACTTATGAATTTGGCTCAATTCTATTACTTCCTTACTTGCATAAAGCGGGCGTCCAAATGAAAATAAATGTATGCAGTTAGATTCTGAAAACAAACTTACTTGAGATTTGTTATACAGAACAATGGATAATACAACTCGTTTTCAGGAACGAACCAACTTGCTGTACTTTGTTTTCAAGTCAACAAGTATTCATCTAAATATTCTATTTCCACTGAACAACAGAAAAAACTTATATCATGCATTTATTGAAATTAAGGAAACGATTCCTAAAATTTAATAACCGTTTCCAACATTCTATTTATTTCTATAATGTTTACTAAATACTTATTGATTCTAACATTGAAGTTTAAATTTTTATCACATTTTCATAAAGAAAGAGATATTTAAATCATTGATTAATTTCAGAAAACTTTTTCGTTAGTAATATTGTACACAAAATTTGAAATCTATATTAGTACGTGGTACAAGAAACGGTGTGTGATAAATAAAGTAAACTTAAACATTAAAACTAGTATGTACCCACAAGGTAAAAAAAGGTAAAATCCGGGAATATTTCGTAGTGTCTCCATACAAAAATTTTGATTTTCTTTATTATACTATTTAGAAATTAATTAAAAACTCGTTGAAGAAGAGAACTGAAACTTATATCACTCTTTTATAAAATTTAAAAAATTGGCTAAAGCGGAAAAGTTTGGTACCTACATATATTTGGGTATACTAGCTAAGAATGCACTGACACAAAAACCTCCAATTTAGTGCAGTAATTACATGATAATTTTAGGTGGAATCTCAAAAATGGTCGGGCGACCTCTGCGTAAATTTTTCGTACGCGAATTATGAATTTTTACGTGTATGAGAAAACGGTCAGTCCAGATATGAAATTGATTAAAAGATTCTAATACCGTGTGACGAACCGTTCTAACAATAAATGCGTAGCATTACTTTTGCCATGTAACAAGAACAAGCGCATTCTCAAAATAGAAAGGTGGCTATATTTACAAGTATTCTTTTAAGGTAGGTACTGCCAAAATTGGTCTTAAATTAATTATAAATTTTTCCTATTTATACATACATAAGCGTATGACTTTATTTATTATAAAAGGTTTCGCTAAGTCCTTCTTCGGAAACTCGGGTTGAAAAAAAAACAAAAATTTAAAAAAAATTTAGGAAGTAATGTCTCTTTTAATGTTTTTTTTTTTTTTTTTTTTTATGTTAATGGGCAGCAACGTTACGGACCTAGGTTTAGTTCATCATCAGGCCACAAATCAAAAACACTACAGACACTAAACACACCAAAAAATAAACTTAAATAAATGAAATCACAAATACAAGTTGAGAGCCAAAAATAAAAATGATAAAAAATCAAAAAAAAAAATGGTTCACTTAAACTTGTCTTTCTAA
Source organism: Dioctria rufipes (assembly GCA_963924295.1). NCBI lineage: Eukaryota > Metazoa > Arthropoda > Insecta > Diptera > Asilidae > Dioctria > Dioctria rufipes. The sequence goes on from OZ002740.1 coordinate 105,053,992, forward strand.
ATTGATTTCACAGTATTTTGCATTTGAATTACATTTAAATTATTATAGGCTCTTGAATCCGTTCTTTATTGATAGTAATGAATTAATTTATACTTTTCATTTGTTGTTATCTTTAGTTTGGTTTGTAAAGTGTACTGGAGTTTGTGGAAAAAAGTTAAAATAAACCATTTAATTAATATATTAATAAATTGACCATTAATTGCATGTTCACTCTAAATACGGATAGAGCAATACCGTTGTCAAATTCTCGAGCATTACTGAATTTTGAATCTATTAATTCAATATTGGACTAGATCGGAATGGACGCGAGATATGTGTAGCATTCTATTTAAGATGAAATCTGACCTAATTCTCTGCAGGTCTAAATCATAGAGACTCAACTTCCAGCGCCTTAATGAACGACTGGCTATCAGTGTAACATATATGTATAGATATCCACATCGGACTAACCATTCATGCCATGTCTCTTGGTAAACCGACATGCTCATGCTGTCTAAAGGACATCCGGCATTATGTACGTACTGCTGCCATTTGCTAGAGTATACTCCCGCCCTAGAACGATCGTGAATATAGAAACTACGGATATTTTTTCTTCTTATTCCCCAATTTCCAATTACTTCAGCTTGATATTATTGTATTGAAACCCTCACTATTACCATACTGCTGTACACGCATTCTACTATCTAAAAGATGCTGAAATTACTGAACATTCTCTTCTTCCACCGACTCATAGATTTTAGCCTGATCGCGATGTATTTTCCCATACCTACACATCAGAGGTTAGTGAAGCTCAATCGGGAACTCCCGTGGTTGTAGTGCTCACACAACCGGTAATATCCAGACAAACCGCTCTCTTAATTTTCGACAGCCCGTATCCAGTTTGTATTTTCTCTGGACACGAGCATCATTAGATCGCGCCTAGTGCAATGATGTCTCTGTGAGCTCGGGAAACTGGGGGCTAACCACAGAGTTATTCTCTGCTAGGTGCCTGGCCACAATGACATACCTGGAAACAAGGTACCGGATGCTCTGGCCAGAAAGGGTTCAGCTATGCATATATGTCTAGCAGAGGAACCCGTAGGTTGACCCCTAGAATCAGTGAAGAGGATTCTAGACGTACAGGCCTGGAAGCTGACTAATCGCAGGTGGGGAGAATTGACCACATGTGTGATTTCAAGACAGCTGTGGCCCGAGGTTTGTCCTAGGAGGACTGAATCTCTGCTGAGGAGGAGCCGTAATCATCCTATCGCAGTTATTACAGGGCACTGCCTCTTTGATAAGGATGCAGAGCGTATGCAAGCCCCATACGACTTCTGCAGAAGCTGTATAGATGAGGAAGATGTTGAGAGCGTTCAGCACCTGCTGTGTGAATCACCCAACCTTAACGTGCGTAGGAGGAATGCGCTCGGCAGCTACTTTTTCGGCGAATTGGAGGAGCTAGCAGACAGGGAGTTGAGGTAAAGTTCTTTAGCTCCTGTGTCTGGTTTCACCACACCCCCTAAATCTGGGCATTCCCAGGACCGCAAATGGTCTAAGTGAGGCTGATCGCAGAGGTCCGCGCGATGGCTGCCACTCTAACCTAACCCTAAGCTAGTGTCCTAATTATTATGCTAAGCAGCGCATAGCTGAGCCCTTCACAAATGTTGACAGAAATTTGCCGAATACCAATATACACATTTTGATCATACGAAAATCCAATAGCTGTATGGCCCTATGTTATATTTCTATAACTTCATACATCAATAAACCAAAGGAGTGGTGAGAACATCTCTTAAAAAGAAAACCAATCATCATTCTGCCAGAAGTGGATTATAATCTTGCGGCAATAATTAGTGATGCATACGGATGCCACTCACTTTGCACGTCTTTAAAAATGTTGTTTGGGGACTGCAGTCAGAGGTTCTTTTTATGAGAACCTGAATAGGTATCACATGCAATGTTATTGCGACTAATATAAATATATTGGAACTTAAGAGAAAAACTTTATAATATCAGTAAATTAATATACAGAAAAGGATCAATATTACAAATTCTATAACTTATTTTTTTTATATTATTAACACAATCTTTGAGGATACCCTAAATACAAACCCACCGTGACATGAGGAGAGTGGCGGAGGTGCTGAATCATGCTACTCTTGACCCTTCGTATATTTTAAACCCAAGGAAAGACATAAGATGGTAGTCCATTTCAGCTTCGTACAGTTCTGGATACAAATACAACAATACAGCACAGAATTTCACTGTACGACTGAAAGTAGGTTACAGTAAGATGATGTGCCCGACTAGCAGCCTGAGTATTGCATGTAAGAATTAATCTAGAAAGGATAAGACTTGCTATTTGATGAAAACAGTGACCATGCATGTAGCGATAAACCTAAAAAATGCATATAATCCATAACTTTTCGACCCAGCGATCAGAGAGGTCTCATCGGTATGGTTATCTCTGATCGCCTACCATAGAAGTTCAATGTTGGAGGTCACACCAATTGCCCATATAAATACTTTTTATAAAAAGTATGTGTGAATTATATGGTGGCAAGATAACTCATTGCGCTTTGAAATTGGGTAAACCAAGTAAAAATTACATGAAGGAGATTTCTCGTCTTTTTTGCACTTAAAATGCATTTTGTAAATTTATTGAAATTATTTTCAATAAATTTCAGTCTGTTAGACGAGAAATCTCCTTCATATAATCCATAACATTAAACAAATATTTACCTACATACATATGTATTAAATTGACCCGATTACTTGGATGTAAGTTTTGTGATTAATATTGCTGTTGTGCGTTTTGATTTTGTTTATCGTAAATTTTCTTGTATCCCGACAAATTGTTTGGATGGTAAAAACCCCATTTTTACCGTATATCGTATATTCCTCAAATATAAAATTAGCTCTTGAAGTTTTTACTACAAAATGCTGCTATATCTCGTAATATGACTAAGCGAGTTATGTTCCCATATTCAAGTCACCAAAACGTAACTAACATGACACCCCAACATATCAGGTCTGAACTTCTGCACATCATACAAAACATGCCAACCTTGAAAGCTTCACCAAAAGATGCCGTTTTTTATCGATTTTAAAACGGATTAAACCTTCAAAGAGGTATCTTTAGAAAGAATATTATAAAATAAAGTTTCTCTTTTTGCAATTCTACATAATTGTACTTTATTAAATTATTGATTTCTAAAATTTTTATAAATTTCAGCCGAATACGATACTAATAAAACGATAATCGTTAAAAAATAATTATTTACTTATTCATAAACTCCATTTTATTTAAATTATACTTAGGAAGTCAACCCTGAATCAGATCGGACAGTTGATTCCACCGAACCCAGTATTTGGTTCAATTCTTTAAATAAATCAATTAAAAGCATAGACATGATAAAAAAAATATGTATACGTCCATTCGAAGCAATAAAGTTATTCATTAACAGTCTGAAGCATCAAACTGATAACCCCTACTTTCGCAGCAGCATTAACTTAAATTACCCCCTCTTTTCCATCAGCACAAGTTTTCCTTTTAATTTGGGCTGAAACGCAAAGTTAATTTGCATCTTTAAGAGTCTTCATATCATGACTATATTTCAGTCTGTAAACTGGTTTCTTAATTAAGCCTCTCAGCAAGGTATCTATAATTACTTGAAATAGCTGGTCAATGACTATATAGTGTTCAGTACAGAGCCGGCCGGTGTGACGGCGCGGTGGCTACTTAAAATATTTTCACAATTCGTCAAATTTGGATGGAAACTAATTTAATTGAACAAATTAGGGATTTCACGTATCAATATTTGCAATTTGCAACACTTATTATAATATTTTACTATCATTCAGATCACATGCGCAATTCGGCTTCAATCCACAGTGTGTTTGTTACTACAATTACATTTACAATCTGAATACCATATCCATTGTCCTGACTTCAGCGCCTAAGCTCTCCGGTGGATACTCTATTCTTTTCGTTGCCTTTTAAGATACGACGTAAAATCATGTTTACAGATCAATATTATTAATCAGAACAGATCATTTTCGCGATTAAAGATTGATCAAATGTAACCGTAATCATGATTAAATTTTTAAAATTCAGTGAAAAGAAAACCAACATTGTTGTAGTATACTATTGTGTAATATTTTATTGGCATTGAGATAGTGACACATATAAACTAATGCTTGTGAGCAACACATCTCAACTGGAAGGACAATTGAATATCTTATATCTGTGAATCAGCATGTAATAGTCTCATTCACTTTCAGACGAAATATTCGAAAATATAGTTGTCATGAAATCGAACGTAAATTCTAACGGTAGATATGTAAATATGAACATCGAGAAGAAGAATATGTTACATATCAGAATATACATAATATATTATATCTTAGCTTATTATTGTATCGTTAATTACTTTCCAATCAATAAACAAGGGTTCAAATCCAAGTTCTTAATCACAACATTTTGCTGTAATAAAAATTCTTACGATTACAGATTGTTTGTTTTCTTATAACTACAATTTTAAAATCTCTTGAAAATTTTCACTTATAATCTAAAATTGTAATAATGCAATCATGATTACGGTTACATTTCCCCAAGATTACTCGATGTAATCTTGATCCATGATGAGTAAACATGATTGGTGTGCAATTATGATTGATGTAATCATGGTTGATGGGATCATCATTACTAAATTGCCTATTTCTGTGCAGTGAATTTGATGCTCTTTAATATTAATAATAAATTTGTCAACGTAAAACTAACACAAAAATTGCAAAAAAAACCGTGATTGAACCTTTAATTTTCTGCTTCCGCGAGCTATAAATCGAAGAATATTACTTCTACGGTGTAACGGTAAGTAAGATATTTAAAAAAAAACAAAAGATATTTTATAATTTTTTACAAAATGGCAGCTAAACGCACACACAATAAATTCGACATTACACTCAGGAGGGTCCCCAACTTCTTTTCAGAAATCAGAAATCATAAACATCGAATTCAAATGCTAAAATGACTGAACTATGATTGGTTTGTTAAAGAGATAGATATATATATATATATATATAGAGAGAGAGAGAGAGAGAGAGAGAGAGAGAGAGAGAGAGAGAAGGGAGAGAGGGAGAGAGAGAGAAGGGAGAGACGGAGATAGAGAGAGATAGCACTTCGGCCACTAAGAGGAGCTATTATGGCTAATTGCTCTGTTCCTTAAAGCAAGTTACCCTTATTGAATATATAGAAGCTCGAGATTCGGGACCACCAGGATCCAGCCGTAATTTAGCCAAGGCTCCCATTCTATGCCCAACTTTCGCCGGGCACACAAAACATATACAGAGAAGTCTCATAAACTTCCAAAGTAATCGGATACAACCAATAGTGATAACTTGCTTCCACCAAAGTAACTGAGGATCACTGTACCTAAAATGCTTCATGTGGTCCGCGATATTCATCTACAGTACACTTTGTGCCTCACAGATTGACATATGCGTGTAATACAGGGATTCGCTCACATCGGCTCTGAGCTGACAATAGGTATAGCCGGTATGCAAATTTTGAGTTTGTATGCAACAAGAAAATAGATAATAAGCTATATATTTTTTCAAAAGAATACAACAGAAAAAAAATTGTTTTATTTTTTTTAATATTTTTTATTTTTATGTTTAAGCTCTCGGCTTATCAATATAATATGTGCCAAAAGTGGGATGTGTTTGGTCTTATTTTGGAGAAATTAATTTTTAAAGTCACCGTATAGACAAAGTAATATGGTAATATCAAATTTAGGTAAATATCAGAGGTTCGTCTTAATACCGCGCAGATTCAGTCACTTTTGGCTGTAAGCTAAGCGAAGTAATAAAATTTAATATCTCCAAAACCACGCTGAATACATATGTAATTTTGGCGCATGGATAAATAAGGCCTACCCTGGTAGCTAGCGTTCATCAGTTGAGAAAAATCTAGTGCTGGCGTGGGCAGGAGTAGTTATATAAACACAACGTATAGACAAATGCGTTCACCTTAATAATTTTCAAGACAATACATTATGTGATGGGCGATCAGCGAAATTTGTCCAATATCCCAATGAACAACTGAATGAGTTTTTTGCGGTATATATTATTCCTTGAACTATTTTTTTGTGAATTTCCAAGATGAATTTCTGATGATAATCATTTTGATGAAAGTAGTGACGCAGGTAATCATAACTGTAATTACACACTCATCAATGATGGTTTTGATGACAAAGCTCATGACTCAACCACTATTAACCACTATTATCACCGACATGGACATTAATGGCGTATGCGGTAATAGATGAAAATGCCGATGACATACGATATTAATTTATAAAATTGATATTAACAAAAGAGTGTATCCACTGCCATATACATATACATTCACAGCTTATCCTGTCAAATTCCACGCAACAAATTTTGTTCTGCCCTCATGTCCGACAACTACATCAATGTATTTTTTTTTTTTAAATTTATTCACGTTGACAGTTTCATAATTTTAGATGGTTTTGTAATTTTTCAGATCTCAGTTGGTTTCGATTTGCCATTTGACAAGCTCTCAGTCGGCTTTTAATATTGAGTAAAAATAGATAACAATGTAATGATTGTGTCATTTATTCTCTGGTCTGGTAATGCCTGTTATGAGATAGGTACTCCCTTCTTTCGGTTTACTTCCATTATTTAAGACAGTAAAGACCAAAGCAAAAAATAATTTACAATCGCATGAGCGAAAAGTTAATAGCTTTCAATAAGAATGTTAAACGATACAGAAACCTACATAGTCTTGCTAGAACTACGCAGCAAAATAACAGACACTTTTGACTGCTTCGCTTGAGGTCTTACATAACCTGCCATCCCTGCAACTTGGCATTTAGGCAGATCCCAAAAGGTCTGTGATTAAATTGAGTTCATGGAACATTAGCAGGACGGCTGTACTGGTTCTTCCCATTGGCCATTGGCTGGAACGGGAAAACCCCTGGGCCGTATCCCACTTGATGTGATTGTACCAGCGCTTCGTTTTAAGCGTCGCATGGGTTTTCTTGAAAGGTAATCGTGGGATAAAGGAAGTGCATTATTGAGCCTTCCCCGGTCCGCTCTCAAAATTCTCACTATATTTCAGGCTGAAGTCTGCCTCATCGCAATGGCAGCGAAGATAGACAGTGATATGGAAATCAAGGAAAAGGACATTGCTATCCTACGGATCCTATGGATAAGCTGTGTTTCCACAACAAGGTGTCCCTTCAATCGGTTCCTGGGTACATGGGGATCATGGGGAAGAAAAGGGCTGACCTTCTAGCCAGGTCGGTTCTGGTTCTGCCTTCCTTGGACTGGAAATCGGTGTAGGCATTGGCGCCTCGGTGATGAGATCTCTCATCAGAGTGGATGCTCGCATGAAACATAAGCAGTGATGGGCGAACCTGGGTACCTGTTGATGAGCCTAATCAGAATTTCTCTGATTTTCTCTTGGGGCTCAGAAAAAAACAATAGAGAACTGTGGTCGGCATCATCACCCGGCAAAACCAGCTTCACGCTTATCAAGAAGGATGGAAGTTGTTGACAGCCCTGAATGTCTGGCCTACCTGGAAGGAGAGCCTCGGACAAAAGAACACTTTCTGTGTGCTTGTTCGCCCTTTGCCCGGAGAAGTATGGATATGCTTAGGTCTGCCCTCCTAGCTGGGATGATCTGAAAAACTCACCTCACCTAGGCCTGATGCGCTTCATTAATAGGACAGTAAGGTTTGGGTTTTTAGCAGGTCGCCTCCGTGCTTGGGATCCCTCGTCCCCTGCCTTTTGAAAACAAAAACAAAAAACCCAAAGTGATATTATTTATGTCAAGCATTAGATCATATCGGCTCGTGTTCAAGATTGGACACGTTTTGCTTTGATTCTTTACTTTTTCAATGCAATCTGAATTGTGATTCGCATTTTATCAAAAATATTTCAAGTGATAGTTCTATGAGAAATAATTAAATGCGGAAAATATTGCTGATCATGAACTGTTTCCATTTGAGAAAAAATACAATAACAATACAATAACCAATACAATAAAAATCGAAAAATAACTCTAATTATTGACAAGAATTATAAAAGTTGATAACTGTTATTGCACAACAAAAATAAATAAATTGTGAAATAATGGTTATCCTATAATCAATAAAAATAAATCGAGAGGTAACTCTTATTTATTAAGATGAATTAAAAAGTTATCCATAACTCTTATTTTATAACCATAAACATGATATTGTGAAATAATGGTTAGCGAAAAACAAACAAACAAATGAGCCAGCCAAGTGCGAGTCGGACTTGTACGATGGTACGAAGTTTTAACACTACTTTTTAGATCGAGCAAATACAAAATTTTATTGTATGGGGACTCTTTTAATTTTTAACTCTATTTTATTTTCATTTTTTTTGTTTTTTGTTATAGCAGAATAGTATTACTCACTCTTTGAAAATTTCATGTGTCTACCTTTTACGGTTCAAGAGATACAGCGATTGTTAACGTTGAAAAAAAATTCCGAAAAAATCACGTTTCTTGTATGGGGCCCCCTTTAATTTCTTATTTAATTTTATTTTTGTTATTTGTTGTTATAGCGACAATAGAAATACACACTCTGTGATAATTTCAACTGTCTACCTATTACGGTTCATGAGATATGTACATCCCGCCTATAGACAGACGGACGGACAGACAGCGGAGGCTTAGTAATAGGGTCCCTTTGGCACCCTTTGGATACGGAACCTTAAAAATTAATCAAAAATTAACCATTAAGGTGCAATTTTTATTTTATTGGTTTCTTTGAATTACGCCAGAAATTGAAAGTTGATCTTATGAGGATATTCATTTGATCCGATCATTATTTTTATGTGAATTTTTGTTTGAAAAATCTAAAATAATGGTTATTTTCGGACCCTGGAAAAAACATTTAATTTACATGTTTAATGGTTTAAGAAATTTTTTATGTATACCGAAATTTTGTCGGAATTTGAAGCTTATGCTTTTTCTTATTTTATTTAAATATTATACTATTATTTTGTGAAAATAGAAAGATGGAATTGCATCAAGGAAAAGAGATTCCCCTTTTATCATGACATTAAAAGGGTGGTAAGGAGCTCCAAAATGTAGTACACAACTTTTGCTTGCCTCCTTAGAAGGAAAAAATTCAATTTGATTAAGTAAATTAATTTGCGAGAAATTCAAAAATTTTATGCTTTTGGTCAAATTCAAATAAGTCAAAAGGCAATTCTAACTTTTCCTAAGTAAAAGTGAAAAGTATTAAATTATTTAAAATTCGCCATGAATTTACTATAAAATTATTCTTTTAAAGAACTTTTTGTCCACAAATTCTTGCCAAAGGAAGATATGGATTTTCTAGGAAAGCAATGCAAAGAGAAGTGCTTTTTCAACTTTTCCCAGCTTTATGTGCATATTTTATCCAAGTCTTACTGTTGTACAAAACCTCCCCCCTCTCATATTCCCTGGTCATACAACCTATGGATGAAGTTCTTTTCACATTATTTTTCGTCCAATTTCCCTCCCGTGTCTGTGCATATTTACCCTGAGGAATTTCACTTAACGCATTCTTCCAGACCCAAAGTGGTCTGCGAAGGTGTGCTTGCTCCAAGATGGTGAATGAATGCGCAGAGCAGCGCAATATTGAAATGAATTTTTATTATATTCCGTGGTCTCAAAGTTTTTTTGTACACTTTTTGTTTTAAATTATAATTTCTATCACCTGAGATATGGACGTAAATCGATTTCAGAAAACTCAGGGTGTGTAAAATATTGCAGCCGATAGCAACAGCTTAGCGAATCGGTTTCACTGAATACCTTCATCAGGTATAATTCACGTCTTGAGGTAATTAAGCGGAAAGATCAGACTGGATCTCTGTGAGCCCAAAGGAGGGAAAAAAATGATTGGGCACGTCTACCTGTCTCAGAAAATGCATTGTGAGCTCTAATTATATGTTGCATGACACACAGGCATTCCTACAACGGGGAGTGAATTGTATGTGGTCTATACCTTAATATTAAAGATTTAATTTTAAGGGAAGCAAGCGAGGAGAAAAAAAAAGCATTTTGTTAGATTTATTTTCTCACAAATCTATTCTACAGGTTTGGGTTAAAAGAGATCCAAATGGAATCCGTGGAGTTTAAAAGCCCTGAATCATCAGATCAGAATTAAAAAATATTCTTTTGAAATAATTTTAAATCTTATCTTAAAATTTGTTCGGAGTATTAATGAATTTACGTATTTACTCATTGCATACCATTTGATGTCTTAAGTCTTACAAAGAGGATGAAGATGAAAACTACTGGATGCTTTACTTTCTTTTGAAATATTGTAACTAACTAACGGTAAGCAATGTTAGATTAGGTTAATACATTTGTTCTTGATTTCACCCAGATACTTCTGGCAAAGCATGGGCATTCACAAAAAAAAAAAAACACATCACGTACATCCTGTCTACATATTTTCTTCAACAAGGCAAGATTTTTATACCCTAGATGAAATCATAGGGGTATACTAAGTTTGTCATTCCGTTTGTAACACCTCGAAATAATGATGGTAGAGCAAAGTGGATTGGACACCCATTCATAATATTAAAAGTTATTTGGATTTTTGCATGTCCGTCCGTGCGCACGATAAAGCTGGAAACACAATGCGACGGTCATCAGCGTTCATAAGCTCAGATTCCATTCTATTCTATTATCAGATATAGGAATAAATTGAAATTTGAGCTGATAAACTCTGATGACCGTAGCATTGTGTTTCCCGCTTTACTCGAGAACGCGTATACTTAGAGAGCTGAAATTTTGTGCACGGACTTTAAAAAAAAAGTAAAATTAAGATCGAAAATGAGACAAATCGGGCAACTCCTTCGTGGGGTTGCCATATAAAAATTTTGTTTTCCGCTATCTACTTGGACACTGCTTGAGAACGCGTCGACGTAGAGAGCTGAAATTTCGTACATGATGTTTTTACTACATTAGCAAATAAAGTGTCTTGGTGTTGCCATATAAAAATTTAGGTTTTTTACGTATACTTTGAAAACGATCAGTCCAAGACATTTTTATTGTACTAAGAACTTTTGCAGAATACGAAATCCTATAAAATTGGTTATTACCATTTTTTCTGTGCGACAAACTGTTCTAGAAATATATGCGAAAAACAACTTCAAAATGAAACTTGAATAGATCAGTGACCATACGAAATTTAATACGGGCATTCTTCTAGGGTATCATAAGAATTGGTCTTAGACCAACTCTAGCTTTTTTACTTGTTAATGTGCAGTTCAGATTACTCAAGTTGTTCAATTTTCCAATCTAGGGTTGGAAAGCTAATTATTGTTTTATATTTTCTATTAACTGACTTCAAATGCCTTGTTACAGATCAGTCTATTCCAGAGCCATCTATATTCATCCCCACTCTAACAAATGTATTGACTGCCTCGTTTTTCGGTATCGTATAATGAGTAGGAATGCAGCAGATAGTTCCGTGAACATGGCAACCACTCACGTTCCGAAAATTGTTTCGACATCTCTGAACAAAACTCTATTTAATAGTACACATATTAAGCTGCTTGAAGCTGCCTAGATATAAATTTAAATCTTTCTTTTACTGCTCTTTGATACTGGAGATTGAAAGTAATCTAATGGTCGTTGTGTATATAATGAACCGAACCACTTAAAAGTCGATACGCCGCCTGTTCTGGATAATAAAGTAATCTGAAATCATCTTTTAAAACTATAGATCAGATACATATGGTATTTATCTTCCCACCATTGACTACTCAGGAATTGCAGTAGAGAAACATTTTGCTTTGGGACAGTCAGACAGAATAATCATTTGCTGATAAATTTCAGCTATCAATACTTTTTCATACTTTGATACTTAGATTGAGATTCAGATATTTAAACTTTTTCAATTTCAGAAAACTTCTTCCAGCTATAACTGCATATATTTAATGTTCAGAGCGATAAGATGGCTATTGTTTTTAATGCCACAGCAAGCGTAAAAAGAAAAACCACAGTGATAACTAAACAGCGATTATTTCAATTTTTGTTACTCTCATAAGGAAACTGGCTTTTGACTAACTATAATACCATTAATTAAAAAAAGCCCTTATTGAAACGCACACCCCCATTTATTTCTAACATTTATTTTTTTTTTGCTAAGAAATCACCAATATCAGTATCACCAATAGAGCTTGGATTCTAGTGTTATCGCCAGATTTTTTGCATGAGCTTTTATTACAAATCTACTGCTGCTCAGGCTCAACCTAACGGAACCAATAACCCATATTTGTGTATAAATACGACTAAAGCGGGAAACACAATGCGACGGCCATCAACGTTCATCGGCTCAAATTTTATTCTATTATATTATCAGATACGCCAGTTGGCCGCTTGTGGCACTGAGACCAGGCGCGTATCCAGACCTACAGCTTAGGGGGTCACAACTAAAATCTTCGAGGGGGAGGAAAAAGTCTGAAGAAGTTGCTTTTAAATTTTTTTTATCATACTTAAGTTATATCACAAAATCCAATTTTCGGTTTGATTTGGAAAACCTATCGATAATATTATCCACATCAATGTCGATCTCTGGATGGACATCAAGGACTTATAATCAGATACGCCGTCTCGTGCAGAGATTGTAGAGATAGATGGAAGCGATTCTATCAAAGGTGAAGTAATTGACTGAGTGCGAGCTTGCACTTTGAGTCACATTTAAAGGAATGGGACTAGGAGTACAAGATATGTTACTGACTATTTCTTCTGATAGGAAGTTAACTGATCTTGCTTTCTTCTGAGAAAAGTTGTCAATGGTCTTATCAGTCTTCCATTTTACATTTTCCCTACTATATCTACCTCTATCGCTAACTAATATAGCAAGTTTATCCTTCTGCTACAAATTAAAAGTACACGTGAAGTTAAATTAAACAACACTCCCTGAATTAATACGAAAGTACAAACAAAGCAACGCCAACTACCGCAGAGGAAAGCAAATGGATTTTATTTTTTAAGTTTTGCCGGAAAAATTTTGAAAAAAATTGTAGAATCAATTTTAGTGGTACTCGAATCAATCCAAATGATGGTTTTCAGTCACCAAAATTCGAAAGAAAAATATTCAAGTAAATTTCTAAGAACAAAATGTATAATTGCCAACGCTTATAAATATCTTTAGCGATCAAGACCAACCAAGGCACCTGAATCAATCTAAATCTTTGGAACTATGGTCGGCCACCAGTAGTGCAAGAAAAATCTAAAGAAAAAATTTCAAATCTCTCTAAGAAAACTGAATGCTTGTGCGCTTGTCCGAAAGAATGAACCACCAGAATCAATCCACCAATTCGTTTGGACCGTTGCAAGAATTTAATGCTTCCCTACGAACGTTGAGCAACTAAGGCTTGAATTAGTGTCGCTACGAAAAATAATGGATTACATGGAACTAGGGTTCTACTGGAAGGACCCTAAATCAAAATTCGTTAAGTAAGTTTGTATGCTTCTGTTGCGAGCTCCCCACCAAGTTGTCCTGTCATCATCAATTTTATGCCGGAAAATTAGATAGGTAAAAAAAATTTATGATCGCTGACCAATATCTTAGAAACAATAACACTTTCAAGTCTCGAAATTGTGTGCTTTTTGATCTATAGGAGTAATCGGTGCAACAAAAATATAAAGGCATCATAATAACCGGGCTGCTAAGCATTGCGTTCCTTTTTCTAAATAATCAAACAATAAAATAAATATTTAGTATTCCAAAATTAGTTACTACCCTGTGATAGGTATGATAGATGACTTTTCGACACTATATCAAACACAAGAAAATTCTAAGAAAATCGTACACGTTTCAAAGACGAAGAGCTACGAACGAATGACTATTATACCCAATCCAGACTCCACTATTACTATCCAAAGGAAGGCAAACAAACGCCCAAACCAGCGCTAGCTGTCGGCGCAGATTAGAAAAGTGCGTGAGAGCACCAGCATTAATCGCTGGCGTCGGTACCATACGAAAACCCTCCTGTTAAACTTTTACAACTCACTCTACAGGCCAGCGCCACATTCAAATTACCGCAAAGGTGAGGTGGCGCTTTGGGGAGGTCATGACCCCCGTGACCCTCCCCCTGTATACGCATCTGACTGAGACTATTTACTTTATTAAATATTTTATTTTAATAATATATCTAGAAAAACCGCCTCTATATCAATAGACATTTTTTTAAATTTTTTATATTGACACTAACTCATGACCCCCAAGCTTAAGGTTCTTAGGGGTCACGCCCTACCACATAGTCTGGAGATGGGAATGCCATTCCCAAATATTTAAACCATATGTGGCCAAGAGCTTTACAACTGCAGCTCGTATGTGACATATTATATCCTTTGCTCACCATTATGATATGATATCTCAATGGGTAGTGATCAGAGCATAGATACGTTATGTGCTTCAGCTCCAGCTTGTTAAGCGACAACCAAAAGTTCAAGGGTGCCATTTTTTTAAGGCCTTAGTTCCTTCTTTTGTAAAGCAATCTGCATTATGTAACCTCTGCTACTGATACCTTTACATCCTAGTACCAAATATTCGTACTCATGTTGCTATCTGTTATTTTCTTCAATTTAGTGACACAGCCGCAAAAATGCTTAGAATCAAGGGTGTATGATTTGAACGCCTTAAGCACTGACATATAATAAGAATGGGCTGAGCGTTCTGCTTCAAAAATGGCACAAATATTGAACAGGCTGTGAAACGCTTTATTTCGTACAATTGCACACCGGTTCATAATTTATTATTATTTGTCGATTGGAAACACTAAAGATGTTGAAAAATAGTATTACATAAAAATTATTTAGGAAGTTAAAATTGTTTTAATTAACACAAAAATTAATTTTTAATGTTACTAAAAAATGTGCTCCACTGCAGATTTGTTGTCGAACTTTATTGAGCTTGTAAGAGACAGACGTATATAAGCAATATATTTGCCTCAATTTTTATGTCAATTCCAATGCATTCCAATTAATACAGCCGTACTGTTTCCAGAATTGGGTACCCTTCAGTGTACATTTTGAGCTTGAAAGAGACAAATAGATTTTAGCCACAATTTGTGCCATTTTTGACTATAGGAATTAGATAGGATGGCTCAGTCCATTCTTATTATATGTCAGTGGCCTTAAGTGTCATGCCCCCCCCCCACCCACCCCCCAAGGGCGGATCCGACATTTGCTCTAGTGGGGGAGATTAAAAAATCTTAAAATTAGAAGTGGAAATAAGAAAGAAAATAATTACTTATATTACGAGGTGTGAAAAAAAATACGGTGAATTATTTTATTACAAAAAAAGTAATCAGTTTACATAAAATTCGAATTATTCTCTTTCAAAATAGGTACTCTCCTTGGCTAGCGGTGCACTTATCCCAACGTTGATTCCTTGATTGGAAGCATTTCTGGAAGGGTTCTTTCGGAACGGCCTTCAGCTGCTCCGTCGTGACTCCTAAATGTCAAAAAAGGTGTCAAACATTTTTCTTCTAGTGCAGTTTTTATTTTTGGTAAGAGCCAAAAGTCGCATGGTGTTAAATTCGGAGAGTTACGGTGGATGTGGACAGACAGGCTTTTTTTTTTTTTTTTTTTTTCAAAGAACTCGCGTATCGAGAGCGAGGTGTGGCACGGAGCGTTGTCATGATGAAAGCGGAAGCAATTGAACCATTTTTCTGGCTTATCACGGACTCAGGCGAGATGTTCAGTTTTACTCCAAGCTCTCTCTCAATCGCCTGTTTGAACGAATCCGTTTTGCCAGTTTTTGCACTTTTTGTGTGTTTTTGAGGTCCAAGAACGCCCCGACCAATGCTTCTTGCTTTTTAATCGCTCAAATCATTTATAGACCGTCTTCAGAGTCAGTTCATTATCTCTATATACTGATTTTAACTATTTATGAGCTTCTTTGGCACTTTTTTAAAAGTAAAACAAAATGTAATACAACACATTGTTCGGAATCTATAATGTGCGACAGACACGGTAAACATGACGTTACTCGTTATTCTCTGGAAGCCGACTGACAAGTCACAACTTGTGTAACCTTAACATTGTTAAACAATGGGTCAAAGATAAAGAATCGAGCCCATCTTCACATTGTTTTGTGTGTTGAATATGTACTTGTAGTGTTTAAGATTAATATACTTCATTAAGATTTTACTAAAAAGTGAAAGAAAAGTTAATGGAACGAACATTGACCCCAATACTATTGTTATATGATACGATTTGCAGAATGTCTTCAATTTTCCAAAGGTATTTGCTTCGATATTTTATTATAAACGATAATTGAACGTATAATCTAACTGCTACATTATTTTACCAAATTCAAAAAAAAACATAACATATTGCGCCGTGTGGACGGAAGTACTTAGCGGCCATTCAGGAAATGATTTAGTATCAGTTCTTAAAAAGTTATTGACCAAAATTATACTGAATGACACACGTGGCGAACATATATTTCTGTGGAATGATTCATGTGTCTCTCAAAACCAGAACAGAATAACTTCGACAGCTATATGCAACTTTTGAATGACAACAAACAAAACAAATCTGTTACTCAAAAGTTTTCAGAACCGGACCATTCGCAAATCTAGGAAGTGAAAAGCATTCACAATGTTACAGTCTTAGACAAATATTTGAAACATACAGAAATCACAGCCCATTATCATTGCTCAGGATTTTAAGCAACATGAAATATTGAAATGTGATTTTACGAGTAATCGAAATAAATTTAACTGCTTTCAAATTTTTTGCTAAAAGAAACAACTCAGCTTAATTTTTAGAGCGTTCTGTTTTCAAAACTGACGATTTTACTTTATAGAACAGGTGATTTCTTTAAGCTGATATATAAAACTTCAGCCGGGAGATTGTACTTATCTTTAAAGCGAACTTCTTAATGAGACCAGAAAAAGGTTCTCTTCGAGCTCTAGAAATACTATCTTCCAGCCACCGAAGAAAAAAATAAAGAACATAAAAGATTTGTCGCCTTTTTTGTCTAAGCAGGATAAAACATATTTTCAGGCTTTATTTAGACTAAAATAAATTAATAAGTTTTTGAAAAAGTTGTTATAATTGATTAAAGCTGAGTAGTAGTATATGCAGTATGATTCTATTAAGAATTTCTATAGCCTATCAGAATGCATTGAGTTATCTGATACCATAAAATAACATTTATTTATTTATTGGATCTCCCTTAAAATCGCACGTGCTAGTAATTAATTTTAACAAAATTTATTCTGGCATATACGTTTTTCCTTCAAGTTTATATTAGTTAACGATAATTATTGTACATTATTATACATAAATTACCTAGTAATTTGAATTTTTTATCATTTAATTGGAACATCAATGAAACAAAGCAAAGCGAAAAACTTCTATCATACAGTTTTTATTTTTGAAGGCTTAAAATTTAAAAGTTGATTTACTAAAATCATAAAATACTCACTTACGACTTTCCAATATACAGATGATATATTCCATTAAATACAAACATACAAATTTTTTGAAAACATCAGATTGCTCAAACTTTGCTTTGTTTTTGTACCTTGAAATTTTTAAATTTTATACACAAATAAATATTAATATAATTTCAATATTTAATTAAAATATAAAATGAAGAGAAACTCTAAGAACTTTTGTGAAGGAAGAAATTATTTTCTATTTTTTAGTGTGGATTTAGAAGCAGTCATTTTTAAAAAGATTTTTTTTATATATATATTTTCTGATTTTATTTGATTGTACATAGAGTATAAATTTTGACTTTATCTCCCCGATCGCCCCCCCCCCTTGTATCCACCACTGTGCCCCAAATGCTTGCCTTATCTTACATTTTGGATCCATTTGCGTAGATCCATTATCAAAAGGGGCGGATACCAGACTTCCGTCATTGGAGACCTCCTAAAATATGAATTACGTTTCAAAATTATGTTGTTTCGGCATGATATCCGATTGCGTTGATCACCGGATGCTTTAGAAATTCTTTCTTTTTTATCTTTATTCATAAAAGTTTTAAAGAGAGTTTAGTTTTTTTTCGATTTTTTTTCTTTCTTTCTTCCTTTTCCTTCCGTGTACATTTTAAATGTAAAACACTCGGAAAACTCGCCTGCTTCCTAAAAGAGGAAACACATTTCCACCGTTTCGATCCGATTCGTCAATTGGACACATTACACAACTTTTACGGATGACATAATCTAGAAAAATCATCTGTAAAGATTTGTTTATACTCAAAGATGCATGAAAAAACTTTTGTTGAGAAAATAAAAAAGACATGAATTATATGACAAAAAAAGAATGTTATCATGGATGAATGTAAAGCGGAAAGACAAAATCTGGCAAAATTTTAAAGTCAATTGTGCTAATGCATCCGTTAGATCAAAATGGATTGGATCGAATTGGATCGAAACGTCGGAATTGTGCTTGGCACTTAACTTGTCATTAGGTTAACGTTGGTAATGAGACCCGAAATACAGATATGGGATATTGCTTACATTAACTAACATGCATGGACCATAAACTTTCAAGTGCATGCTTATTATCATTTTTCCTTTAATCCTTAATACCACCTAGGTGGAAGTACCCTATATGACTGCTTCTAAGCTCTTCCTTTTCCTACTGGGTAGCACTCTATATAAATTCGTAAAACCTTCATCCTTACTAAAACTAACACACCCAAAATTTGTCGCTATTTATCATTGTAAATCTTACAACTTTATGCTTGCTTTGAAATTTTGAAGGGTGTAATTATTATGTGTATTATTAGAAGATGAAATATTGCGATTTGCGACCTAAAATTCAACAATTTTTAAATAAAACGGGAATTGCTTCAGGCTCCTAACTATCTTTGTAATTTGTAGGTACTATCTATGTATTATCTATTGATTAATTAATTATTCTACTTTCAACAACTTAAATAAAATTTTGAAAATATCCTATTTTCCTGAATGCATGCCAACATAGGAAAGATTTTCTTATCCGTACTCAGCCTCGCATTTTATGTTCTGTATAATTAAAAACTTTATTTACAACATTGTGAATCCATTTAGCCATGCATTTAAAATTCAAAACATATTAAAATTCCTTCATGTCGACATTGGTAGAATACACCCTTAGTTGGTTTTAAATGGATAAAGGCCAAAACAACATATTATGCCAGGTACTCATCCAAATATACATACATACATACATACATCTATGCAAATCGAGCCGATAGCGACTAAAGGAATGTGTGCGAACACACGTATCCCCTATGGCACTTCTGTAATACAAGCTGCCGGATGTGGATTTCACCTGGCAGTTTCGTCCAGGAGGGCAAAAAATTCTCTGCTGACCTTAGGCCAATATTAATGGAACCATCAAGGCACGTATGGTATCGTTGCTAAAAATTCCTATTTGTTCTTTGTGTTTATTTTTTGTTCCATTAGCCGAGCACAACACGTTCAGTTCCCTTTCGAAAAGTCGAGTTTCACAAGAATGAGCGGCTTTTGCTTGCATGGTATTATTGACCCAAAATAGGAGTTCCATTCGTGTCAGTATGTAGTGCGCTCGAGCTGAGGAATAGTAAGAAACGGCGTATTTGCTTAAAGTTAACTACTTGGGAAACTTTCATAAACATTAAAATGAAATAGAACATAATAATATATTATAATACACGGTAACATAATTTTTACTAACGTTTCCAATTAAGTACAATTAGGTATATTGTTTCATGGTATAAAGAGATGCATGCCTCACAACATTGTAAAATATCATAAAATCTGGCTGAATAATGTGATTCTCAATAAAAATTCCGATTTTAACAGGAAAGACCGAAGGGCCTGAATTAAGTTGGAATCGAAATTTTTGTAAGCTAAAACTTACTGGATGCATTCACGCGATTCTATAAAATCAATTAACCAATAATGGTGAAGGTGGTGGAGGTACTAGAACATAACTGCAAAAGATCCCGCAGTTTTGTTATTTGTTTTTCCGTATAATAATCCGGCAATAATCACAGATATAAAAAAATAATGTGTTCGTCGAAATAAATTCATTTGAGTTTTATAAACAAATCTGAAAACATGAAAGCCACGACGAATTTAATAAAACCTAGGATGGAAATTAGACCGATTTCTGAATGCCTCTGTGTATATGCAAGTTTAGTGATTTTTCGCGTTCGTCTCAGAATACAGAACTCTTCAGTACATTAAGAACGTCTGGATTGACCGTTTTCCCAGTGTACCTACGTAAAAATTTGAAACTTTGGAACTTTACATAACGAGGAAGATGCTCGGTTTGACCCATTTTCGAACGTAGATCTACAACTAGGTATTACGAAAACGTGTAAAACATTCATTTTATAGAATAGAGACAAGGTTGTTGAAGTATCAACGAATATATTTTTGTCCAAAATCCGTTTTATTCTTTCATTGTTTTGAGCATAATTCCAATGTTTCACGATAAGCTTGTTCAGTGCTGCACATTACGCGAGAGTGTTAGCTAATCTTACTTGTCAGTTCTTAATAGTTCTTCGTTATTTATCAATAGTATGAATTTTTAAAACAAACAGAAAATCCAATAGAAAACATATAACTATTAAGAAGCTATGAAAAGTAGAAACTATTGATATGCCAAGACTAAAACAGACAAAGCATATAATGGCTAAGAAGCTGCGAAAATGAAGAACTATTTTTGCCGCAATTACTACGGACGTAATGGTTCAAAAATGGAGGGACAAGCTGGATGTTTGCATATTTGTACATAATCTAATCAGCAAAATTCGAATATTTTAGAAGAATTTGCAATCGTAAATGTATATTAAGAAAAAACATAATGAATTAATACTAAAAATGATATTTGACATCCAATGCAGTTCAAAATAAAATAACAAGTACGACTAACTAAAAAAGCACAGAAATATAACTAGCTTATTACACAAAGAGAATAGTTAAGCATTTACGATAAATGAACAATTTTTGAAAAATTAAGAGCTTTGGGTTATCAAATACAAATTGCAAGCGGTTATGACAATGAACTGTTTGAACATGAATTAAAAACCTTCAGGATTGCAAAGAGGAACAAAGAACTAGAATCCAAGTCATTATACCTTCTTCGCATTATTTATATTTAGTTGCAACCACTCACTGAAGTTTAGAATCAGTTAATATTGTTGATATAATTTAAAGATTACATACATAATGTTTATATATCCTAAATGGCATTAAAGGATACACTAAATTGGTTTATATATTTGTAACGCATAGAAATAATGACTGTGCAAAGAGAATAATTAGATACATACATATATATATATGATATATTTACTTAGTCAGTTATACCGAAGATAAGAAATGCTCAGGTATAGACGGCTGTACTAACAAAGTGCTATATCATGTTTGAGAAGAGCTCAACCTCAATAACTGAGCCGTTTATTTTGAAAGTGGTGCAACTCCATTTGGGTATATTATTTCTATTTTCTTCAGCATTCTTTAGTAAATATAATTGGTTAGTAAATTTACACTAGCTTTAACTTCAGAACACATAAAAGTGTACTATTAGATCCTATAAATATTTTTAAATTATGAATTTAAATTAAAGAACTACTTCAATATTTCGTCGTAAAAAAACTCGACTTGCACCACTTTCAAAATAAATGGCTCGACTCACTGATCTCAGCTAAATACATCATAACATTTTCAATGTACAGAAGAATTCATTGTTTTCTTAGAACTTTAATTTACCATATTTCTCCAGTATTCGTCTGCATTATTAATGGTTGAAGACGGTCCGAACAAGTTGTCTGGTCAGGTAAACGTGATAGCCATACATTTTTCTTAGGACTCTCCTCACCCTTTTTCTCCAGCATACATGCAGCCGACAATATATAGTCCAAATGAAATGGATATCGAGATTAAAATTAATTATCCATATCGGAACAGAAAAACTGTTCCATTACATTGATTGTGGAGTATAATATAGATATATCGCCACATTCCGGTTTACGAGTTTTCCGGGTTGATTTGATGACGGTACCAAAGGGTAAACCAGCAATGCCTCGCTCCAATATAAAATCAACGATATCTTGACCTGTATGTAGGAAGGACAACCCTCAAATTCTTCTTAGAAATTTACAACAAATGTTTCGGCAGAATTTTTATTCTTTTTGGATGGACTGGAGTTATTTTCAGATACGCGGGGTTTTCGGCCTCCAAAAATGCATAAAAATTTCCATTAAATTACTAAGAAAAAATTGAGGACTTCCCTACATCAGGTCGAGTCATCGTTGATTTTTTATTGGAGCGAGGCATTGCTGCCTCATCCTTTGGGTACGTGATAAAATCAAGGCTAGGCTGTTGATAGAATTCGAAGTAGGCGGTTCGAAGCTTCGAAGTGAATGCTTCGAAGTATGATCTTTTCCTGGAGTCTCTGCAGTGTTATGGTTAAATTATAATATTCGAGTGTCTGAGTTCTTCGGGGATTAGACGTATTATAATAAGTCTTTTGGTTATGATGAGAATATATAAATGCATTTCATTATTATGTATGACGTGAAACGCAACGTGGTTCAAAACTTTTAACGCTAATTACACACTCCTCTTGTCTTATGTCTTCAGCTAAACTTTGCCACATTTAGGTACACAAAATACACTTTTAGAACTTTGGCGCAAGTCCATTTCGGTATATTTAGTATTTCTATTTTCTTCACACTTCTTTAATAAATATGATTGGTTAATAAATTTACACCATTATATTTACCTACAAGACACACAAAACTTCACTGTTGGATCTTACAAATATTTTTAAATGATTTTTTTAAATTTATTTAAACTACCCAATGTTTTGTCAAACTTCGTACATTTGAATTAGCACGAATTCTTTATCATACTTCGATACTTCATTGGTAAAACTTTCCTGCTTCGAAGGGTTTAACTTCCAGGTCCAGACGATTGCATAGCCTCTGAAGTCGAATGTTTAAGCAAACTGATTTTTCTTTTAGTACAATTTGCAACCTCATAAATCCTATCTTATATCGATTATAAGTCGAATCAAACAATAAATCACAAAATTTTTCAGGCGCATTGGCGTCAAACTCATTAAATTAGAAGTTTTGAGCAAATATTCGTTCATAAGATATTGATTTCAAATCGAAGCGGGCCATAATAACAAAATGCGGGCGCCATCTTGATTATATATTATATAAAAGAGATTTAAGAGAAAAATGATTTCTTGTCTGTATTGAAAACAATTGTTACTTGCCTGAGCACGCGAATCAATCGAAATAATATAAATTTTGGTTCGTACCCATGATATATTTAGTCGAGATCGAGAGCTCTTCCCATACATCACTTTGTTAGTACAGCCGTCGATATGTGGATGTTTCTTGTCTCTGCGTTATACCCTAGACATACTGTCTCCATAATGTCTTAATTTTTAATTATATAGAATCAAATGTGTGTCACATCAAAGACACATTCGCAACACTTCACTTTCAAACAGCCACCACCTGATCATGAATGAAAATGCTTTGCAGCTTTTCTTCTCTTTTTGGTCTCAAAAAAGTTGTTTTGTGCTAAATGTTTTGCAACTTCGTCAAATACTCGCAAAGTTTCGTGATAGCATTTAATTAAGTTGTTGAATTCTGCCATAAGCTTTAATCACAGTGAGGAACTGTCAACGACATTCCAAATGAATTAATTTTTATCCAGTCTGTCAGCTCTTAATTTCCTTGAAATGACTGAATTTAAAGTTAAGTCATTATGGAGACAGTTTATCTGGGATATTAGTCTGTCTGTTTTTTAATGTAGCTGTAAGTTAACACCACAGCTATATTACTGCATTTTGGGTGGGTTAGTGTAGCGGTGCGTTAAAATTACAAAACATGTGTGCTTGTGTTTACTGCTACTTTATTGAACAAATTCTTCAGTACACTCAATGCTAAACATGCTCTTAATTCGGCTCTATTTTATCTAATCGCATACTATGCCTTTTTTATTTTATTTATTTTGTCTGCTGGTATGTATGTTTCAGGTGTCGTAGTGTGACGCGTACTCAATGTTATACTTCGGATTTAAATTAATTTCACGTTTAAGTAAATTCGCTGTCAAATTATTTTTAATAATCATCAACTAAGTTCAATTTCTTGTTAATAACTCTTAAAAAATAATTAATACTAGCATGAATTCAGCCGTTATGTGGAAAACCCTAAATCTAAAAATTGCTGCCACCAACAAAATAAAATTATTCCAGAAAAGATTTTCAATACTTATCTGAAATTATGAAGCCAGCAAAAGTTTTCAACACCACCGAAAATTTCTTGAAACACCCTTATTTTGTTTAGCATGAAAATAATGTACCTTGGTACGTTTATTTATGCTAATTGAATTTTCACCTTGTACTGAACTTTTGAAAATCACTGTGATCTTATACCAAATGGCATGTATAATCACGATCAACTGAATAAAAATTTCCTTAGAGAGCGCCTCCTTTTTATAGTGTCGGAGCCGCCATTTTGTCATAAGTTCCATACAAATGTAAAGTTCTCATACTTTTCATGCTTGCCTGCCTTGTGCAATTGTGTCAAAATATGCTAAATTATGTCAATTAATTTATTTTTCATTATCCATGAATTTTCCTTATTCATTTACTTAATATTTAAAATTTTCTAAAGTATATCGATATGGCGGCTCCCTACCATATTATGTCGATTTCCGATATGGAACGTAAATTTTCTCTCTATAACTTTTCGCGATTATTGGCTTACCTGGTGAATTTCGCACCTTTTAAGCGCGGTTAAGTCAGGCAAATTGACTTTTTACGCCGTCAATTTGACACAAGTAATCGCGGTTTTCAAGTGCGAAAGTGTTGCGTTTGTTTAGTGTTTTTTTTTTTTTAATATTCATTGGGTTAATTACCCAGGTAAGTGTACAATAATGCGTTTGAAGTGTTAATTAATAGTTCTAGCATGAATAAATTCCATGATATTATGCAAAGTGATTATGAAATGTCAACAATGGCGAAAATTGTTAAAATTCATTAATTATTGCATGTTGCGAATTCATGTAATTTGCACACTTAAACATGAATGCATACTTTGCAAATGTTTATTGTGCAGAGAATATGAATTTTGCAAAGAAAGAACATTGTTTATGTTGTGCATAGTATTGTTGTTGTACTACCAAGAAATTCGTTTCTTGGCAGTTTTGCATGTAATTGTCTATTTTTGTAGTTTTCTCTATAATATTTTGCTTAATTAGATGATTCAGAGTACAAAGTTTCAGTACCTACTCTACGTGAATGCGCTCTCTAGCCATCATGTGGATAGACGGACATGCAAAATTCAAGATAACTTTTAATATTATGCTCGGGTGTCCTATCCATTTTGCTCTACCAGCTCATTTCTATCCTTTACAGAAAGCTGTCGGGTTTTACCGTGAGCACCTGCCAAGTATTGCTTAATCTCGCGGCATTCTTCATGCTCGGATTGTTATCGACAATCAACGGCCTCATGTCGTAACAATGAGTACCAGTGTGCCAATAGAGCATGACATGACATCAACTTACTGGTCGAAGCGAGACCTCCCAATCTCTGCCGATCTAGGGTCACAGCACCCTTCACCACAGCCACCACGATGCTCCCATAAAGCGGCCATCCCAAGTTGAGGTGAATAATTAAAATATTCAGGGCTCCTCAACCCCTTGGTACCAAGTTAGCTAATGTCGGGCCACGCATTTGGTACAGCTTTCGTAAAGCAGTGGGTATCTTCATGCAAGATATCCTTGTAGTGATGGGACTGGTTGCTCCATCCGGGCCTAACATCTTATTTGCAACGTCTAAAAAATATTGCACCTCTCCTATATAGGCAGGTACAACCTTTAATAGGCGCTGTCAGCCCGAACCACGGAGAGGTTATGATACGCCCGATTCAAGTCTGTAGAGGCTCTATAGTATACCATGCATACTTGCCATACAACTTTTACCATGCACACTCGCCGTATAAGAGCTACCATTGTACATGCTAATTTTCAAAATTATTTACCTATACTACACGTCCAAATTTTCGTCCTCTGGCTAGGACTATGTTTGAGATTTTATTACTATTGTCATTACATGTGTACATAACTTCTGTGTACATGACCGTGGGCGGGATCGTTTTGTACATTATTACAGTACCCACAAAGACACGAGATCTCATATTTAATTATCTTCCAGTGGAATCGCGCATGTAAGCACTTACCAGGTACCTTCGTATCTTTCGCCCATTTACAGTGCCCACGATGATGCGAGATCCAAAGTGTTTATACCAACAAAACAACAACTCACAAAATTTAATCCATTAGCCTGGAAGATTCACTGTTATACACCTTTCATCTTGGTAAACCCTGTACACCTTTCACCTTGGCAACCCTGCTCATCACAGTCTTCTTTTCCGCGCCTTTTCTTCTTTTCTATGCTTTACAATCGGAATGATAAACTTAGTAGACCTTATGATTTTATCATCTCTGGTATAATAGATTAAATGTTAACCCATTTCACTCGTATGTCTCCGTATAGGCGACATTATGTGTTTGGTGTTTTACCGTTGCACTCGCATGTCGCCATACAGGCGATATTAACGGTTTTGCTTATAATTCCTGAACAAAGAGTCGTAGAGGGTTCGTTGATGTATTCAGTTAATAGCATCGGCTATAAATGATAGGAATTTCCGGTTGCTGCGGGGGAAGGGGGCGGAGCTAGAGGGGAACAGAATTTCAAAAATATGGCGCGAAATTCCCCATACATTTAAATCCCACACGAGATATCCGATTGGATTCATATTCAAAATGGTTCTAGGGAATTACAGCGACAGAAGTATAAGCTATTTTGTGTTCCGGTCTTGGAGGATGGGGGCCTTCCTCCAGGATTTTCGTTATAGTTCAGTCATTTGACCTCGCAGTATAGGTGTATGGGTACTCAAACTTCTCATTTCGACGAGCTCTATCGGTATTTGTTTCGATTTTCCAAAATGTACTAAATTAAACTTTGATTCTTACTTTTTTATTATTCTCTTTTTTCTATTCGAACTGATTTACTAGATCGGCTCTAACTCGGTAGAGTTGTGTGTGGTCGAAAAATGTCGCTCGCCGTTCGCTTGATCTAATCTTTAGCTACAATTCGTAGAAGAAACATTTTTTACCGAGGGTACTTTTACGGTGGTGTGTAGAACCCGCGGCGAGGGGGTGGCCCCAATACGGCATGTTGCATATAAAATTAAAGGTCCCGCCGAGTACAATCCATTAATATACTTGTTTTCCGATTCAGGAAACGTTCTCGACATGCTTTTTTACACAATACGCTGTACAAGTGTACAAATACACCTCCACCCATCCAGCTCTTGGCTAAATATTATCATAGATGGCACAAGAACTAGATGTCGCATGCAATACTAAAGCAGAGTATACACATTGTGAAATGAGTAGTGCATTCTGAAATGGACCATAATATGTTTCAGATTGTGACGAATGCAAATGATTTTATAATAGTAGTTTTGTATACATTTGATCGACTTCCCCAACACTTCAGATACGAAAAAATATGAATCACTCGTCGTATACATCATTTCAAATCTTGTGGTCCATTCCGGAATGGACCACCCAGCCATATAAAATTTGTATACTTTTTTGGTACTGCATGCGACATCTAGCTCTTGTGTCATCTATGATATTATCCAATTTGAGAAATTCCCTTTGCTTATTTTCATGTGATTGTTAAGCATATTTTCCTTCCCCTCTCTATTATGATACAAGAATTAATTTTCAACCGTCAAAATTTCTGTCTGAAAAATTCATTTAGAATTTTCACGAATTATCGGTGGATGCGCTTCACATAGATTTTTATACATATATCAGAATGAATATCAAGCAATGATCTGTATAAAATTTCAGTAAGATCGCATGTCATTTACCTATTAAAAAAAAAACACAATCTATAAGAATTTTGCATACCCATTTTTGGCAATCTACCGGCGATCGACTAGTAAAAATATGACTCATCTAGATTTCTTAGTAGACTTTTTTTCAACAGGCAAACGTATTTTACAACAAGATTTATTAATTCGGAGAATCAGAAAAAGTTTTAGGGGTATCGCACTTTTTTGTCGCGGAGTGTGGTAGCCATTTGACGTAACTCAATACTTCATGAAAAGTAGGCACTTCATCAAATGTAGGCAGATAGTGTAACAGTCTTCGTTTAATGAGTTTTTCACGAAGTGTCTGAAATTTTTAATCATTTCATGAAATGCTACAAGCCTTTACGCCGATAGTGTAATACTACCCGTTATAACCAAATACTAGGAGAGGGAGATGAGTGGTGAAGGGGGAGGTTGCACCCAGGTATACGTCACACACACCCACACACACACACACACGCACCACGCACTAGCTTGTAGCATTTCCTGAAATGATTAAAAATTTCAGACACTTTGTGTAAAAACTAATTAAACGAAAACTGTTACACTATCTGCCTACATTTGATGAAGTGTCTAGTCTAGACTTTTCATGAAGTGTTGAGTTACGTCAAATGTCTACGACATATGACGTAACTCAGCACTTCACAAAAAGTAGGCAGATAGTGTAACGGTTTTGACTTAGCTACTTTTTTCATTATGTGTCTGAAATTTTTAGTCAATTCATGAAATGCTAAAAGCCTTTACGCCGATAGTGTAATACCACCCGATATGTATGTGTGTGTGTCGCAGGCCTGGGTGCGGCCTCCCCCTTCGCCAGTCATCACCCTCTCCTAGTATTTGGTTATATCGGGTGGTATTACACTCTCGGCGTAAAGGATCTTAGCATTTCATGAATTGACTAAAAATTTCAGACACATAATGTAAAAAATAGCTAAGTCAAAGCCGTTACACTATCTGCCTACTTTTCATGAAGTGTCTAGACTTTTCGTGAAGTGCTGAGTTACGTCAAATGTCTTCGACATATATATCTTTCTTTTACAAATTTCACAATGTTATTCTATTTTGTAAAGAACGCGATGCAGTAAATACTCCAGTGTAAGTGTATTTTATACTGTGTTATAATTTGAAATATTTTGATATATTGAATATGGCCAAACGACTATTACAAGTAGAAATTATAAATGAATTGGAAAGTAGTGATGACGAATTTTATTTGGACTCGTATGACAATGAACATTTGGATTGCTGTGTAAATAGTGATAGAGACAGTTATGAAGAAGACGAAGAAAATGGTGTTAGCAGTGATAGTGATGTTGCAGTTAATAAAATAAGAACAGTGCCTTTAACAACGATTTCAAGTAGCAGTGAAGATTCGGATATAGCCGAAAGGAGAGGCAATTTTGAGACATGGGAGGACGTTACTCTTCAGGACAATGTGTCATACAGAAAAAAAAAACAAAAAACAAAAAAATTATCTCGGTGCTCTGAGATAATAGATCCATAAACAAAAACAACCCAAAATTTATTACTCTTTATCACCCCCCATGATTAACACTTTTTAACGAAGAAGAATATTATATAGACTTACACTGTTCAAGAGGGCGTGAGATGCAAATTAAATTTGCGTATTTTACAATTTTTTCTACCAAACCGACAAGTTAAGCTGTATTTTGTTCCCATTAAAATGTTATGAAAAAAAAAATTCCGAGTAGATTGGTAGCCTTCTCCAATATGAATACGAGTGCAAAGGGAAATGCCGCCTCATTTCGATTTTATACGCTCAACAACTCTCATTGCATGTGTGTATATGCAACCGTAGTCCGAATCAGCAGGCTCCCACTAATTTTTTTAGGAAAGGTATAAAAATGTTATTACGGTTGGGAAGATAAGAAAGCAGGATTAAGATTATGAGAACACCATTTTTCAGTATGTTTAGGGCACAGGAGCTATTCAAATAAAACTTTTGTCAGTTTTACCTAAGAACATTGCAATATGTTAGTACAAATTAGAGAACTCCCGAAAAAGTTTTGCAACTAAAATTTAATTAGATTTCATGAAAGTAAGACCACAGTAATCATCAGGACATTAAAAGGGCTAACATTGCACAAAGATCAGGCACAGAGCAAAATGCTTTGAAGGGAACCATTATTTATTGTTTCTTATTCTTTTCTTGTTACCAAAAGAAGTCTTCTGTGGAACTTTTCCTAGAAAACCTGTGTATTTTTCAACAAAATCTGAAAGTATACATAATTCAAAGTTTTTGTTTGCAACGCCAGAAAACAATGCCCGAGAAAAGTCGACGATAAAGTTGAAGATGTTTTCGGCAAAAGAATTGAATTATTTTGCAATGAACAAATATCTGCTGCTGTGCCAGCAGTGGAAGCAAAACCTGCGAAAAACCATGAATTCTTAAGAGCACGAACGGATGGTTGGTAGCTGGTGGTGGTGGTGGGAGTCAGCAGTGAGTGAGAGACAAGGCTGAATCCGGAATAGACGGTGTAATGACTAACAGAAAAAAAGGAAGAAATGCCGGCGACGGCGACGACTAATGGTGAAATGCAAACAATAAACTGAGTCAATGTGCAAGTAAGTGTTGCCAGTGGCATTTTGAGTTCTACTTTTATCTTAATTACTGAGCCATTGTATTTTTCCCGTCAGGAAATCTGTATTTATGTAGAATTCACGTCATTGTAATACGAATTTTTACACAAGCTTCCCCAAAAAATTATTGAAATATTAAGAACATTTAACAGTTACGTGGCAACACTTTCCTCAAAAATTCCATGTTATCAATACTCCTCTTCGGTTCATATTCAAATGCCAACGACATTGGGTTGGGTGCCATGGTGTTTATAATTTTGTATCACAAGGGTTGAGGGAAGATTGAATTCGAATAGAACCTGAACAACGTCGACGTCGGACGTCTACAAAATTCTACAGCAAAGCACTACTGCCTGCAGCACAGAGGATAGGAACTAATTTTGGCTTGCCTACTGTTTTTTAGCTTCATTCATGAAGTCATGAATGAAGGCAGATCTAGTCAATCAAGGGTTGAGTATGATAAGGGAGTGAATTTATAGGTTTTTAGAGGGAGTAACTTAATTTCATGATGACTTTCTCTTAAATGGTGGCTCTTTGCGTCTGCTTCCTATTTTCGTTACACGAAATTTTTTATGCGGTTTGCGTGCCGCTGTAAATTACCTATGTATTCGAATTTAAAGGCGTTGCAAGGGTTTCGAATAAAGATCGCGTACTTTTATCACTACTTAACCTTGCGAAAATAATATAATTAAGGTACACTGTACATCAAAGGGCCTTAGCGGTATTTATTTAACATCCTAACAAACATCATTTCTCTATTTATTTAGCATATGAAATTTTGGTCGACTATCGACTTCACAGGCAATAAGGAGCGGGTTTTGCGGTTAGTACATATCTGTCTAGGATACTACACTTTAAAGCAAATTCAAATAAATTTTATTGCAACGCTTAATTTACTACTATAAATTGATTTGGCTCACAGCTACTGTGGTATATAAAACAATATTTCAAGTAATTGACAATAGTTGGGAAATCCTGATCTTTATATCTGGGAATGAAAATTCTCGTAATGACTCCGTTGCCCGTACAGGCATGACTCCAACTTTTAAGACAATAATCTTAAGTTTCTTAGTGACTCAGACAATATGGTCACTAGTAAATTTTCCACAATGGTAATAATGGCAGACTTCAATATCGACTCACTTCTTAGAAATAATCTTCATTATCTTCTGACTGAATAAGGACCAGATATAACGGATATTACATGTTTACACGGTATGATGCTTTTTCGGCTAGCATCTGTGAACACCTATACTATTACATCAATATATCAATATATTATCCACATGTCCAAAAGCAGATTACGTCTATTACTTGAAAACCTGAACCTGAAGTGACTTTCGAGCTCAATTCCATAATACTTACAGTGGAAGAGGTACAAATCAGAAGATAACTAAGGCCGTGGAATTTCATGAAGCTCGTAGGACTGCTGATGGATGGAATGCAACAGTCTGTTTTGGCTCCCATTATTAATATGATTATGATAGTGAAGTAGCGCCTGATATTCAATCTCTGATCAATACTCCTAAAAGATCTTTTGTGCTGTACCTCTGCCGTGTTACGTCCAGTCCACGGTTGCCTTTTTTCGGAAGGTTATTACCTCATTAGGGTCAGTTTTCTAGGCGTGTAATGGGGTTTCAAAGCCTCTACCACTGACATATATAGTATGGACTGATTAACTTTCTATTTCATGTGGGCTCAGTTGCTAATGTCAAAAACAGTTCTTACGCCGGTGCCAACATTGAAATAAATTATTGGCGGGAAGTTGAAAAAATAAGCGTGCAGCTGGAAAAGCGATTATAATAAAACTTTTCGAATTTCCGCTGCATATCTAATGAATATATTGCGTTGGTAAAACAATTTTATCAGTAATTAACTCAAATAATTAATTTAAAAACACTTATTTCGACGGACCCACTTATTTGTTTGTTGTTTACAGTTCTCTCTCAGTTGGTACTTGGTGCTTAGACCGAAAGAGTCAGCAATATAGAAGTGAGCCCACTTTTTACAGTACATTTCTATGAACGTAGTCAGTCCATATTATATATGTCAGTGGCCTCTACCCAGATATTGGAGTCTTTGGCAAGCAAGCCGTTCGCATTCATAGAGTACGTGGTCTGCAGATTCTACCTCTATTTGCAGAATCGCCAGTTATTTGCTTAAGCATGTACCCAAATGGGCAATGGCCAGCACGTTATTTCTCGTCCTAGGAGCCTTTTTGTAAGTGCGCAGAAAGGTTTGGTTCCGGTAAATGGAGATTCCGCACCTGTTCTAGCCAAGAAGTCAGCAGTCCCATTATCTTCATGCCCCTCGGGCCCTAGTACCCATCCAACGAAAACTTCTGCTGCCTTTGATATTAGATCTAACACATCCCTACAGTATACAAAGCAGTTTTGAAGTCAAGGCATTGGAATTTAGTGCCTTTATTAGGGTTGGATCTCGGTTTATATATATGATTGTGTGGAAATAGACCCTTTGTAGGTATGCACGTTTCTATAGCGTTCATTTCTGTTTTTTCCCAGGGCCTTTTGGTGTAAGTTACATCTCGGTTCATAGACACCCACAAGCACCATTCCTTTTTTTTAGATCCATTTGTGTACAAAGGACTGATCCTCATGGAAATTTCGGTCCATTGCTTTCCAGCTTTGGAAGTCTCCTATGACCACTTCAAAGCGGCAATAAAAACTAAGAGTATTGGGCATTTGGCCTGTAAGCTTGGTGTCATTTAGAAACACGTTGATTGTTGATAACCGTCTGGTAATTAGAGCAGCGTCCGTTTTAATGAAAAGATGAAGAGAAGGGTAAGCCCAACATTGGTTCTAAGGCTGATGTGGGACAAGTCTTCATAACACCTGTTATTCCGAGGTATGCAAATGCAAGTCTTTGTAATTTCTGTACTATATTTGCACTTTATTTCCTGCCATCTGGAATTTTAACATTGTCTTTGATTGTTTTCTTTTATTTTATTTTAACTAATATTCAGATACTACTGGCTTCGGTGTTTATATTTGAGATAGATACGTTTGTTATCTCATCCTCTCTTATATAAATTTAAACAACCTTCTATCTTGCATTAATATTAACTTGTTTCTCAACTTTAACATTCTTAATCTGAAGTTGTTTCCTTCATATTTTAATTATCTGTTTAATTTAATTTAATTGCAATTTTTCGCTTTTCAATTTGAATGGTTTAATGTTTAAACCTTAATCCAGATGTTGATTTATATTAACTCTACTTTAACTACTGGCTTTAATATTTTACACTACAATTACGACTACGAATATTTACATACTGAAGTTAAATTGTAGTCTGTTCTGTCGAAGTAAGCTATAAAATGACTTATTAAATGAATTAATAGATTTTATTTGGGTGGTTTTTCTATACTATAGCAATAAAAAACATTACGTTGTTTTGTTGCTATTTTGTGTCATTTGTTTGTTTTAATTGTTTAATTGTCCCTATTGACCTTTTATAACTTTTAGTTTAGCTAGCGCCTTTTTTTTACACTTTGTAGAGCCTTTTTCCACCTATTTTTAAGGAATTTTGAACAGAGCCAGAGAGCCAACATATAAAAAAATAATTATTATTATTTATTGTACTTTTAGCACAAAAAGTTTTGGAACTGCATTGACGTACATTTTATAAAAATAAATGAGAATATAGAAAATTTTCAAATCTAAAATAAAATTAAAAATAAAAATCTACTAAAATTAAGCAAAAATTGGAAATAATAGAAAAGGAGGTATACTTCTGAAAACAGAGGCAGACAAAATTAAAAATTTAATAAAAAGAAAATTAAGTTAAATTAAAAATTAAATAATAAGAAATTACAGTTTCAATACACGAAAAAAAAACAAAATATTAAACATAATTGAAAATTATAAAATTTATAATTATAAAAATAAAATGATAAAAAATTATGAAAATTTTGAAATTATTAAAGTGAGCTAAACCATGAGAATAACTCTCTGCTTGAAACAATCTCGTATTGAGAAACCTAGGAATTTTCTGCGGTACTGTGACATTGATTACGTTTGACAATTCCCTATTTATAATACATACGTGTGTACATAAATCCAAAAAAAGAAGTAAGTATGTTCGATGAACTTCAGTGCTCCACTGCCAAAAGTGGACCACCACTAGAAAAAGTGGAGAACTGGTTTCGTCTAATCGAAATCAAAAGATAAATGATTTTTAGAAACCATTCAATTGAAATGAACGTTGCCTTTTTCTTTAGGGTGTGATTAGCCTTTCTATAGCAGCCATTTATTGGTTTAAGGTTTCTTTGGCAGTCCTGCTCATTGCCTCACATTTGCAGATGTATTCTGCACAAATAAAACGCTCCCTCTTCAATGCTTCAGTTAAGAGGAATCAGTACCAAGATTTGCAAGTTTCGTACATTTTTCAATGCCAATTTTTGCCAAACTATTTGTAGCAGAATAATGATTTCTGCCAAACTATTTATAGCAGAATAATGATTTATATCTTAAATTAAAGGTAACGAAGAAGTATAGTAAAGAACGTCGGCAAAATTAAAAAAATATGTATTGGAATGAAGATATTAGCTCGGAACCTTGTAAAAAATGGTAAAAATTGAAGTTTTTTAAATGAAATTCCTGTTAGGAGGTATTCTCATGTCTTTAGTGGCGCTTTTTTTAATTATTTTACTCTAATAATACTTGTTTTTTCCGATATTACACCGACGAGAAATTGTAATAGTTCGTTGAAAGTTGTTGAAATACAAAGCAAAATAGTATATTTAACAATTATGTACAAAAAAATTTAGGAGAGTTAATTCACATTAAAACTTTTTAATTTATTTGAACTGCAAATATTCATTTTTCGTCTTAAAGTGTCGCATGTTGGGTTTCTATCTTTTACGCTAGATGTCTCTGATGTGATCTGCGGTATATGAGTTTTCTCACTTTCAAGATACAAGTATAGTAAATTTTATTGCCTACAGACTCGCTGGTATCTAAATTGAAACTTTTGCTCAGTACTGACTCCTCTTAAGATGCAAATCAAATTTTGCGGTTAAGCACTATCCTGCAAGATGCCGGTTTCACATATTTTTTTTTATTCTTTGACGTTATCTGTTTTTTCAGCTTTGACAGATCAAAATAAATGGATGTCTTCGTTTATTTGCGGTCGAAAAAAATCATTTCATTAAAAAATTTAATTAACATGAGAACCACGATTCTATTTTTATTTTATTTGACACATTATCATGTTATTACCAACAACTAGATGGCGCTGCGCAAAGTACTAAGTAAGTATGGTAAGGCTATACGCAGAAATTTTTGAGGGTACCGATATTTTCTCTATGCCCACTAGCTTTCTAGGTTTATTGGGAGTATTTGAATTTGATGACATACATGAGTGTGTCATAAGCTGGTTTTTATAAGGTCGCCTTTCCTCCATGACATTGAACACTCTGAATTAAATATTTAGATGTTTAACCAATTAGCGAAAATATAAAAATGTATAACTTTTTTGTTCTTTTTTCTTTTTAATTATTGTTATTCAAATAATGTCCTTAATTGCATTTCCTAGCAACATATTTAGGATTTAAGTAATAAATTTTCACCAAACTGTAATTGATTTTGTAATAATTTTCGAATGTGTAAGTATCACTTTTGATAATTTGAACTTCCATCCGACTTTATCTCAAGCAGTACCTTATTGAAAAGCGTCAATTTTCGAAAACTTTTGTACGATTAATTTACTTAAATAATTCTATGATTCAAATTACTATTTTTAATATATTTATCGAGATCTTATGTAGAAGAGGTTTACTGTGTAGTAATTTCGTTCCTTCTTTTTTTTAAATTTTTTAATTTTTTATTTTTATTTTAAATTCTCTTCGACAAAAGACCCAAAAAGAGGAAAGATGAAACTACAACAAGCCCGTAGTAGAAATGTGCTATTATATTCTCAAAATTACAAATTATCGGGTTATAATGCTCGTTCGAGAGTTAGCAAATGAGTACAACTCATAAGCTATTCATTTTATATTCTTCTTAATACAAATACATACGTGTATAACAATGTTCGAAAAACTACGGAATGCGAAGAACGATTCTATCTGGTAAGGTGAAAGTGCTCCAAACTCGAGAATGGAGGTCCTTGAATGAAGATAATGGCATAACAACTGCCACTTTTGATGAGGTAATCACTGTGGGATTTTGGTGTTTTATCATGCATACAACTAGATAGTATATATCAAAATATCAGCCTTTAGTGATTCCCGAATAGAATAGTAATCAATTCAATATTTTTCCTGGAGATGATATAAAAGCAGTATTACATACTCGGACAATGCACGAATAAATTTAGAGATCAAATACTTGCGTTTTTATAAAAAAAGGTGATATTGACGCACAACGTGATTTTTGATGATGTTGACGGACGGAAGGATTTTTTTCAGAAATGGAATTCCACACTTATAGGTTATATATGGTATACAGGATGTTTCCCACTAGGAGGTCTGTAGAGCGGGAGGTGATAGTACTCACCTAGACGAATCAAAAATTGTATGACTTTGTAGGGCTTTAGATAGCACATTGGGTGTAATAGGTCATATTAAAGAGGAGAGTCTACAGTTTACATTTTTTATAAAAAAAAGGTTATGTTAACGACCTTTTTGCAAAAATAATAGAGGTTCAATAAGGTAAGAAAATCCGAAATTTTTAGTTTAGACAACCATAATTCTTGAAGAGAGAGGGGTATGGGGGTAATTGAGCAGTCGTTGGATAGGTCTTGCATACAATGAGCTCTTAACTGTGACCGTACGCCCTTTAGTTTGTAAGATACAGGGTGTTTTCTAAAAAACTATTTTTTTTCTTAATCACCCTGTAACTCCTAAACGGTTGATATGCCCCCCTCCCGCCGCTGCCATACAATTTTTTTGTTCGTCTAGGTGAGTACTATCACCTCCCGCTCTATTGACCTCCTAGTGGGAAACACCCTGTATAGTTCAGTATTAGTTATAATATATGTCAGAATAATAAAATGCTCAATTATCAATCAGCAAAATGGTTTAGAAATCGAAATCCTAATATACAAGCTACCAGCCTTGTTTAATTACTTTCTGTAGATTAATGGTTGGCTTGCACTTAGAGTGACTGTAACGAGATTGCAGGAGAATATGTTTTTATGACACCCTAGATGAAATCTCATAAGGTTGGCAATTCTGTTTGTAACTTATAGAAAAATTACTGGCATGAGCAAAATGGAATGGACATCCACGCGCAATATTATAAGTTATTTTAATTTTTTCATGTCCAGCTGGCCGTCCTCTCGATAACTCGCGAACGGGTTTACCTAAAGAGCTGAAATATTGCACACGGTCTTTTTTAGATTTAAGGTCGCAAATGGGATAAATCAGAACTCCTTCGTAGGGTTGACATACAAAAAATTCGTTTTTAACTACATATTTAGTGGATACTACCTTAGAGAGCTGAAATGCTGTATACAAAACGTTTTCATAAAAATAATAAGTACAGTTCCGGAAGTGGAGTTAATTGGGCAACCCTTTTACGGTGTTGCCATAACATAAATTAAGGTTTTTACGTATACTGTTAAAAATATCAATACTAGACGTTTTAATTGTATTGAAGTTCTTCAGAATATAAAATCATATGAAATTGGTTATTATCGTACTGTCCGACGAAGAGCAATAGATCCTAAGAACCACTTTAACAATTAAATTCGCGCTTGCATTTGGGTGACCATACGAATTTAAATACCAAGATTCATCTGGAGCATTATAAGAATTGGTCTTAGACCACTTCTAGCTTTTTTGTTTGTTTATAGATTAATAAGGTTTATGTAGGTACACAATAAAGGAAATTCGAACTATATGTATTTTACGAAATCGAAAAATTTGGAAACCTTATTACTGAGTTGTGTTTTAGGGGTTTGTGTAAACAAGAACTGATTTAAATAATTTTTTTTATAAAAACTGTAAACTGTACACTCTCCTCTATTCTCAAACCTATTTTCAAACCTATTCTCAACGATAATTTGTTCTCTTAGCACGTCGTTTTACAAAATATCATCTAATTTCGGTGTGACCTGAATAGGTTATGAGTTAATAACTGTTTAAAGGCTGATGTTAACCATAGGGTGTAATAGGTCAACCTAAATAGGAGAGTCTACAATTTGTAGTTTTTATAAAAAAAAGTTATGTTAACGACCTTTTTGCAAAAATAGTAGAAGTTAAATTAAAAAAAAAGGTAAGAAAATCCGAAATTTTGAGTTTAGATAACCATAATTCTTGAGGGGAGATTACCATGGGGCTGATTGAGCAGTCGTTCGAAAGGCCATGGAGTTCTGCATACAATGAGCTCCTAACAGTGACCTAGCACCCTGTAGTTTTTAAGATACAGGGTGTTTTCTAAAAAAACTAGCTTTTTGGTTGATATGGTCTCCGCCCCTCCCTGCGATACAATTTTTTGTTCTTCTATCTGAGTACTATCACCTCCCGCTCTACTGACCTCCTAGTAGGAAACACCCTGTATATGTATGTATATAATTTCAAAAATGCGCCAAGTCGGGTAACCCCTTCTCGATGTTGACATATAAAAATTGGAGGTTTTTACATATACTGTGAAAACAATCGGTCCTAGACGATTTTATTGTAGGTATTGAAAAATTGTTCAGAATGAGAATTCCTATCAAATTAGTTATATCTATTTTTACGGTCCGAATAACCGTTTTAGAAATATATGCGAAAACAACTTCAAAAATTAAACTTTAACAGATGGGTGACCATGTGAAATTACATACGGGAATTCATCTGGGGTATCATAAGAATTGGTCTTACTAATTCTAGCTTTTTTACTTGTTAATAAATAATTTGATTCTTTTTGTACCTATAACGAAATCATGAGCAGTTTATTACATTGTAAATATCATTCTTCCAGTGTTTGGTATTTCGTCGTTATAATTGACTAGGTCCTAGTAATTCTAAAATACGATTAGGAAGATGACTTTTCTTAGCTCGTCAGGATAACAAATTAATTTTGATGTATGCATTTCAATAGTACTGTTTCGTATTTCGTCCTGGGTTCAGATTAACACTTTACCTTATTTTATAGCATATATATATGTTCATTCCTTTATTATACTTAATCATACCGCATTGTATTTTGTTTTAGAATACTTAACTTTAAGCTTTCTATGTAGTTCATTTCACTAGTAGGTATACATAATTCTAAATTAGCGCTCTACTGCAATGAGTCTATTCATTGCACTTTATTTTTTTACTTTTCTAAACAATTTTTGTAGTACTCGAACAATATCAGTTACTATTATCCTACTCGATAACTTTGTAACGTAGCGTGAGCTGAGGCTCTTTAATAAAGGCTTTTCTATTCTATTCTATCTTAAAACAAAGCTTTCAATATTTTGTATTGTGACATTCCGCACATTATCGAAAATAAAATTGTGTATATGTGCCGCTAATTGACTAAAATTGCGGAATTACGAATTTAAATAAAAAAATTAATTAGTTTTGGGCTCGCCTATCTCAAAACCTCATAAAAAACCGGGAAAAGGTAGGTACCATCGATTTGCATAAACATTCGCCCCTAAGCACAGCAGCTCAATTCACGCAGATTATTCATGCACATGTGTATATTTATCTACCTGGCAGGAGATGGCCAGACTTCGCTTTCATTCTAAATTATTTGGACATTTAGAGATACAAATCAAAATCATACGAGAAACGTATTAAGCTCATCCTGCTCCCAGATAATTTAGCCGATTTGCGACTGTTAATTAGTGAGGATCTACGTACTCGACAGAGGCTACTTACGAGATATGATTAGCAGATGAGCAATCATCATAGACATCCATGAGTATCCAAAATGCATCTTACTCCACTGATATAACGCCGCCGGCCTCTGTCAAACAAAGGTCACGCACTAAACCAAATACAAACTTCCCTCCCTGCTTTCCACACGTTTAAATGTAGCAAACAAAGCAAATCACTTTACACCACACAGTCACTGTGCACTTCATGACCCTTTGATTTCAATCGTGGACCATCTTCAAGAGCGAGATGTTACCACACTTATCAATAACAAAATAAATTCTTTAATATATTCGATTTTTAGCACCACGAAATATTCAAATCAGCACCAAAACGAGTCAGAACTCAGAACATGCATTTAACGATTTGCTCTATCGTCGATCTAAGCAACCTAGTCAACCGGATATCAATGTTAAATCCAACCGATACACAACGTCACATCCCGACTTATACCAAACAACTGAAAAATGAGATTGAATACTCGGCGGCAGACGCACCAAGCCAAGCAAATCAAACACAGCACAGCAGCACAGCGCCGCGATGTATACATCGGTCGAAAAGCCGACATATTAAGCTGGTTTCATTTCAGCTGGTTTCATTCAGCTGGTCGGTATATATTTGTGTAGTTGCTGTGCTGTGGTTGATGAGATGACTGCTGCTGCTGCTGTGTTGTTCCTCGTGTCGTGTTCTTTGGCGGGCGCGGATTCGTACCGTTTACCGTACCGTACCTAATATCTATTGAAGAACACCACTGAACGCTAGTATTACTCTTTCTTTCATACGGCGAAGCAATGGCACCCTATTCATATAGTTTGTACATACGTGTGCGTCTACCACGTTTACATGACGGCTCGCGCTGAATTTGATATAAAGAAATTTCAGGTAGCATTGTGGCTGTTTATTTGTCTATTTGACTGAAA
The DNA here is from genome assembly GCA_963924295.1 of Dioctria rufipes. Taxonomy (NCBI): domain Eukaryota; kingdom Metazoa; phylum Arthropoda; class Insecta; order Diptera; family Asilidae; genus Dioctria; species Dioctria rufipes. Next base: position 105,095,288 of record OZ002740.1, read on the forward strand.
CTGGCATTATAAATAACTTAAACTTGAGCCTAACGATTTACTTTCCATAGACAAAATAATTTTTTCCACAAATTGCGTTTTGTCTGTGGATCTTCCCGAACATATTGTATGCCTTCAAGTTGCATTATTTGATTTGAAGAACTTCAACCAAGAAATTTTTTCCGTGCTTATATGAATTTATAAGTTGCATCCATCACCGAAATAATTTTTGTATGCAATATGAACTGCCACATAATGTTAGACATTACTTGGTCAGAAAAATTTAAATTTTTATGGGACCAATCGTTATGTCTATTACCGTGTTCACATGAAGCGGACTGGGGTCTGGGCGATTAATAAACTCCGGAATGAGTTAATCCGTTTTGTTCACACCAACTGGAATAGAATATGTAGTCTAGAAAGGTCTTAATTTGATAGGAGAGTGGATTTGAACGTTGAAATTTTTTGACACTTCGTCGGCGGTGATAAGGTTGTGTTAATACTCGTATATTATTGCGGCGCTTCAAATTAGTTAAAAAAAATTAATAATTTAAATGAAAGATGTGTTTGTGAACTAGATGAAGTGGAAGTGTTTTAGATTTGTGGAAAGAACTTAATGTTATTAATATGTATAAAAGAAATGTATATAGCTAGCCAATTCATAAAAAGCTATTGCCATTTTAAGCCACCCATGTAATTTGAATAAAACCCAATAGTGGTTCAAAAGAAATTTACTTTATTTGTCAAAATAAACAAAAATATAGCGTTTTTAAACTTCTTTATATTTCCAACCTCTGAAAATGACTTAATTTTTAGAATCAATCAGTAAAATGACACAAGTATGTCAATTTGCCCTAGGCCAAGATATATGTCATTTTACCCAGAGTAAAATAAAATAATTATAATAATATTATTATTCGTGCTGTTCAAATATCATAGGATTACAATAACAACATGTGTCCATTACAGGAACAAAATGTGACTAAACTCTGTCAATATTTCATGAAAACCGATTTTCAAAAAAGCGCGGGAGCATTTTATGATTGAAAAATCTGAAAACTCCGCCCCTTCTGTTTCGTTGCATGCAGTCTGTGCTTTCACATTTTTATCTTTGTTCATAAAAGTTTTAAAGAGACTTTGATTTTTTTTCTTTCTTCCTTCCTTTTCTTGCCGTGTACATTCTAAATGTAAAACACTCGGAAATCTCGCCTGCTTCTTATCTTATTATTAAGTTAACTTTGGTATCATTTTACCCGACTATGTCATTAGAGACTACCTCCCTGACAAGTGAAATCACAGTTACAACCAAGACAACAGATGTTACTTTTATCGAAATAATACATAATACACTCCACTGCATGTGAACACTTCATACTTAACACCATTAAGTCTATTCTAGTCCAGTATAGTCTGCTGCATGTGAACAAGGTATATATGTTATACGTGTAAATATTAAAATAAGTAGTCAAATATAAAAAAAAGGACTGAAGTATTTCTTAGCGTTTGTAAATGAATTTACTGTAATTGCAGTCAGAAAATTGAGTTATTTCATTCTTTTCCTTTTGTTGACATTTCGGTGCTTAATTGATTAATTTTATTTTTCTTTCAAGAAATAACTACGAAAAAATGTATCCAATTCATACCAAAATGGTATCGAAGTGAAGCATTTTAGATAGTAGCTGGATATGGTAGTAAGCACACAATCGAAAACCCTTCAGTGCTGTATAATTATATCATCATGTACATACATATGTATGTACATATCTTATCTTTGCAACCGTAATTATTGCAAAGAAAAATAAATACAAAATAAATAAAAAATTACCTAGTGGTTGATCAAAATTTATTGCGGAGTGACTTAATTTTGCGCATTTTTAGAATTTAGAACTATAATTATTGAGTGCGGCAGAAAATAGTTGAGTTTTGAGTCTTGGCAGGAAGTCCAGTTAGTTTTGTTGAGAGTTTTATAGTATTTGAGTGAGCCAAATAAGTGGAAAAGTACGAAAGTTTTTAAGAGTTCTAGAGTGTACATAAAGTGTATAAGTTAATTTACGGATTTAAGTTTTCAGAATTGTGTACAACAGTGTTATAAGTTGAGTTAAGGAGGTAAGTTCTTAGAATTGTGTTTTTAAAAAAAGAAAAAAAGAGAAAACTATATATAACTCCATAAAACTATGAAGTGTAATTTTGATTGAAAATAGAAATAAATTAAAAGTTGAATTGTGATTTTGTGGAATCGTAGATAAAGCCCCCTACATACATTTTTCTCGCTGTGGACAAAACCTGTCACCACATTTGGCGCAGCCGGTAGGAATCGGAATAATTAGAAAGCGTTGAAATAGACTTTAAAATATAATCGTCTAATAATACTTCAACTGGTATTAAAGGTGCTATATCCGAATCCAAGCCCACTTGAAAGCGAGAACGAGGCTATCTACGATCTACAAAAGATAAAACCAGTGTAAACAAGAAATAGAGCAGCCAGCATCTTATTAAAATATAAAAAGTGAGGAAAAGGCGAAACTTGCCAAGAAATAGCAGCCTATAAACATACCAGGATTGAGGAAGATGTGAAAGCTGTTAAGAAATAGAACAGCCCGCAGCCTTCCCAAATACAAGGATTGAGGAAGGAATGAACTTGTCAGGAAATAGAGGATTGAGAAAGAAGTAAAGAAGGGACTGTTAAGGAATAAGGTAGCCTACAGCAGACAAAATTACAGTAAGCACATATATAGTTATTTTATCTTTATTTTTATTGTATAATATATAATTCTTATAACAGTGTTAAGATGTATTAAATTTTCTGATTTTTTTTTTATAAGAAGAATTTTCATCCATATAAGTAATTGTAATTGATTTTTTGTAATCCGTAACATTAGTGCTTTTTTTACTCCAATATGTAGTTTTAGAATTTTATGCTATATTTACCTAAAAATTATAAGTTATATTTTCTGAAGATAACTTTGTTGACTGTGTGTGAATAATATGCAATAATTCTTTTAAATAAATTTTGAGCTTCTATTGCATCTAGCATGAGTGAAATTATAAAATTCTTTTATTTTATTGACAGACGCATGGAGCCGGTATAGATTAGAAGGCGCAGATGTCCCTAAACCCAAAAATAGGCAAGTAAGTTTTCTTCTAGGTGATATTGAAACCTTTGAGGAAACAGTACTGCGGAACCTCCTACTCCCACTACGAGTTTTATCGAAGCCTTCATAAACTCCGTTTATTCAACCACAGCTACAGATCTACTCTTCAAAACGGCTGAAAAAACGGAAAACCAGATTAGGGCATTCTGTGTAAAAATTGCGAAAGGAACTACCTTAGTTAAGGAGTTGGTTCAGAAAAACCAAAATCTTTTCATTGACTTGAAACATTTTCATGTAACTTCTCCACCTATCGAAACAGTACAAACTCCAACTTCTTCTGGAAGAATGTCACCCCCCCCCCCCAATAACAGCACCAGACTTAGCAAGACCTTCCACTGTGAAACAACGTCTATTATCATAGATACTTTAAACAAAATAGTGCCAATATTTTCCTGTGAGCCATCTTTTATAGCAGAATCCGATTTACATGTGCTTCTGAATATTTCATAGGCGTATGACAATTTTCTGGATGAAGAAGATTAGGCAATTTTCCTATCTCTTGCTCCCAAACTAAAATTGCACAAAAAATCCTTATAAGATTTGCAAGAATATCAGTTTTAAAACATGGGAGGAATGGCAGGAGACCTTAACGGCCTTTTACTTTTCTTGTAAAAATTTAGTAGATCTCACACATCACATGCACAGCTGTAGACCTCAATGGAGAAACTGTTAGACAGTTTAGTCAACGAGTGAAACAACGTCTACAAGAATGCGAACTGAACTTGAGACAAAAATGCAAAACAAATCCAGAACCAAAATATGGCCAAACAAGTTTTAAGCAGGGGAGATTTAAGCATGACGCTTAAGCAATATGCATGCATGTTAAATAGTTCAAAATTTACAGATTTATGGAAGACACAGAAAATCAAATTAACCGTCATGTAAGTTCCAATAACTTCTCTTTTGGTGATGTAAACTCCAATAACTTCCCTGTTGGTGCTGTAAATAACCACCCTGGCCAAATCGAAAAAATAGGAATGGGTTTAATACCTATACAGCTCATTCACACTTTACAGAACGCCCGAGCTTACCCGTATATTTAAATAACTATCAACATCAGGAACAATATTCACCACACCGAACCAGATTTGAAGGCTCCTAAGTATCCGAGACGTACCCTACACGGTGCCCCCACGGAACTCAGGTTCCATTATCTGCGTTAATGGGGACAAGCAAATCATTTGAGTAGAGACTGTAGAGCCTCCGGTAACTCAATCTATTGTCCAAAGTGTCAGACTTCGGGACATGATGCATGAAGCTGTAAGCGAGTAAGTGATTGACCCTCGGAAGGCAGATAATTATCACTTACGATTTTTGCGAAAGGCAAGATCATACGTGTTTAATTGTGTCACGAAAAGACGATGTGGGAAAAAACAAGAAAACCATCGGGAGTAACTCTCTTAAACATAAACAAGGACAAAGAAGTGAGAAATTCTGAATTGCAAACTCCTCATGGCGCTGTAGTTAAGATGCCGTAAGATGTAAGTAAAAAGAATGAAACAAGATTTTTGATAGATACTGGCTCCCAGATAAATCCTATTAAGGAAAATGCACTAAAGACAGGAACCAAAGTAAATAAGAAAGAACAAATTCGAATAAATTAAGTACATGGCAAAAAAAAATACTTTAGGGACTTGCACAGGAACTGTTGTGTTGAAATCATAGTTACCCTGTAAATTAAATGTAGTAAGTTCCGATACTAACATTCAAGAAGATGGATTGTTAGGAAATTACTTTCTTCAAGAAAATTACAATGTGGAAGGTCCTAGAAAACTACTACTTTTCCCTCGCACGGAAGTCAATAAAGTAGAATTCGAAGTGCCGTTTGAAGAAACTGCTACGCATTCAGAAGAAAATTGGATTGTGGGAAGGAGATTCAGAGAGCAATCCACAGTCTCGGCAAATCGGGGCATGCTGAACAAAAGTCTGCCCCCATTACGCTAGCTTACCAAATAAAAGACTCGCATCAAGAGAGCAGCACCCTTGAAGAATTTACTAATGTTCAGTGCCAAGGGTTAAGAAAAATGAATTGACTCCAAGAGAATTTCATATTCCAGCTCGATCCAAAGTTTTGGTCAAGCTTGATCAAATGAAGGCGATTTGATTTGCTTAGCCGGAGAGCTAAGCCCTGGGGTGTTCATTGCAAATTGCATAGTTCATCCAAAGGACCAACACATTGTGACAAGAATAGTAAATATGAACGAAATAGCGGTGACACTGAAAAATATTAATGCCAAGATTGAGAAACTGGACGATTATAATATATTAAGACTTAATGAAGAAAAATCTGAGAAACTCAAGAATATAATAGTGAATGAAAGTACGGAACTAAGATCATTGGAGACAGCAACTATAATAATGATGAAATATAACCTACCGAAAAATTTATCGCGATATTAATCGATTGCAAAAACTACATAAAGAAGAAGAATTAAACCGTGAGGAGAGCGGTAGAATATTGGAAATTTGTGAAGATTAAGATTAAATTTTCCAACTACCAAAATAGTCAAATAAGTGCAATATTTCTTCGGATTGCCAAATTATTACAGGAAGCTTATTCTCGATTTTGCCAAAACAGCAATTACAGTAAACAAACTGCTGCGGAAAACTGTAAAATTTAAATGGTCCGAGAAATACCAAAATTCTTTTTGTGCACTAAAGAAAGTTTTAGTTACACCTCCGCTTTAATTATACCCTGACTTCTCTAAGCCGTTGCTCTTTCAGGGAGAAGTAGGCAAAGATCAAACAATAGCATACGTAAGCCGAAACCTGAACCAAGCAGAGAAAAATTATAGTACAACAGAAAAAAGCCTTTAAAAGGAATATTCAAAGTAAAAGATCCCACTTCGCGTCTAGCTCATTTTCATGTGAAATTGTTAAACTATGATTTCAATATTGAATATAAGCCCGGCAAATATAATACAAATGCAGATGCACTGTCCAGCGCAGATTAGCAAGCTCAATGTCAGGGAAACTGCAAAGGCAACTGCTTGGTGGTTGCACGATCGCAAGCCAAACAGTGCCCATCTAAGGTGCCGATAATATCAGAAAAGCCTCAACGAATATAGGACATACCTTTGAATGAAACAACCATGGTGCCTTTTACGTTGGAAGTACACATACAGGAGACTTCCCTCAGTTCAGATGAAGAGGCTGATGATACAACAAATGAGGAAAAGGCAAAATCCGAGTCTTGAAAGATAGAAATGAAATTGAAACTATCCTATATAACTTCCACGATGCACTACAAGGTCTCTACCTGCCCGATCAGATACTTATTAAAATTATTATACCCGTAGGTACATTGCCAGATTTTCACATTCACCATCTGCCGTTCCCGAAACCTGATGGAGTCTATACTTTATTAGATATTGACGCTGATTACCTTTTAAAAAATAATATTACTCAGCACACCGTCGTTATGTTTCAAAATGAGCTCAATAGCTTATGTCGTCTTCTATCTACTTATCGAGAAAATAAACTCTATCTCTGCAGACAGAGTAAACCCCATTTTATTGACCATCGATTACAGGAATCATATGTTAACAGCCTTTATAAAAGCCAAAATGAAAAGGTCCTCACCTGTTCAGTAAAATTATTACCTCAGCCCACAATGTTGTGACGGAATTAACCGAACCCAACCACTGGCTGTTTGTATTCCACGTAGACAAAGTTCTACATGCTCAATGCCCAAACATACTTTTCCAATAGACTCTCTCCGGGCCTGGCACCTTACATCTTAATGCATCCTGCAAATTTAACCAAGGACACTGGGAACTCCCCGAAGGAGGAAACTCTATTAATGTATTAAATACGTACGTGTACACAAACATTTTCCTCCCCAAATTAAATTTCGAGCGCCTCTCCCTGAGACTATCTATCTGTAATGCAACCAAACTAAACAATATAACCATAACCTCATTTCACCTCAACTTTCAAGAAGTACTTCAAAAAGTTGCACTAAATTAAAGAATTAGACAATGAAATAAGGCATGCAAAGCAACCGTCCGCTCATAAATTTTTTACATATACTAACACAGGGCTTTTCTCGTTAGTAAGTGCCTTCATAATAGGCGTAGGAGCATATATATATTAGAAAGGAAAAGAATCCTCCAAAATATAAAAATCACGCTCTACGACAAATATATCCTCTCCAATAATAACATCAAACGCCCTCACTGCTATCCCACACGAGGTTGCCGCCGTTTCTTCAGTGCTATCACCCAGAATGCATCCAACAACGGGAAGGGTGTACGAATTACCTATAGAACTTGCACCAGCGCCACCAATTCTTAAAACCGCATTCCCTCACACCCAGTCTCAAATTATTAGGTAGCATTGGCTTGAGAAGTATATAAATAAAAATATTCTCAATAGAATAGATGAATGTATAAAGAAACAGTTCAGTGTAAATTTTTATATAATATTTTAAATGTAATATTTTTGAACATGATAATAAACAAGTTACAAAGAAGAAAAATTATATTGCAAAAAAAAAAAAAAGAAGAAAATGTCACAATTATTATTATTGTTAGATTAATTTCAAACACCTACTATTAGTTTTAATTATTATTGGGATTTTTTCTATTTTTTTTTTGTTATTCCAAGGTATAAATATATATATATATATATATATATATTATATATATATATAAGAACTTTTATTTTTAACGATTCTAAATCAAATTAATAAATACAAGAAGAAAAAACAACCGCCTCGTCCGGGATTTGAAACCACGACCTTCCGCTTGCCGGCGACTGCTCTTAACACTGAGCTAACGAGACAGATGATTTTCCCTCTTGCATTTATCAATTTGTTACTAGCCTACTAAGCCACGATTTGCTTTCAGGTGGCATTAACCAGTAACGATGAAAGCGCACAAACAAATTGTAAATTCAATTTTTATTTATTTTTTCCCGGACGGGAATCGAACCTACACTTGTTAGAATCAGTCAATGATTCTTGTATTTATTAATTTGATTTAGAATCGATAAAAATAAAAGTTCTTAAAAATTCTTCTTTATCCATCATTGACTGTATCTAACAAGTGTAGGTTCGATTCCCGTCCGGGAAAAAATAAATAAAATATATAATTTTTTCCTAAGTTAATCAACATATACCTATTTGTTAATAACTCAGATGATCAAGCTCCTCGTAAGGTTTTGTGACAGCAGCATAAATTTCTCTTATGTTCCATTACTACTGTGTTAGTTTAACTCCTTCTCTCGACGAAAAATACAATAATCCCCCGAGGTACGTAAAACGCAGTTACGTAAAAACAAAATTTCAAAAATTGAAAAATTTTTAGAGTAGAGTAATATAAAATTTTACAAATAATTATTTTTTATCTCAAGTATGCAATACCTTGTAACCACTGAGTCATTAAATTCACTATTCACTGTCTATCTCCCACACACGTACACACTCTCTTACTTTTCTTGCTAACTTGTTGCCAACTTTGCTTGCGTGTATATCACTTAAATACTACAGAAACTTTTTGCAGCTGATATTTGTTTTGTTCCTTAATAAAAAAATAGTAAAAAATATTCATATATGGTATCTACATACTGTTTCAATTTTCAAATTCTACTTACGTAAATAATTACAAAGATAAATAAATATAAAAAACAAGTGCACCAATCAATGCCCGGTCAGCATAAATAAAAATTACCTAGTGGCTGATCAAAATTTATTGCGGAGTGATTTAACTTTGCAATAATGGCCTACTTCGCAAGTAAACAAAGCGAAGTAGGAAATAAATCAATTTAATTGCGAAAAGAATAAATATCTGGCAGCCCATTCAGCCTTTCTAGAATTAATTAATTTTAAATAGTTGAGTTTTGAGTCTTGGCAGGAAGTCCAGTTAGTTTTGTTGAGACTTTTTTAGTATTAGAGTGAGCCGAACAAGTGGCGATTTAGAAAAGTCCGAAAGTTTTTAAGAGTTCTAGAGTGTACAAGAGTTTTATAAGTTAATTTAAGGAGTTAGGTTTTCAGAATTGTGTACAACAGTGTTATAAGTTGAGTTAAGGAGTTAAGTACTTAGAATTATTTTTTAAAAAAACAAAAAAGAGAAAACTATATACATATGACTCCATAAAACGATGTAGTGTAATTTTGATTGAAAACAGAAATAAATTAAAAGTTGAATTGTGATTCTGTGAATCGTAGATAAAGCCCTCCACATCCCTTTATTCTCACGGTGGTCAAAACCTATCATCACAAGCAATTATAGTAAAACAAAACAGAAACAAAAACAAAAATGTGAAGATGAGAAGCGCCTTAAGCCACATAAAGTATAAAACTATTGAATTTTATGGTGTGTGCTTATTTTGTAGTGTTTAGGTAAATAGCTTTAAGTATGGATGAATCAGTGTTGAGTGTGGAGCGTAGGTCGCCCAGGTGGGATGTGGGGCGTATGTTGCCCGAGTGGGACGAATGTCGTCCAGTTCGTAAATGGGGTGCGTGTCTTTGATGTATACAGTGTTATTGAGTAGCATCCATGGAGTATTATTTTTGTTTAATAGCAATAAAGGCTGGCCAGGACTGTTTTTATGTTATTTTAATTCAAAATTCTGAATAAATGAGAATTTATAAACTCTTCTTTAAGAATTTCCATAATAAACGTCTCCTCGTTTATTAAAAATTTAGCCATAATATTTATTTTAAATACTTCCTTGAGACTCCATAATAAGTTAATTTTTTATTAAATAGAGTCAAATGTGCAGTGTATCGCACACATGAAATCCAGCAAAGACCCATTTGCAGCATTCCGCTTCATGTAAAAACACGCATTAACACATACATTAACACGCATTTAGTGATATTGCAGTAAAAATGCCACCTACCGTCATTAAAATGAGCTAAATTTATTGTTAAGTGGAAAGATTTACTAATAAAGTCAGCAGTGACAGTCATAAGATAATCACGGCATACAGAATAACACAGTATGATTATCCGGCCTGTCAAATACTTATGACTTCATGCGAATAGATTCTAAAAAAGGGAAAAATAAAGTGTTTTTGTTTATATTAATGTAATCCACTGGATCCGTTTAAAATATTGAAACAAGTGCAATTTTAATTTCTTACCATAATTATATATTGAATTTGTTAGTTTAAAATTTGTTTCAGGGAAATCAGTTCGGATTACAACATAGTACCACGATAAATTTTATCGATAAAAAATGCAAAATAAAACTAAAATACCTATTATTTGAGATCCTTATATCATTTCTATTAGTTAGTGACAATGGTAATTTTCTCAAATTGAAGGCAAATTTGCAATGCTTCGTTATGATGTTTAAAAAAATGGAGTTAGTGACAAATTAAATTATGAAATACAATTCTAATAATCTTCCTTCAATTTATATTTCATATGGGAATGGAATAACTTCAAAAAATCAAATCAAATATCACTGGGAAAACAACCAGTGAAAGATCACATCGCTTCACCTTAACTTTTCCTAATAACATTGAAAATTTTTATCATTTTACTTAATTAATATCAAAGAAATCAAGATGCATCAGATATATTTACGTGCACTTTGAGCACATCCTTTATAGATTTAAGTAATATAAAATGTTTATCCACGATGTATTAGGTACGAAGGTTTGATGATTACCAATTTGTCTTTTGTCATTGTTAACATCTGGAATAAATTTGCATAAATATTACCACTTTATTTTTCCCTTTTTAAGAAATGCGTCATGTGAACCGAATCAATCACACACACAGTTTTACTTGTTAGTCTATATACCGTGTAAGTTGATCATGAAATCTCTTTTTTTGCAAGATATATAGAGTACAAGGTATTCCCATTACGAACCATGTGAAAAGTATGTAATGTCTTTCCTATAAAAATGTATATACATTAGTCACAGAATTACGTCACAGGCTATCAACTGCAATGTGTCAAAATTTTAATGGTAATACTTGTCTATATACCTTGTTTTTTTTTGCAGCTTTTCTTCTCTTTTTGGCCTCTTGTTATGGTCGCGAGGCAATATGCTGCATCGTGTGGCTCTGTTCTCTATCGACAATGAGGTCGGGCCCACACAATGATTATGCTGCAAGTCTGATCAGACTGTGTGAGCAAACCCTGGCTGAGACAGAGTGCAAAAAGTAACTCAGGAAAAAGAAGAAGAAACGAGACGAGCATTCGAGAGCTCCCTGTTTTAATAAGAAGTTTCACTTTCATGAGTTGTCCAAGCATTTTTTTCTTTCACACGTCTTTAATATGTTTGACGGAAAGATTACTAGTGATTTTTTTGAATCCAATTTCATTAGCCTTTCAATTTGGAAAAGCTTTGGCATAGAACTTCCTAGCGGCTCTTATGAAGTACAGAAGCTACCCAGAACGCGACTAACTGGATTATGGATTAATATCTGTGTAAGTAAGCTGGAATTAATACGATTTTCAACTACTAGTTTTCAACGCATTATTATAATTTCACCAGTCTTTCCATCTGGATAAAAAACTTCCTAGCGGCTTTTGTAAAGTAAAATGGCTGCCTAGAATGCGTCTAACTGGATTTATATCTGAGTAAGTATTTTAATACGATTTTTAACTACTAGTTTCAATCTTATACATATGATTTAATTTTATCAGATTTTCCAATTTGGGAAGTTTCGGCGGAGAAGATTCTCTTGTCAAGAAAACAGCTGTCTAGAAAGCGGCGTTCATACCTATAACTAAGGAATCTGGGAATCCAATTCGTCTCGCGAGAACCTGTCATATAAGAAATAAGACAAAATATTTAAGTTGCAATATCGATGTAGAATCATTCCACAAATGGTGACCGCATTTCTAAGATTCTAAACTGCAGGTATCACATGGTGGTGCGATAATAAGACAAGGACTTAAACTAGGTGCAGGGGACGCAGCCACGATCTTGTGGGAGAGGTCAGTAGAAGGAAGGTTGAAAAGATTAGTTATCTTGTCTCTGTACCTTCCCTTCAACTAGGATCAACCAACCCCATCCATGGAGATGGCAAACGTCGTAGGCTTCGCGAACAACAGCAACCTGGAGATGTTAATCGGGTGCGATGCTAACTCTCATCACACGATTTGGAGTAGCACCGACTGTAATACCAGAGGTGAGTCAATTCTTGCATTTCTTGTTACCACTAACATGCATGTACTTAACAAAGGCGATGAACCAACCTTTTCAACACGCAGTCAAAGGGAGGTGTTAGATCTAAGTCTCGCAACTAGTCATCTAACGTCATATGTTCTCAACTGGAGGGTTTCGGAAGAAACATGACTCTCCGACCACCGTTACATACGCTTCGAATTAGATATGACGGTTGAAAACTCAGTGACCTATAGAAACCCTACCAGAACCAACCGGGAGGCTTTAAAACATGTGCTCACGGAAAGGCTCACCAATATATCTGCCGTTCAACTAACATCTAGAGCGGATATAGATAAGGTAGCCGAAGAAATTACCACCGCGCGAGTCCTTTGTGGATTTGTGTCCGATAAGGAGGGTAGATCAAACTGTGCCCTCCCTTGGTGGACGCGCGAGTTAAAGAATCAACGCAAAATTTGAAAATAAAAAATAAATCCAATTTTCTTTGGGCTGTTTTTGGGTTTCCACTGACGTTTGTACGACTCAATCAGTAATTTAGAGAGAGAAAGAATGATTATTAATTAAATCATTAAAGTGAGGTTATGTGGATAACAAATGATCGTCATAGAACTGCTCATGTAGGAACTTGGCTGAGGTCAAAACTCCCAATGGGATGCTGAACAAAATATTAATCAAAAATTATAATTTTGGTAAATGGGTTAGTAATGAGGGATTCATATATACTCTCTTTGGATTTTTGTTAGGTAAAGCTTAATTTTGGTATCAAAATTACCGATCTACTTTACTTCGTGACAATGCATATATTGGTGCGCGAAACTATGTCATCGCGCTTCTTAATGAGAACAAGTTTTGTATGGTGATCTCTCACGTCAGGAAATTTGATAGCTGCCGTAATTAAAGGAAAAGTCTGTTGTGATGGCCCTCCACGAGGTGATTCACTCAATTGAAAAGGGTTTCCTCTTTAAACAATGTACGCTGGCTGTTTTCATCGATGTAGAAGGCGTCTTTAGTTATGTTCTTCTGCATAAGTTCACGGAAATGCTAACAAAATATGGAGTGAACCGATCTCTAAAAAATTGGATTGCACACATGTTCTATAATAGAACTGTCTTTGCTGATCTAGACAGAGTTAAAAGGGTTCACAGAGCACCCCTCAAGGTGGTATCTTATCATCTCTTTTATGGGTGTTTATTATGGACGATCTCTTGCTAATACTCACCCGGATGGGGTACAAAGCAGTATGTTACGCGGACGAATTACCAATCATAGTCACCATGAGCTATGAACCTGTACTCTGTGACTGGTCCAAAGCGGACTGAGCATCAATCCACGGAAAGCTGACCTATGCCTCTTCAACATGGGAAGGAATATCCCAAGTTTAAGCCTGCCCTTGATTGGCTCCACGCAGTTGGATTTAAAGGACAGGGTAAAATACCTAGGTATTATGATAGATAAAAAGTTAAGCTGGATACCACACCTCGAAGACAGAGCGAGCAAAGCTTTCAGAGATTTCGCAATGTGCAGCAGAGCGGTAAGAAAGAAGTGGGGACTCAAACCGATGATTTTACAGATATACACTAGCGTCATTCGATCCATGTTAACATACGGTTCGGTAGTGTGGTGGAAAGCAATGGACTTCGCCAATCATCGCAAGATATTGGAGAAGATTCAAAGACCTTCTCAGCGCAAGCGGCGTTTTTAAGTCAACTAGCACCCGGTGTAAATACATATTAAGGAGAGGGAGTCGGCTATAATGCTAAGCCTGCATTTTAATCTTGACTGGCTTCATACGGGAACAAGAGTTCCAGATGAATCCATTTGCGAGTTTGTGCAATCTATCGCACGTGGCATCGGCAGGGACAGGGACCACCTCTTCGAGGCAATGTTGAAAAGCGATTTTGAATCTAGAATTTCATCCAGGCCAGAATGGGAATCACATTCCGTGCTTCAACTATTGACATATCCAATTATAATTTATACGGACGGCGTTAAGTCCGATAAAGGCACAGGAGGGGGAGTTTTCTTCGAGGAGCCTGAGATTGAAATGGACATGCACCTAGAAAGCCACTCCACGGCTTTCCAGGCAGAAGTCAAGGCTATTATTGAAGCAGGAAGCCACCTCCTTAACTCAGTGGGTAAACCAAACCCAAATCAAACAAATAAGCTGCTAGGACTTAACAAGCCAACCCTGAGAACTCTCTTGCCTATTCTCACTAGGCACTCCTCTCTCAGGGATCACCTTTACAGGATGAGATTTGTTGATGATCCTACTTGCAGGGGTTGAGGAGAGGAGTCTGAAACAATGATCGGCTTTCTTTGTTACTGTCCGGCACTCTCAGGAATACGTTGCAGATACTTGGCTCACACCTCCTGGCCGAGTTATATGAGGCCGGCAAGGAGGGCTGGGGGCCAATACTATTTATAGGAGCTTCTGGTTGGGTCCTATGAGCCATCGCTCATGGGTCTGGAGTGTGAACAATGGGCCTTAACTTGGCCTACGTTCGGGGGATCCCTCGGGGTCCCAAACCTCTGGTTCAATCAATCAATCAAACTAGGAGCAGGGGACCTATCTGTCGTATCCCACGCTCGTGGGACTCCCATGTCCATTAACATAGCCACTTGGTTGCAGCACCGGTCTGGTTTCAATCTGTCCTTAGGAGCTGGATAAGTGTATTTTCAATGTTTCACTTGCTGACGGAAATACTAATATTAATTTGCATAACGCTATTCACAGTCTTCGCATTTTAAGTTGCATAAAAAAGTATTACGCTAATTATCTTAATGTGTTCGTTAATCTCTGAAGCTGCCCAAGAGATTTCAATGAAATCTTGTGAATGTTGGTTGGTTCCAGCTTGGAAGATGGAATATTGGATATATGGAGCTATTGTCGAGATCTTAAAAACCGCCTGGGACTGCGTTGAAGTGGAAAGCTGAAATTTTGTATACGACATTTTCCCCCTTCGTAGGGTTGCCATATAAATATTTCGTTTTGTAGTATATATTTGGACACTGTCTGACACCGAGTACACGTAGCGAGCTGAACTTTGGTACGTGGTGTTTTAATAGCAATAGTAAATAAAACTACAAAAATGGTCTAAATCGGACAACCCTTTCTTGGTGTCGACGTGGAGAGCTCAAGTTTTGTGGCGTTTTCATGAAAACTTCAAATACGGCGACCCCTTTTTGGTGTTGCCATACAAAACTTTGGGGTTTCACTATATATTTGGACATTCTTTTATGCGTCGACGTAGAGAGTTGAAATTTTGTACACGGGTTTTTAAAAAACAAAAAAATTTAAATTAAGTTCAAAAATGGGACGAATCGGGCACCTCATTCGTGGGGTTGCTATACATAATTTGGTATGTGGTGTTTTCATAGCATTGGTAAATAAAATTTCAAAAATAAATAAACTCCGCGAATTTTATAATCTTTCAGTAGTATTCCGGCTATTTTAATTATCTTTAACTACACTCAGGTCAAAACTTTATGGGAATAAGTTGGCGTCTTGGAGATCAGGATCAATTGGTGGAATTTCAAAAACTTTTCATTTTGCGGTGGTGCAGGCGACGCTTCATCATTCCCGCCGCCATTTTGGAAGATTTGTAAAATGTGTTAAATTGCATTGATATACATCAAACGGAGCTCAGGAATTCATATCAGCGTTTTTATTGGGCGAATGTACATATATCTGCAAGTCTTAGTCTTAATCCAAGGCTTTAGAAGCGCGCACAATTAGTGCCAGGGCTACGCCGACAAAATATTCTAATTATTAGAATAGCCAGGACTATCGAACAGTTTAGCGGAAGGCGGGTTGAAACGCTCAATTCCAGTGAAGATAATATTGCCCACCTAGCATCCAACAATCAGCAGTCAGGCGGCTTAAACATCTTGATCAGGAAGATTTCAAAATCAACCGTTGGATACACAGATACTCCCAGATCGTGGCAAGACTGGGCGGCTCAGTATCATTCCGGAAGACAACATCATTCTAAGGGGCTAATCTACAGAGTTAGTTAATACGCTGCGAAATCTAATCAAGTTCGTATAAACACACACATAGCAATTCTTATGCCATGAGCATAATTAAAATTGAGTAAACGTGTTGGTTCAATCTTATAACGGTAGAAACTCAGTAATCTTATCTTATTAACTGTTGTCATATACATAATTAACCTTATTGTATGTTTTATAACACTATAGATAATAGAATCTTATCCCCTTTTTATACTATAATTTGCGAGACAGACCTATTTGGTCAGTTGATTTGCAGAAATTTTGTAGCATTTAATTGATAATTCCAATGTAGCAGAATGAAACTTATTTAGTCTAATATTATTAACTATTAGTAGAAACATAATTAACGCTATAGTCCGTTTCTATAAAACTATAGATAATAGAATCGTATCTTTCTTATATTTTTATAATTCGCGAGCCATTCTTATTTGGTCAGTTAACTTTCGTAAATTTTGTGGCATTTAACTATGGATAATAAAATCCTATCTTTTCTATATTCTTATAATTAGTGAGACAATCTTATTTGATTACGTGACTTTCGTAAAGTTTGTAGCGTTGAACTTGATAATTGCAAAGAAACTGAGAGAAATTTAATGAAGTTTAGTTTATGAACTGTTAGCATAAACATAATTAACCTTATGGGCAGGTTTATAAAGCTATTAATGATAGTGTCTTATTTTCTAGCTCTCAGAGTGGTTTCGCGCTTAGTGACGCTTCTGTTACTATTTGTTGCTCTTATCTATGTTCTTGTTACATTCACTCATATAGCTTCTTATCTGTTAGTTTAGTGAATTTAATGTATTAATTATCTTTATAATTATCCATATTTAGGTCGGTGTTAGTTTATATTTCAACTGAGCTCTGTCATCCAGTGGTGTTTTAATCGTTGATGGTATCCTGACTCGGAGTTGTGTAGGCGCAAGTTAACGAGTTTAGCGGTGATTCAAACTCATATTTTGCACCACGTCTCATATTCTGTCTGTTGACTCTCATGTGATTATGTATCCGGGCCTGTCTACAGCAAAGAAATCGATTTTTGCTCCACCTGTACTAGGAAATTGAAGTTGACTCTACCTGTTGGCTTGGCTGCAACAAAGAAATCGAAGTCGCCTCCACCTGCAAGAAGGAGTTCGAAGCCGTCTCTACTAAGCGGAATCGTACCTGGCCCTAAGGTCTACGTAAAGTGTGCATCATTAGATCCACCACCCTCTGTCCCGACCCTTGGATCCGCAGTGATCGATAGGTCTTTGATCAAACGGATTAATTGCTCCGCATGCTCCGGCGGTGTCAAACACAAGTCTGCTAGTCCTGTTCCTATCTCACATCCAATTTCTGGTTCTGGTCTTACCGACCTCAATGGGAAGATAGAAATGCTTTCAAATCTCTTGAAATCCAACTCATCTTTGATGGATCTAGACAAGAAAATTGCAGCCCTTGGTGATGAAATTAATCAAGCTCGGCAAGGCATCCTCCTGTTAGGTCAAGTTCTGAATATCGTTAAGACCCGCGCTTTAAGCTCTGAGAAGAAGAGATCCTTGATTCTTGCTGACATTCCTGAAGCTTTTTAGAAGCCCTCTGTATAGCAGTGGGCCTTTATTCCTCCTTCGTTGCAAATATTAAAACAGTGGTTCCATTCACGAATAATATTGTGGATTCGACTAACACGATTGTGAGGTCCAGCCGTAGACCTAAAGGACTTATTAGATTTCACTCTGAGGTTAAGTGTAAGATGAGAAGAAAAGTTCCGCTAACACTACACCAGTTATTTCCTGATGGTCCGCAGGGTCGTGTCCATATTAACGAAGACCTTGATAGAGTGGAATTAATTCGACTGAGCAAGGCTCTCTGGTTTAAATGGAAGAAAGTAATCTCCCAGGCTCTTACCAGAATTAGAAAAGAGCTTATGGTACGCAAGTATCCCAACAACGCCACTAATTCTCTATATGAGTATCTCTTTGACTCTTTGGCTGTACAACGGACTAATTTTGTTAAGGCCCCTGAGATCACTCACAACCAACACTGTCTCCCGAATTGGAGCTTCTCCAAAACAATAAGCTTTACATAGTTTCACTTAACGACCGCTCCTCCATGAAACACCTCGAAGATATCAGGTATCTTGCTCGGCACTGCAATGCTAGTGCTATGCTTATTTGCGAAACCTGGGCTAAGCCCCACCAAACTGACAAAATGCTTGAAATTCCTGGTTACCGATTACATAGGCTGGATTGCATTCCTCGAAGGGGCGGTGGAGTAGCAGTTTATGTCATTAACACTCTCCAATCTAAGAGAATTTTTCATTCTCTTGACAATAGTTGGGACATTTTGGTTGTTTGGTTTGGGACGACAGTGCCAATAGTGATCCGATTATACTCATGTCGGTGTACCGGTGCGACCACACCTTTTTTGACTAAAGTCTGGTCCTTTTTAATTCCTGTTTGGATAATCTAGTCAATCAATACTCGAAGGTTTTTATAGGTGGCGACTTCAATGCTGATATTGGTGGCAATTTGGGTCTTACTGTATCTCTCCGAGATCTATTCTTTGAACGTGGCCTGCTGCTGTTTAACAGTTTCCTACCTCGTCAGGGCCCTACTTCAGCGACTCGACCTTCTGATCTAATCCTCCGACTTTCATCCCATCAGATCTGGGAAGGCTCGCTGACCAGGAGGTTCTGTTTACTTTTTTCGATCACCCTTGTGCTTAACCCTCCTGGTGGTACACTTACCGAAATTTTGCAGAGATTCAGCCTGATGCTCTTAAAGCCGACATACTGCTGACTAACTGGATCACAATGTTCAATTCTCCTAATCCGGAGGAGTCAGCGCAGTTGTATACTAGGGCTACACAGGCTCTCTTCACCACACGTGTACCACTCAAATCAATTCGATCCAGGCTTTTGATGTCCAAAATCCTCCTACTATCAGATATACGGCTCAGTTGTCAGATGTATGATATTGCGTATGGAGCCTGGAAATGGTTGAAAACTGGCGAGACTCACAGAGACTTCAAGTGCCTTCCAAATTCGGCAAGTCATCTCATTAGGGCTAAGTCCAGAGTGTTCGCAATGCACTGCTTCGAGGGTCGAACTAACTGGAGGAAAGTTAGGAGTTTGGGCATTGTGAGTTCATTCATTCTGCGTCGACTGCTGGCTCCCGTGGAGTTATGCTTGGACACTCTCATAATGTTGACCATGGTATTACAACTCGAATTGATGGGGATGGCTTTGCTTTTCGGAATGTAAGTGAGGAGGAAATTCTTTTTGCATGATGGTGTTCTTATCAAATTCCTCAAAACTATCCTGACTCATTTATATAACGTTGATTACCCAGTTATTCAACAAGCTCCTCACATCTTCAGACTTCCCGATCTGCTGGAAGCTTGGTCTCATCACTTCGATTCCTAAGATTTCCTCGCCAACTTCGGTGGGTGACTGGAGACCAATCACTGTTTTACCTTCGATCTCTAAGGCGTTTGAGTCATTAATGACTGACCAAATTGCGGAGTACATTATCATTAAAAATCTTCTCTCGAATTTTCAGTCTGGCTTCACGAATAACCACTCCACTTGTACTGCTCTTACGGCGGTGGTCTCAGATATTCGTTTGCTTTGAGAAACAGAGAATGACGTCATTCATATTCTGCTTGATTTTAAAAAGCCATTTGAGTCAGTCCCGCATATGCTTCTGGTTGATAAGCTACGAAGTCAATGTAGTTTCTCGTCTTCTGCATGTAGGTTAATCTCTTGCTATTTAAATCAAAGAACGCAGACTGTGGTCTCTAATGGGAGAATATCCACTTATAAGTTAGTTTTATCGGGAGTGCCGCAAGAGGCGGTATTGGCTCCGCTCTTGTTCACAATTTTTATAAATGATATAACGCGGGAGTTACATTGTGCTCAGTTTCATCTTTATGCTGATGATATACAAATCTATGCTGGAGCCCCTAAGGACCTTTGACATCAAAGTGATTCTCTCCAGAGATTTTAATTGGTGCATTGCTAATGGACTTGATCTAAATCCTGAGAAGACGCAAGCAATAATCTACACTGGTGGGCATAATGCTATCTCCTCAGCTGCTCTCCCTCCCGTTACTCTTCTGGTTCAGAGTATTCCAATACCCTCAGATCCAGTGAAGAGTCTTGGGCTATGGATGGACCAGAGACTCGCCTGGGGTCACCATGTTAATCGTATTTGCTCGGAAGTTTATTTGGGTCTTCGGACGCTCTATACTCTTTCGGTCTTTCTCCCTGAGAGGAGTCGGGCTGGTCTGGTGCGAGCATTGATTCTTCACCATTTTCTTTATGCGGATGCTGCTATCTACCCCATGCGTGCCCTTGCAATCTTGAAACTGTCTCGTGCTCTTAATACTTGTGTGAGATATGCTTATCTTTTGAATAAGTGGGCACATGTGTCTGCTCTAGCGGATGAGTTTCTATCTTGCACACTATCTAAGTTCTTGAGTTCAGAACTCTGTTTTATTTTTCGCGCTAGACTTGGTTTGATGCCTCCTTACATTGGCGAAAAATTTGATGGGAGTACTAGATCATGGATCAGTCTTCGTCGAAGGCGAACTCAGTGGGATGGAAAAACGGTCTTTTCTAAGGGTGCGGTCATCTGGAATCTGCTTCCATGAGCTCATTCAGGTAAAGGTTACTTGAAAATTTGAGTAAGACCGAGCTGCGTTAGATTATTTAGCTCTTCCCCTTCCTCTTGGTCTTGCTTGTGCTGATGTTTGTTTCCGTGATGCTCTTAGGACTGGTCCTACTGCTCTAGTGTTTCCGCAGTATTAAAAATTTTCTTAGTGTTTTTATGGTTGCAAAGTTTGAAGTTTTGTGGCGTTATCGGCTGTGACTATTCGAACGTCCTCATTCGATCTGGTGAATATCAAGGCTGATTTACTAATGATTGTATTGATGCATGACTTTATTGAGAGTGTTGAATATGCATGGTGTGGTAGTTTTTAATATCTCTTATGACTAAATAGTTTGATTTCTTTTGTACTTATGTTCATTTACTTTGAATAATATTAAGGTATTTGATTGAGTTACCTGATTTAACTACTGTAGATCTATATAACCACCGTTTTAAGGACGCGGTCTCGGTCAGGGTCTTTTAATAAAATAGTTTTGTATTGTATTGTATTGTAAATTAGGTTAACCCTACTTGCCATACAAAACTTTTGTTATTCGCTATATACTTGGTAGCTGCCTGAAAAGCCGGAGAGGTGGAGAGGCCAAATTTTGTACATGGCGTTTTCATAAAAATTGTAACTACAGTTCGGGAATAGGACCAATCAGGAAACTCCTTCGTAGGGTTGTCATACAAAATTTTCGTGTTTTACTATATATTTGGGAACTGCCTTAGAGCGCGTCGGCGTAGAGAGCGACGTCTCTCACGCATATGAATGTGCGTACACTCAACACACACACACACACACACACACACACACACACACACACACACACACACACACACACACACACAGAATGAAAGCATATATATATCATCCAATGACTATTAATACTATTAATACTCGTGCCTAAATACCTTTATTGAACTAGAATAGTAAATCGGAATAATGTAATTCTATATAACTAGTGCTAACTAATAACTTTTGGTATAGGCTAAGATGTTATGTAGAATTGGCTTCTGAAAGGGCCCAAATTCGTATTATGTTAAAGTCCTAGTACTACGGCGTGATTGTAGGTTACATAATTAAACATTTCATTAATGTTAATTGGTATATTGATCAGGAGATGAATGTAAGAATCGCTTGGGAATGCCTATTAATTGTTGTCAATAGATATAAGTTTGCAAAGTAAGCATCCAGTAAGCTTTTAGTCCTCTTCCACTCTCGCGGAGCCTTATCGAGAATTCAGGTCGAATTGGTCCGCCCTTCCGCTCCATTGTGTAGCGTATTCCCAATACGCTACCCCTTTCCTCTCCCTCTGCATGTTCTCGTGTTTTGGTTCCACTACACTCTGTAGACAAACCCCCAACTTTTTCGTTTGTACATTGCTCCACACCCTGTTGACCGTTTCTCTTCATTCCGTTTTTACATGATAGCCAACTGTCTGTTCTTCATAGGTAAGCATGTTTCCCCACCCCACCTTACCCCTCCCTTTTCATCCTACCATATGTTACCCATGGTGACTTTTGGCTCCCATGGTGACTTTTGGCCCACCCTGTATATATTTAATTCGGAAAGTAGGCTTTTGCTACTTTCCCATAAAGCATCTACCCTGAAAAAAAGGAAAAATAATTTATTTAAACAAAGAAATATTTTAATTTGTGCAAAACGCGTACAAATTAGAGCCTTTCATATAAACTCTAAAAAGAAAATAAAAAAAAATATCTATAACTCACAAAGAGAAAAAATCTAACTCGTGTAGAACGCGCACAAATTATAATCTTTCTTACAAAAACTAAAAAGAAAAGAAAAATATGAAACCCTGAAAAATTAATGGAAAGAAAGATAATATTTGGTTCAAACGAAAAATTTTAATTTGCGCAGAGCTTGCACAAATTATAACTTTACGTTCAAATCATGCATTCCGAAACGGTATTTCGCTTAGCTGTAAAACATCACGCGATACCACCACACAATGGATTACAGCAAGCCCTCAGAAAATTTTGCCCCGCAGATATTCTATGGCACTGATTTTGCCTTAAAACAATACACGCACACCCAGACGGAGTCAGCAGCTCCGCTGCCCGAGGATATCTCGGCATTCGATCGAACAAGAAAAATGCTCGTCTGTCGTTGGCTGGAAGCGAAAGTGGCTGCGATGCGGGTAAACTGGTGGAGTCGTGGCAATCGAATTTGGGATTTTGTTGCGTGCGGTGCTTAAACATAAACATTTATTTGTTTGAGTACCCATGCCAAAAGCACGCTGAGCGCTGGGCACATCACAGCGAATTACACAGTAAATACAAACATATCATAGCAAAACTGAACATAAACAATTAAGAGTAGAGTATAGGAGGCTTAGAGCAGCTATAGTAGCATAGAGCAACGTTAGAGCAGCAAAAGAAAAATTATAATTCCATAGCAAACTAAAAAGAATGAAAACAATAGCAAGAATATAAAAATTGTAGTATGATTTGTAGAATGATTTGTGGTATGATATAACATGTTGCCGGAGAATAGATATGTAAGAGTAAATAGAATGGCAACAAGTAACAGAGGGTCTTAGCAGCTAAACAGTATATCTAGTAGAGGCAACCAGTGAACACTGAGCACTTAAGCCTGAACTTAAAATTAAACTTAACTATGTACATCAAACAAAATGAATCACCAATTAGTGTAGGTGACCAAAGAACACTTATGGTTGGACTTGAGATTAAACATAACTCTATACTATCAAACAAAATGGATTACCACTTAGAATGGGCAACCAAAGAACACTTATGGTTGAACTTGGGGCTAAACATAACTATATACATTACTATATACATCAAGCAAAATGAATAACTTGAGATTAGACATAACTATATACTATTAAGCAAAATGAACTACCATTGGTTGAATCACTAGACTAAACATAACTATATACTATCCGACAAAATGAACCACCATTTAGTGTAAGTAACCAAAGAATACTTATGGTTGAGCTTGAGATTAAACATAACCAAATACATTACTATATACATCAAGCAATATGACTTATCTGTTAAGTTTTTACGTTTTACGTTGGTTCTCAAAATGATTTGACATGACTGTGTGATTGTGAGTACTAAGGGAACAACAATATGCAATATGTAACCAAAAAACACTTATGGTTGAACTTGAGATTAAACATAACTACATACTATCGAACAAAATGAGTTACGATATAGTGTAGGTAACCAAAGAATATTTATGGTTGAACTTGAAATTAGACATAACTATATACATTCCCATATACATAAAACAACATGAATCATCTGTTTTACGTTCAACGTTGGTTCTCCAAATGACTTGACTTGACTGTGTGATTGTGAGTACCAATGGCACAACAGCATGCTTTCCACTGAATAAGATATCGTCGAGAGAATCAGAGCTTGAGCCGGTTATTATATTCCTATTAAAATATGATTAAGTGAGTAGATATATCGACATGTAGCAATATTTATGTACGATTTATATAGCAGAAAGCTATCAGGAAACCCCCCTCAAGAACTCAAGAGCCTCCAAAGATTGGTCCCCCGCATGAAAGCACTTTTCCCTCCGTATTGCGAATTAACCATGGGAAGAACAATCCTAAACCTATTCCGCGCACTCCAGTTGAACCGAACAGTCACATAGCTGGGTAATAGGCCATGCTTAGCCTTGAAGATAAACATCAGAGTATTTAGAACATACAGGTTAGCCAGTGAACAGGGGAGAAGCACCTCAATGAGTGGAGATGGAACATGTGCTCTACGCTTAATGCCAAAAATATATCTGGCACAGCCTTAAATGCGCGAACAAGTTTATCAATATTACCACAGGATATTGGAAACAAAACCATAACAGCATAGAAGAAATGTGGTAGGGTTAGAGCTGAGAAGAGTCTTGTGCGAGTGACCTCATCAAAATGTTGGCATAGAGCAGCATAGAGCGAACGCAAGTCATAATATACTCTAGCGCAGATCTTGTTAATTTGAGGCTCCCATGTGGGACCCAGATCCATGAGAAGACCAAGATTAGCGATCGCTCTAGCCGAAAGCGCAATGTTATGTCCCAAAATACACAGGTCAGGCAGTTCAGACATATTAGCGACATTTGAAGTACGTATTGAAACACCATTGCTTGCGTTTTGGATGGATTAAGGGATATAGCCACAGACTCACTGAGACGATTCCTTGGAGCACCATAGTAGATTTGAAGATCATCCACATAGATATGGAATTTTACATCACCCAAGACCGAGGTCACATCATCAATGAAGCGAGTGAACAGGAGAGGAGCCAACACGGCCCCTTGTGGAAATCCATTCACAACTGACCCCATCGATGAGCGAGAGCCATTACAATTAACGATGAATTGTCGGCGACTCAGATAACAATTAATTAAACTACATGCGGACGCATAGAACCCGAAACGAACACTAAGCTTGTCAAGCAGCAACAAGTGCGGGACATAGTCAAAGGCCTTGCTAAAATCCAGCAACACATGGATTACTTTGTGACCATTGTCACAGAGACCCCGAATGCCAGTAGCCACATCAAGAAGAGCAGTGCTGGTCTAGTGACACCTTCTAAAACCAGATTGAAATTTTGACAATAAATTATGTGTGCAAATATGATAGGTAATTTGTTCCGCGATGACGAACTCAAGTACCTTGGAAATGGTTGGCAGTACTGTAATGGGTCTCCAATCAGAGATATCGGAGGGAGAGTTAACTTTAGGAATAGTAGTGATCAGTCCCACTTTCCAGTGATCAGGAAAGTTTTGACGAGGACAGCAGTCTATTAAACAAGTGTTTAAGAATTGGTAAGATAAAGGGCAGAATTAATTTATAAAATTTTAATGGGACGTCATTGTGACCTGTTGCATTAGATTTCATACTACTGAAAGCATTTACTATGTCTATCCGATACGCCGGTGAAGCTAAAAAGATCATTCGCAGTGGATATACCAGAATTTTCAGAAAGCGAGCTAGGAGGATGCAGACTAGCAGAGGACCCATCGTTCGAGGGCGCACGCAGAGCATTGACTGAGCTGTCGCTCACTGCACGAGACAGTAAAACGCTAGGATAGAGATACTCCGCATATTCGTCTGGTTCAAAATCAGGCTGAGCCAATGCTTTGGAGCCCAGGCCAAGATCATTGACCTTTCTCCGGTTAATGACGTTGCCCTCCCTGATACCCCTCCTAGTGTCCTCTCTAAGCTTTGCCCTAATCAAATAGTCGGCCTGTCTACGTAGCTGACGGAATTCATTTAGATTTGTGACTATTTTATTCCTCTTCCATTCCTTATTCGCGAGATCCCGATACCGACACTTCAGCAATATATCAGGATACTTGAAAATGGTGTCTTTGACTGTTCAATTTTTGACAGTTTTGAACGAAACCTGCCTATCAAAAATAGAAAGGAACGTGTCCGACAGATGAAGACCTGCCGCACAAGGGTCAGGATGGCTTAAGACGGGGACCAGTCAGTTCTAGTGAGATCAGCCTGAAGGGCATCATCTTGAATAGCTGAAAGATTTCTAAAGGTTGTCCAAGGATTAGGAGTTTGAGATCTGATGTCAAAGGAAGCAAACAGTAGTTCGTGGTCAGAAATGCCAGGACACTGACCAGAAAAAACCGGGTGAAAATTAGGAAATGAGATTAGTAGATCTAAGATTGTGGACGAAGTAGACCCATGACGCGTGGGGAGACCATTTATGATTGTGAGACCCTTTTCACTCAGGAGATCAAGCAGTTTGCGAGATAACACAGATGAGATTCCAACATCAATATTAAAATCACCGCCTATCAAGACGCCTGAAGAATGACTAGATATACACTCAAGAGCACCAGACAAAAGGGTGAAATTGTTATCCGTGAATGTCGCAGCACATCTGTAAATTGAGACAAGTGTGACCGGCTGAATTCACAAGCTCTACTAAGTGCCTGATGTTGGTAATATTTTTAGTGGTAGACCTAGCATTAAACGATACAATATTAAAATTGTTCGGCGGGAGGAAACGAGATAAGTCAGTTTGAGTTGGAATATTGTAGTGCGGACCCATCGCGATGGTAGGCATCACTGGGGACGATCAGAGAGCTATGAAGGACAGAAACTTGGGGGAGGCGCTGAGCTAGTTCAATCGAGAAGCGATCTGTACGAAGATTATTTGCACATTCAGCCGACCTGTGTAAAATATATACTACTATGTTCCGAGTGTACACCCTCTCCACAAGATTTTGCCTCTTGAGGCGCAGAGCAGAATGAAAAAGATAAAGGTCTTGTGGCAGAAGATCCTCGTTGATATAGATTCTGAACTTAATTCCTCCCGGGTCAATGGAATTTAGTGTGAGACGGTTGGATTTAAGCTGTTTGAGGTACGCTCGAAAGAATGTAAAGCAGTCTTCCTCCTTGAAGAATTTTAAGAAGACTTTGGGTAATGTTGAACTTTGCTGACCAGGTTTGGGCTGATAATGTGAGATACGCTCAACCTTCTCACAAAAGGAGACACCCAAATCAATACTAGCACATATTGCAGGTAGCAAGACGTCCCTGACCCTACTGCACGTCAAAGCACTGGGTAGATTACTTATCAAAAGCGATATTTATTTTTGCGTAGATGCGTGACAGCACACCAAAATTATTTGGGTTAACACCACCTTTGGGAACGGTTGATGTAATAGCATTAATTCTTTCATTCAGACGCTAGAGCTGCTCCTTGATATCCGATTCGGAATTGTCAGAGGGAATTTGAGTCGTTGATGTAATTAGCGAAGAACGCTGACTTGGTTCACACAAAGAGGAGATGGGAAATGAAGTTGGATTTGTAGAGTTAGAAATTACACTAGGAGTAAAGACCGGTGCACTAGCAGACAGCAAAGGACACGCCATTGGCAAGTCACCGACAACTGGATGTGAAGAATTATTATTATTTATATTAGGTCCCTTGAGGCTCCTGTCCTTAATAATGCTAATTAAGTTATTGCCACTGATTATATTGCTCTCACTAGACTTGTCTTTGCTCACACCAATCGAGTACTTTCCAGTGGGACCAACCTCGAAGCTGGATTCATGAGATTTAATTACGGAATAAACAGGTGAAACTGAGTGATCGAAAGATATAGGGAGCAGATTCGCAGTTGATGCTGTAGAGTTTCCACCAAGAACGCAAGAATTATTGTCCGCATATAACGTGCAGTTATTAGGGTAGCAATAAGACGAAGACTTGTTATGTGAAGAGGAGCCACAGACATGTACTGAGTTAGACAATACTGTTCTCTCAGGATCAGATTCAAGCAGCTGGATTACACAGGATTGAGCTAATGAAGCCTGCACCCTAGCGCGCGAAATGAAAAAGGGGCAGGCATAATACGTGATGCCACATCCTGCAGCACAAGCACTGTGTCCACTCAACTTTCCTCTCTTTGGTATACTTCTTAGGGGGGTCACTCTTGGAGTCGCATGTGCCGCACGGGATATCCTTTTACTTGTCAAGTTACTATTGTTAAGTTTATTGTTATTATGCGCACTGATACTACATGAAATATTCTTAGGATTACGTATTTTAGTCTTCCTCTTAGACGAAGTCTTCCTGGCCGCAGTGTTAGGAGGAACGCCTAGACTTAGTTGCTGAGCCAGTCAAAGGACCTGCAAGCCGGGAATGAAGACCAGGCATTCCAAATCAACCAAGTAGGCTCTAAGTAAAACTCAAAGTGTTGGAACTCAAATGTCACCACATGAAATTAACAAAAATAGTTGAGATATCTATCACATGGATCAGTCCCAAAAATGGAATAACAATTAACGATTAGCTTAGAGTTGTATATTGTAAAGATTGCTACAAGTATGAACCCGACCGCTCAAGTTTATCCAAACAAGGAATCACGAAATTCCACAAAACTATAGTTACTATGAGAAACCTCAGATATGGACTATATGACTAACCTAGTCACAACAATACACTGTTATTTTGAGTAGAACTACCACATGGCACTGATCATATATTACTGCTTTTAAACTTAGTTGATAAGGAAAACATTAATTGAATATAAATGTACGATTAACAGAATAAGATTAGTTAAACTCGATGCAATATGATCTCAGTACCAATTGAACATAGTGACCAATGGAAATTGTGATTCTAACGCGCAATGACCAAACTATATACAGTGATTATATAGGCCCCATACATTTAAACAGGGATAATCCGCAGTTACCACTCAGTTTGACCACACAGCCAATGAAGATCATGAGGTTTGAGCACACCAACGTTGATTTAACAAAGCACCACCGCTAATAAATATAAAACACTAAGTCCACAGTCAGGAAAAATCAATCAAGAAGCAAAAGAAATGACCATGAAAATATGTTTAAAGATCATGGAGTTCGAGCCAACTACCATTGATTTATCAATGAACTAACATTATTAAATATAAAACACTAAGTCTATAGTACGGAAAAATCGATTAAGAATTATATAAAAAAAAAAATGACTATGCAAGTATGTTTTAAAACACTGACTCAATTATTGGGGAAAATCAATTAAGAATCATATAGAATTACTATAGAATTATGTTACAAGAATATTAATTAAACTAAGTTAGAAATTATCACGCAGTTTTGTTCCACTATTGCAGATCCTGTGCAAAGCACCTCATAGAATACTTAAATTATCTGTTAAGCCAGATATTTTCTTCAACACAGAGTTCGTCCTCATACAGTCACGATTAATGATTACAGGTGCGATACTATGCCACCCAGTTTTAGTATGTACCGGGAGTATCGAAGTGTCCAGTAGAAGCTTCACGTCCCAAGTACTAGTTTATGGTACAGATTCACCAAGAGTGCTCCACTAATGCTGATTAAAAGCAAAGCCACTCAAAAAGAATGCTCCTAGATCTGAGGCAGCCAAGATCGTATTTGGACCACGAACGTTGTAGCCTCTCAAACATATTATCTGTTAAGATAAATAAATAATTTTCTCTTCATACAATCACGAAGTAAAATCCAACAGGCCAAATGAAATCTAAATTTCTAAAATTCAGACCAAGCAGCAAGATGGCGACACATATGACGCCCGCGTGAAAAACTTATTTTTCATACAAATTTAAAATAATGATCCGAGCAACCGAAATTTTGATTGTCAAAGATAGATATCACTCCAATAATAAAACTAGCCAGTAATTTAAACCAAAAACTCAATAGAGCCCTATTAAATGAAATTAATTACTCGGAGCTCTGAAAGAAGTCACATGACAGGTTTCGATATAGCGGTATCCAACCACAGCGGTATCCAGCTTGAGATAAATCGTGAAATCTTGATTGTAGTTTTTCTTTTACCTGCAATTGGAGTGTCGCCAAGTTTTGCCGTCCAGATCTTTCCTGCTGCAAATATAAGGAAATTTTATCATTATTCGGAAAATTCTATAGTTTTGTAAAAGTGCCTTAGAATATAGAGAGTACAAGAAGTGTAATAAGCCAAATTTGTCATAGTCAAATTCTGGTTGTGTTAGTATCTGTTGCCGCTGTAGTGAATGCTCAGTACAGCCGTCTAGTAAAATCAATATAGAGAGCGGAGCAACAAGATATATGGTTGAAAATATTACGTTTGCTCCCATCGAAAATTTTCTTATTTGCTGTCACTACACCTATACACCCTGAGAGTTTCTCAGCTGTCATAAACGTAAACAAATGTCGGTGGATGAAGGAATCTTTCGATATTTCAACGTTTTGGTTATGTATTTTTAATTAAATTAAATATAAAAATGTGTGTAAAGTACACAAAATAATATTTTATAACTACACATGCCTAAAAAGTGATTTTCCACGTCGTACCTTGGTGTTGTTGTGGCAATTTTTTATCGAACACTTCATTCCGAAAATACATGAACATCACTTAGAAATTTATCACTATAATATCAACAGATAATTACTTACACTATTTACTTTCTTTAGCACTACTGTTAAATAAAATATCTTTCACTTTTCACAAGTTTTAAATTAAATTTAAATTGTTGCAAATTATGAAACTTCGTTTGACAGCTGTAAATACATTTGTCTCTTTCTTCAATATACTGCTGACCTACTTCACGGGACCTGAAAAAATCCACGCTCATGCACACGATTTTTACAGGTATCAACACTTCCTGTTGTCTCTATATTCTAAGAAAAGTGCTCACCTGACTGAATTGTAAGTGTCAGTGACCTCATTTCCTCCTGAAAATATAGGGAAATTTTATTTATTATTCAGAAAAATCTGGATTTTTGTGAAAAGTGCTCACTTGACTGGATTGGAAGTGTCAGTGAACTCATTTCCTGTTGAAAATATAAGGAAATTTTATTATTATTCGGGAAATTCTATATTTTTGTGGAAAGTGCTGGATTTGAATTGTCGATGAATACATTTCTTTGCTGTACATATAAGAAGATTGTAGTGTCGTCGAAATCATTTCCGTCTGAAAATATATGGAAATTTTAGTCAGTATTCAGAAAATTCTCTACATTTGTGAAAATATATTAAGATTTAGTTATTATTCGGAAAATTCTGTTCTTAGAGGATAGCGCTTACCCGATTTAATTTGAAGTGTCATCGAGATCATTTCCGCCTCCAAACATAGGAAATGCATGTTATTCTTCGGAAGATTCTATAGTTTTGTAAAAGCGCTCACCTGACGGGTATTGGATTTGTCACTCATTTCCTGCTGAAAAGATAAAATAAATTTTATTATTATTCGAAAAATGCTATATTTTTTTTTTGTGAAAACTGCTCACCTGACTGGATTTAATGTGTCAGACATTTCCTGCTGAAATTATAAGGAAATTTTGTTATTAATCGGAAAATCAAATTTTTTGTGAAAAGTGCTCACCTGACTGGAGTAGAGTGTCCGTGAACTCATGTCCTGCTGTAAATATAAGGAAATCTTATTATTGTTCGGAAAAATTCAAATCAAGTCCAAGGTGTTTATGAATCCTCTAGGCGTGTACTCGCGATGGACGAAAGAGGATACGTTAAAGTCTGGTTAATTGAAGAGCAATGATTAATACTCGCCTATTGAACGTTTACACTCCTGCTGATGCGGAGCAGACAGATAGATTGTAGTGTTTGGTACACAAAGAAGAGAAAAGTGTATAATGTAATATAAAATATAAAAAAAAGAAAAGAAAAAAAATAAATAAATAAAGAAAAAAAGAGGCCAATGAGCCTAATCGATCAAACAGAATGAAATATCTATGCCACAAGCGTCGACCAGGTGATAGTAGCGGCAACCACGGAGTATAAAAGGGGGTACCCTCATCATTTTCTACTCAGCCAGCGAGGGATTCCACTCCAATAAACAGCATTTAACAAGGTTCGCATGATTAAGTAAGTCCAGAATTTTTCTTCCAATTGTTTTACTTATTTAGATTCGATATGCATTTCTTTTATATTCACGTTTTCTTTCCTTACTAATTACGACCATAACTGATTCTCAGCTTTTCGTGAGTAGCCTCGTGTTCTGTCTTGCTGATTAATTAAAACATGTCCGATTACTCTAATAATTACTGATTTATTATGATGTCAAGATTAGATTACAATATGCAGCTTGATCACACCGAGACAACAACTTGACAGCCAAGACATTGCTGGGTTTACATGACTGCTTAAATTAGTGTCAGTTCTGGGGTTGTACTATTGTTCTTAAGTTATTAATAGTGCTTCTTAATCTTAATGTTATATGCAACACTCTTCCCCCAACTGATCTTGATGTACTGTACAGTATTTGATTGACTTACTCTATGTAATAATAAGGTAACTCAATAAGAATGATAATCAACGCAAATTCATTTATGACTTATTTTACTTCATTATGTTCTTATTCATGCTAGCTATGATACTCTATCAATTTATTTGCGGTATTAGAGTTCCTTTAACACAATTCAATTCAATTTTTTTTTCTTTACATTTTCTAAGTTCAATGATAGATAGATAAATCCTGAAGTTCGAAATTGGATTCAACTTAATTCAATTGTTAATTTTAAATCTGTCTACTGGTTTTCTATCTCTCAATGGATATCTCCTATCTTCTTTCTCTTCACTAAGCTCTGAATTTTGACTATTGTTGTTATTCTTAAATTGACTATTTTGCAAACAATCATTTGTTTTTTTATTGTCGTCCGAGTTGAAACCATTATTGTTAGTGTTATTTTGCTCACTGTGATCACCAGTGCTGGAACTTGCTGGGTTGTTATTATTAGCAAGCATCTTAGACTGAATAAAAATATCGGTATCGCTTTCCTTAAGCAATTCCTTATCGGCCTTACAACCAATTAACTGATCAATATGTCTTTTTACTAGCTCACCATTGTGCAAAATTACATTATACGTCACGGGCCCTAATATCTGTCTTATCTTACCTTGAGTCCATTTACTGTCTTTATTTCGGTAGTCTCGGACTAACACTGCATCTCCGATGTCGAGAGTTCTCTCTACGTTCTTTCCTATTTTTTGTTTTTCTTGTTCTTTCCTGTCTTCAACATCTTTCTTTAGATTGGGTCTTAATAAATCAAACCTGGTTTTTAAGTGTCTCTTCATTAGTAGCATACTCGGGGTATCTTTAGTCGTTGTATGTATCGACATTCTATAATCGAATAAAAATCTGTTTAATGCATCCTCAATGTTTCTTTCATTAGGTTTTACTTTTCGTAAAAAATTTTTTATGATTTTTACAGCGCTTTCCGCCTGACCATTGGTCTGCGGATGATATGGTGGCGATCTAGAGTGGGATATACCATTTATATCCAAAAATTCCTTGAATTCCTTTGAACTGAACGGAGGACCATTATCAGTTACTATATGGTCCGGTAGTCCGAATCGTGCAAATGTTTCTCTCAACCTTCTGATTGTATGAATGCCCGCTGTGGATGGAACTA
The DNA here is from genome assembly GCA_963924295.1 of Dioctria rufipes. Lineage (NCBI taxonomy): Eukaryota > Metazoa > Arthropoda > Insecta > Diptera > Asilidae > Dioctria > Dioctria rufipes. The sequence goes on from OZ002740.1 coordinate 105,129,071, forward strand.
AAAAAACTTCGATCCACTTTGAGTAGGCGTCTTCTAGTACTAGTAAGATTTTAGATTCCCAAGGACCCAAAAAGTCTAAATGGATTCTTCTCCAAGGTGCTTCAGGCATCTCCCACGGATGTGTTCTTACCCTGGCTGGATTTTGTCTCTGTTTAAGACAACTCTCGCAATTATTGGCTATTGACTCGACGTCAGACTCGAGTGACGGCCACCAGAAGTAGCTACGGGCGATTGATTTCATTTTTACTATGCCTAGATGGTTGTAGTGCAATTCACTCAAGACTGGCTCCCTCAACGCTTTAGGCACTACTACTCTGTAGCCCCACATTATAACACCTTGTTCTGTGGTTAGTTGCTCTTGTTTTCTTTTGTACGGACTTATCTCATTGCTCACCTCATCTGGCCAACCATGTCGAATATAATTTGATACCCTTATCAATGTGGAATCCAATAAAGTGGCTCTTTTCACTGTGTACGCATTTAATATTCTATTCTCTTCTAATAAATTTAAATATGAAATTTCAGACTCTATCTCTTCATTTACACCTAATGTTTCAGACGCCAATGGCATTCGGGATAGACCATCGGCATTAGCGTTGTTCATGGATTTCACAAATGCTAAATTGAAATCGTACCCAGATAGGAACAGAGCATATCTTTGGAGTCGACTTGCTGCCATTACTGGAAGCCCCTTTTTTGGCCCAAATATACTTATCAGTGGTTTGCAATCAGTTTTTATTGTGAACTTTTTACCCCATAGAAACTGATTAAACTTAATTACGCCAAATACAATAGCCAATGCCTCTTTATCTACTTGACTGTAGTTACGCTCTGCTCTTGTTAGCGATCTTGATGCAAATGCTATGGGTTTCTCTAAGCCACTGGATATAGGATGCGACATCACTGCTCCTAATCCGTATGCGGAAGCGTCACAGGCCAGAACTATAGGTTTATTTGGATCGTAATGGACTAAAACATTGTCAGAGACAATCATCGTTTTGATTTTCTTCATAGCTTTTATGCATGCTGCATCAAACTTCCACTTTACATTTTTATTTAGCAATCTTAATAAAGGCGCTTCTGTTGCGGATAACTTAGGTAAAAACTTTCTATAAAAATTTACTAAACCTAAGAAAGCTTGCAATTCAGTGATATTTCGAGGCACTGGAGCGTTTATAATCGCTTCAATTTTTTTCTGACTTGGCCTGATACCTTCATTACTTATAGTGTATCCTAAAAAGTTTACCGTATCTTTAAAAAAGGAGCATTTATTTTGTTGTACTGTTAGGCCTAAAGTTTTAAAAACGTCACACACTTCAATTAACGTCGCCTTATGTTCATTCTCGTTTTCCCCGAAAACTAACACTTCGTCAAAGTAAACTCGCGCATTTCTTATGTGTCGTAGTTTTGAACTGATTCTATTCTGAAATATACCGGGAGCTGCGCTTATCCCATAAGGAACCCTATTGTAAACAAAAACACCTAAGTGTGTACTAATTGCTACCAATTCCCTGGATTGCTCATCTAAAGGCATTTGTTGATATGCCTGGCTTAGGTCTAGTACACTAAATTTTCCTCCGGTTTTAATACCTGACAGCAGCTCTTCAATTCTTGGTATCGGGCTTCTCTCGATTTCCAAATATGGATTAACTGAGATGCGATAATCTCCACAAATGCGAACATCTCCGTTAGGCTTGAGAACAGGCACGATAGGAGTACCCCACTGACTATAATTCACTTTAGAGATAATCCCCTCAGATTGCAATCGTTTTAATTCATTGCTAACCTTTTCTACAAGCGAAAGTGGCAAAGGCCTCGGCTGACAAAATTTTGGCTTTGTATTATCTTTAACACGGAGCTTTATTGGTAGGTCTCGTAATGTACCTAGTTTATCATTAAACACTTCAGGATACTGCTGACAAATTTCTGCAATTCTCACTTTGATAGGCACTGTTTCTAAATTATTTATTGAAATCCCCAACTCCATGATCCAATCACGCCCGATTAATGATTGACCTCGCCCTCCAACTATATGTAATTTGCACAATGACATTTTGCTACTAAGTTTTACTAATACTTTGATATAACCAAGAGGTTTGATGTACTCACCAGTATATGATCGTAACAGAATGTCACTCTTATATAGCGGCAATTGCTTAAAGTTTTTACGGTATACCTCTTCCGAAATGAGCGAAATCCCAGCACCAGTGTCAATTTCCATTTCCAATTTAACATCTTGAACAAACAATTTAAGAGTAAATGGTTTCATTTCGTTTACATGAGAATCTATACTTACTTTATCTTGTGTACTGTTTTCTACCAACTTATACTTATACCTGCTTTTTTGCAACGTAAACAAATTAACTGCTTTTTCGACTAAATCATCTCTGCAATCATTAACTTCATCGGTTGATTCTCGTAGTTGACAGACAGACCTTTGTCTACATACCTTCTGCAGATGTCCTCTTCTTCCACAGGCTCGGCATTTGTAGTCTTTGTATCGGCACTGGTGCGCTTTGTGGTTATGATGCCCACAGCACCAACAGATTAACGTTGTACCTTGCTTTACAGCTGCACTTCTGCTGCCTTTCTCATATTCGGTTATTTCGTTGCATTTATTGTGTGGCTGCTTGGCTTTCAGCTTTCTTATCAAATGCTGTTTCTGACTGCTTTTTACGTAATGCAATTCCTCTTTTCTTTGATGCTTTCCTCTCAGCTCTACCTCCAGTTGCTCAATGCCTAACGCGATTTCTGCAACCTTTTCAAATGTTAATTTTTCGTCTCTTTCAAACCGTACTTTTCTCCTCGCTTCATTACTGCGAATTCCACATATAATTCTGTCTCTTAATCGTTCCTGCAATGCGCTTCCAAATTTGCAGTGTGTTGCTAATTTTTTGAGTTCTACCATATATTCAGCTATGGTTTCACCTTCTTTTTGGTCCCTCTTTGCGAACTTCTCCCTTTCCGAGATGAAATATGGTTCAGGAGACAAATGATCCTTTAAAAGCTTAATTATCTCCTCATACTTTTTAGTACTGGGTAACTCGGGTGCACATAAATCCTTTAGCGACTTATAGGGCTTTGGTCCTATCTTCATCGGCCTCATCGAATTGACCAATGCTTCCAATCAATCTGGACATTTTCTTTTCTTTATTTTTGCGAAGACTTTCTTCCTTTGATATCCGTATTTCTATTAAATCCTATTTTTCTCCTCGTCGCCAGTTTGTTCTGTCTTGCTGATTAATTAAAACATGTCCGATTACTCTAATAATTACTGATTTATTATGATGTCAAGATTAGATTACAATATGCAGCTTGATCACACCGAGACAACAACTTGACAGCCAAGACATTGCTGGGTTTACATGACTGCTTAAATTAGTGTCAGTTCTGGGGTTGTACTATTGTTCTTAAGTTATTAATAGTGCTTCTTAATCTTAATGTTATATGCAACACCTCGTACTACTTTTTCTTGTTTTATTTTGGTTTCTTTCATTAGTTATCAGTGATAGTCATAATTAAGTAAGCTCCAGTTAGAATCTACTCCTTAATATTAAGCCAGCTAGTAGGACATTATCCTACCTTTACCATATACGCTAAGTAAGTAAGTGTAATAAGTTTGAAGTTTGAATCAAGTAAGAATATGTGGAGTTGAAAGTTCTAAAGGAAATTAAAAAAAAAAACAATGGAAATCTAATTGAATGCGTATCCGGCTTTTGATTCATCCCCGACTTGGCTCTTCACATTTCTCCATCCGGCAAAAGAACAGGTACACATATGATTCGAAAAGAGGAAATTATGGAGATGAGCAGTTAGGCCTTATTTCGTGAAGGATGGAAGATGGTAGATTGCGTGGGGGGTATCATAACGTAACACACACACACTCTTCAATGGGGCTAAGCAAATAGGTAAGGCTTCGGAGGCTTAGCCATGGTGGATGGGGGCGATTGGGCCCAAACAATCCGCGAAGCTGGAGTTCTAATTTAATCCGGAGCTCCCTCTCGCTCTCCTCTTCTTCATTCCTCTCGCCGGCGTTGAAGAACTCTCCGGGTGGATTAAACATTGTTCGGTGGTGTTGAGATCTTCCGTTTTTTTTGTAGCATTGAATTAAATAAATTTTCTTCCTTCTGGGTTTCTAGGTATCACCAGGAGGAGGAAAGCACCATAGATCTCTTTTTTGTCTATCTGTCCGTCTGCAGTCCCATCTATAATATTGTATTAGTCCATCCGCCTGTCTGGTAAATCATCACGATGATTATTTGTGCACAGTTAACAAGCCTTAAGGGATATGGGTGGCAAGAACCACCCTAAGCCGGCTGATCGCTAGCGGCGTATTCACTGTGCAGCCATCCACTCTAGTCATGCGATGATTTTGCAGCTGGGGGTGCCAGATGCAGCGCCTGTCTATATTCAGGAAAGTGAATGTAGGCAGAGCTGTCAATTGACACGCTCTTCGCTACAAATGCCGCACAAATATTTGGCTTTAGATTTTTTTGCTTTAAAATCTTAATTTTGATATTTCTTGTCGCTCATTTGTTTTACAAATGGTGCCCACGTTGGATGGTCAAGCTTCTTTTGACTAAAGTGCAATGACTATTTCAATAACAATTTCTGCTCGCCCATTTGTTACAAATGGCGCCCAAAACTTTGGTTTATTTTATGGGATTTATTCAAGCTTAACTTGTTTGCAAGATAATCTCTTTCGCTTAAGCATTTTTTCGATTGCGTAATCATCTTTTTATTCCTTTCGTTGAGATTGATGTAAGCTTATCTGTTCGAAGTCTTGACATCTAGATCTTTCTTTTTCGTATAAAAATCTTCCTACCTAAAATTAAATCTTTCCGAATCGGTAATGACGTCCAAAGATTTCGTTTGAATTCAAATGGGTTTAAATGAGGATTTTATTTTTCTACTAGCATGCCAACTTCATGGAAGCTACAATGTGTGCGCAGACGTTGATTGCCTCACCAGATACATGTGGCTGTATCTACGTAGAACTCCCTGTGTTTCTGTAAAGCGCGTTGCTTTCATGATAGCTCCTCTTGGCTCTCGTTACGATTGGTTCCTTTATCGTTGTTGGGGCAGTCGGTAATGGTCTTCGCTGCATGTTTGATAGCTCAATCAGCTTTCGGTCAAGCCAAATTAATTTCATCCTTAAATTCAATAGTTTCTTTTCCTAAGCGGTCGTCTCTTTGGTGGCAAACGAGGTTTGTGCCCGATGCGTACCATATTTGAAGCCAAACTTCGGCTCGGGGGCAACGAAGCGATGATCACTTGACAGTGTATCTGCATGACGAGCTGGTAAGCTGACCCAATCCTGGCAAGTTGATGAACGATGTTCATTTTAGATTCCTGTCCTTGTTTGGGCCATGCTGTCGGCTTATTGATGCCAGTGTTCAATGTAGCACTAGAATTTTCAAACCCTCCTTCCCTTATTATGTAATTTTATTATTCCCTTCTGATGTTCCCTAAGGTGAAGTGTGAGATGTTCATTCTTCGGTGGTCAGTCAGCGTTGTATGCGATGCATACCTCATTGAAATTAGTTCCGTTCACATCTGCTGGTTCCAGGGAGAAGTCAGTACTTTATTCTATTTTGCGTGGTTCTGGTTTTGATATCGTTTAGCTATCGGCATTGTATTCGAATTTTTTGTTGCTTTTAAGTTATGGTGGTTCTTCAGTCATGGTTGACATATGTATATATGTTTTGGGTTTATCGAACTCCTTACAATTGGCTACTGCTTCTCTCCTGAGTACCGGCAGCCACTGACAATTCACTTCCTCCTTTTATCTCGATTTCACTTTCCTGTCAAGTTGATCGACGATGTCCATCTGTTCTTGATCTCTTTTTGTCCTTGGCAAGAGAGTGTTTGTCGTGTTCATTCTAATATGTAGCGGCAGCCTTCAGGGCCAAGTCCACATCCTTTATTATCTTCAAAAAATTGTTTTTTGTAGCAAGAATGACCGAAAGTTCATCGAACTCTACGTCGACACGATGGAGAGTGAGAGACAATGGAGATGGAGAGAGATGGAGTGAAGAGAGATGGAGTGGAGAGAGAGAGAGAGAGAGAGAGAGAGAGAGAGAGAGAGAGAGCGTGAGAGAGAGAGAGAGAGAGAGAGATCTTCTTTATCTTCTTCAGCAAGGGCTGAAATGTAATAACATCTTTGATTTTTTTGCTGTGTGTGGCATGTGTGTCGTCCGTGTCGATCCGTCATGTCGACACCCTTCGTACGTAATTAATTGAAATATTTTTATATAATATATAAACATTCCTCCTTGGTTTTTTCGTAAAAATAAATATAAATACAATATATAAATATTCCAGAGAACGTGAAATTGAATTTTGTTTTTCTTCATTTCATTCGTACGTATTCCTTCGTGGTAAGGTCAAATATTTTTTTTATATGAGTCAGTAGGTCATTATTAGTGGCTTAGTAACTGTCAATTTTAGATCACAGGCGACTAAAGGTTATTTTTCCCACACGTATTTGAATTAGCATTATTGAAGTAACTATATATCCAGTAGTCGTACATTAAATCTAGTGTTAGTGGCGTAATAACTACCAGCACCAGGTTGCTTAAAGGTCGGCTCACATTGTTTCCTTTTTATTATCACCATCACCTACCATCGCACCGTTGGTGAAGATGGATTCTTCTTTTCTATCGCCGGACGAACTGTAAATCGAACTCGCTGTCCGCAATGTTAGATCTAATGACCCTAACGCCCGTCGCAAGCTCATGGAAGATCAGAGCTAAGCAGAATCCCTTTTAGGTCACAAATAAAAATCCATCTCGGGAACTGGATTATTTAACCATTCGAGTGAACGCTTTGAGTCGTGACAGTCCGATCCCATCCGAACTAGAGAAGACCGTACGCTGTGTATTAGCCAGGTACACCATGTACTCCACCGAGCACGTCGGCTGTATAATACATCTCCCTCTGTCCAGTCCGAAGCACAGTATTATGTCCGGACCTTGGAGGATTTCCTGAGTCGTGTAGACTCCAGTCTTTCGGCGCAGCTTACGCTAGTGTTTTCCGCCGAAGGCGCTTGCAGTTTAACTCTCCCAGCTCCTATGAGTTGCGCAGATAGTCGAGGTCCAAAAACGATGACGGGTGCCAAGCTGAAAATAGTTGCGACAACTGGAAGTACCTCCCTGAGCACACTAAAACCCAGCTCGAAGAGCTTCTACTTCAATCCCGACGTGTCGTACTTGGATGTACCAATATGCGAAGTCCCGAATGAACAGCCAACAGACATACCTCTCTTTCCACACGCCCAGCTGAACTACTTCCTGGAATCCTTCCACTGCCGAGACATGGCAATACTGAGTCTCGTGTACCACCATTTCCTGGTTTTCCTGGTTCTGTCGCCTCCTCTCTTAACATTTCAAGCCATCTCGACAGCCAGAGGCGAAATATCGTAGCAGCGTATCCCACAATCCTGTTTTCCGGAACCCTGGTCTCGAAAAAGCTGCAGCTGCACCTTCTCAGACGAAATTACACCAATCACCACCTAGGATATAGATCTTGCTTCGTGTCGTCTCTGTGTATCCCCGTCTGCTCCGGGATCCTTCCTCATACCTATGAGCCTCCGCAGAGTTAAAAGACTTCCATTGCCGAAACAGTTGTATCTGTCGAAGAAGATTTCTTATGCCGCTGTCTACATTCAGGGACAAAAGAAACGAGGCTTATTGGACAGCGGTGCAAATGTGAGCGTGCTCGGAGCTGGAGCGGAGAGTTTCCTAGGTCACTTAGTGTTCCCATTCAACTCAATACCATCTTCGATTTCAACCACTGATGGGCGGCAGCAAAAGGTGCTGGACCATACATGAGTCCTCATAATATATGACGAAAGATACGTATGATCAGACTACGCATAGTCCCCACCCTTCAGCAGCCATTGTACCTCGGAATTGACTTTTGGAGAGCGTTTGGTTTAAAACCAGTCATGGTTAGTGAGCTTCATTCCTTGCCAAAAACCTCTCTTCTTTTTTGCCACAGCACGACCTTTCAGAATTTTACTCGCAGCGTTTTCAGAGGGTGATCACATCCTTTCTGTTATTCATTTAGCAGGGCTTGCGTCTTACCACCCTAGTAGAACATGAGGTAGACATTGACCTGGCGAAACCGGCGATGTAAAAATCTTTATATGATGAACTTGATCGAATGCTGTCGCTAGGAGTCGTTGAGGGAAGTCAAAGTTCTGGTCAGTGACTTTGATTAAGAAGGCTAACGGTAAAGCGCGCTTCTGCCTGGACGCCCGAAAATTGAATTCCGTAACAGTCGCAGATGCCTTTCCGTTACGTCTAATAGATGGGTTCCTCACTAGACTACAAGAAACAAAATTTATCTCCGCTTTAGCCTTAAAAGATGCGGTCTGGCAAATTCCGCTCGCTGTGGGATCGAGAGATAAAACTGTTTTCGCTGTACCGGGAAGACCCCTATACCAATTCAAGGTGCTTCCATTTGGTCTTTGCAGCGCTCCACAAACAATGTGCAAGCTGATGTGCAAAGTCATCCCTCACCAACTGCATGGCCGAGTGTATGTCTACCCAGACGACTTACTCATTATTTCCTCCAGGTTTGACAAGCATCAGGGGCTCTTGGCGAAAGTCGCCGCATTCCTTTGCGCCGGCGGCCTGACGATCAACGTGGAGAAGCAAGTTTTGTATGGGGACAGTCAGATACCTCGGCTTTGTAGTTGGGAATGGTTGCTTGCGAGCAGATCCCGAAAAGGTCACCGCTATTCAGAGCTTGCCAAGCCCAACTACTGTCAAAAAAATACCAAGTTTCCTCGGAGTGTGTGGCTGGTATAGGAGGTTCATCTCACAATTTCATACCATCGCTGGTCCTCTGACAGATCTTTTAAAAAACGAACAAGCTGAACTGGGATTTCAACAGTTAAAACAGTGTCTAATTACCGCACCAGTGCTCACGAACCCTCACTTCTCCAAACCCTTTTTCATTCAGTGCGACGCCAGCACTACAGAAGTTGGAAGTGTTTTGTTTCAGCGTTATGTGGATGGGGATGAGCATCCCATCGCTAATATATCACAGAAGCTGAACTCTGCCGACCGCAACTACAGCATATCCGAGTTACAGTGTTTGGCCGCAATATTAAATATCAAAATGTTTAGGCCTTATGTGGATGGACTGCAGTTTATGGTCATTACCGAGAAAGCTAGCCCCAAATGGCTCATGGACCAAAGGGATCTATGTGGCAGGTTGGCTCGTTGGAGCCTTAAAATATAGGCCTTCAAATTTCACATTGAATACCAAAAAGGCAAGGACGATGTTGTGGCCGATTCTCTTCTAAGGCTCATCATAGGAGTGTGCAGTTACCTTGGAAAGCATTGCTGCATTAATTAAATCAACCGAAAATTCTATATTAAGAGAACTGTCTGTTAAAATTGGACAAAAACTAGACGAATTTACATCTAAAATAAATCTACAAGTTGATGCCAACAGAAGTGCTATCGATGATTTAAAAAAAAAACATCTGCTGTTGATCATCGGGTCGACTCCTTAGAAAAAAAAAATTCTTGCATATGACGTTATCATCACCGGAATACCAATGCTACGTCTTGAAAACTCTTCTTCTATTATTTAATCGCTTATTGACGCCATTAAATGTTCGGTTCAGCAGCAGCCGTCCAACTTCAGGCCGCGCATATCACATAATAACAAAAATAGGTTGCCAATAATTATTTTTAAATTTCTCAGTCTAACTGATAAAATTTCCTTCATCAGCAGTATAAAGAAAGCAAAACCGAAGCTGACTGATATTGGTCTTACTGGGAATACGCCGCTGAGAGTCTTACTAAAGCTAACAGAAATATTTTTGCAAATGCTATGCAACTGAAAAGAAATGGTAAACTTTCTTCTGTCTTCACAAAGTTTGGAACTGTTTTTATAAAGAAAAATGGTGATAATGACAGTATTAAAATGTTGAGTGTAAACGATCTAAGATCCATTTAATTATACATATTACACCCTATCATTGTTTAGCTCGTAGCATTGCATTGACCTGTTGTAGATTTATATTCGAAAACTAATTTTGTTGAATTAGATGCTTATTATTGTTCACAGTATAGACATTATGATTTTATTTAGACTTGAATTATTATTATGTTTTACTTTATTTTCCTCCTTCTATTTTTAGTTTTGTTTCAGTTAATTTTTTCAGATGATACTATTTTTTCTATTGTATTGGATTGGCATGTTTATTTATTTTTGTTCTTTCAGTTTGTAGTTGTGGGTATTTTCAAGTGGTATGATACGTTTTAGTGGTGTTGCATGTACCGACAACATAAATGAGCAGGAACTGATCTTCTGGTTTCATTAGTTATCATAATAAGAACTTTAATGTCTGTCATATTCATGCTAGGAGTTTGCGATCATCTTTTGAAGAGTTTACATACATTTTTATGAAAAGTGGCTTTGATACTATATGTATTTCTGAAACGTGGTTACACCCCAGTATTAGTTACTGTGAGTTTGATTTTCCTGTGTTTTCCTTGTTTAGTAATGACAGGCAGTATGCTGCAGGTGAAGGTGTTGCTATTTATTTAAGAAATAAGCATAAATTAGTTGTGAATCTAATAGCCTTTTCTGAGGCCCTGAGTATTTGATCACTGAAGTAGCTTCCAACACTACTAAAATATTACTCGCATGTGTATACAAAGCTCATTCAACTTATCAAACCAATATTATCTGCGGTGCTTTCAACATAAATATGCTAAAGAAAGATTCACTGCAGGATAATTTTATTTTCAAATTAAAAGCATTGAACCTCAACATAATCAATACTCTTCCAACTCGTATTCACCAAAATGGTGAAACTCTGTTGGACCTTTTTATATCTGATAGTTTGGACTTAGTTGCCTCGCAGTCTACAGTAGCTCTTCCTGGTATATCGGATCACTTTGCAGTTCTTGTTTCGTTTGCGATTGAGTTTTTGAAAACTCCCACAAATAACACTTTTTTTTATAGAAGTTATACATAGTACACTCAGAAAAAAAAACTTTTTAGACCGAAGAAAAATTACATTAAAATTAAAGAAAAATTGCTTTATTATCGAGCCAATGTAAATTTTCTCTATTTTAAACTCACCAGTTTCTTAGTTTTTAAAGAGAAAAAAAAAGTACTTTGGAATGAAAGATATTTTTTTCTGCAACTATGTGAAAGATTTTTTTTAAAACAAACAAAGACTTTTACGAACAAAAAAGTGTGTATCTTAGATTATATGACAGTTTTCAGTAATTTAATGAAAAATATTTTTACCCAAAAAAAGCAGTTAATTTAATTTAAAGATAAATTTCCCAAAATAAAGAACTCGTTTTCTTAACTCAAAGAAAATTGATTTTCAAATTAAAACTGACGCTTCAAAATATACTTGAAGCAAAGCCTGATTTCTTGCAACTAAAATTCTATTTTCATAAGAATGAAAGATAGTATACTTTATAAAGTATATACAGGGTATCCCGTAAGTCGACGTCAAGCCGGAACCGGGTGATAGACCAAATCGTAATAGTTACCAGAAAAATATAAAAAAAAAATCTAAGTCATGTATTTTTCAAATTATAGGCATTTCTTTTGTTTTCGAGAAAATGCACACCTTGTGATGGTTTTTTCGCTCCTGTTGCTACAAATCTTTACTTTTTTTCAATTTCATTTTTCTTATGTAATCCCGAATAGTGCTTATGCAACCTGTTGCTTTAAGTTCTAAGCCAACTGCTCCAGCTTGGAAGAAAATATGTCACATTTTGCCGAATTAACAATATAAAATTAATAATTCGTTGAACTTTAACTGACTGTACTGAAAAAAAAAAATGTACTACGCCAGTCTGGCAAGTAACTTTAAAAGTTGACGCATTTAATAAGGATTCTAAAATGGTACAATACTTGCTACATTATTTCTTAGATTACGGAAAAAATTTATTTTTCTTCAAGAAACCCAGTTTCGAAAGATTTCTTTTCACCTACTAAAATTGATTCTAGTGTACCCAAAGCTTGCCTTAAGAGCGTAACTTTAAGATTCTAGCTTGAGTGAGACGGAGAGTCATTCCATGAAGTGTGAGTGAGACTGATAGTGACGCTTTCAAGTTAGAGATGTTAACTTTTTATTAAATTTAGGACAAATTTTCCTTAATTTTAAAATTAAACACCAATTATTTGGATGCTACGATTTATTATTTACAAAAGATGTTCGAACTGCCTTTCTTCAGCTTCAATACAAGCTCGACATCTTCTTAAAAAAATCGGGTTATCAGACGGGCAATTCTTCCGTTGTTGACAAATTCAACTGCTTCCGTAATTCTTTGCCGAAGCTCAGCTAAATTTTCAATTGACTTCTTATAAACTTTCTCTTTTACTGCTCCCTCTAATGGATTTAGATCAGGTGAATGGGCTGGCCACGAGATGGTACCAGACAGCCCTATCCATCTGTTCGGATATCTTTCATTGAGATATTCTCTAACTGAAAGGGTATAGTGCGCTGGGCAGCCGTCTTGCTGATACAACATCTCTCTCTAATTACTTAGTGGTATGTCATCCAGTAAATTAGGTTAATTGTTTTTGCAAAAAATCTAAATAAACTTCAGCATTAAAGACCTCTGGCAACTCAAAAGGTCCTATGACTTTTCCGTTTAAAATTCCAGTCCACATGATTATTTTAAAACGATATTGAGATCTATTTTGTCTCATTAAATTCCGATTCTTTACGTGTCACTCGTGTAAGTTGTTCATGTAACCGTCTTTTTATACCCTAGATGAAATCTATATTATACCCTAGATGAAATCTATAGGGTATACTAAGTTTGTCAAAATGGATTGGACACCCATTCATAATAAAGGGTTTTCCAATAAGAGGTGTTATTTTGATATTCAAAGAAAAATGCCATTTTTTGACATAAATGATCGGATCTTTATTTCATTATAAAGAGGAAGGTATGCCGTTAATAATGGAACATAACACCAGCCAAATGACCACCAAGACCACGCCTACAGGACCATATCCTTTTCATGAAATTTTCCATAACCAAATCGCAAAGTGGCTGCCCTATGTCCTCGATAGCCTCACGAATTCCATCTATGAGGTCTTGAATCGACGTTGGGCTGTTGGCGTAGACCTTCTCTTTCACATGGCCTCACAGGAAGAAGTCGCAAGGTGTTAAGTCACAAGATCTCGATGTCCAATTGTGATCACCTCTTCGAGAGATAACACGGTCCGGAAACTTTTCCCGTAAAAGATCAATGGTTTCGTTGCTTGTATGGCACGTAGCGCCGTCTTGTTGAAAGTAAACGTTGTCCAGATAAATACCATCCAATTCTGGCCTTTATCGCAGCCCAAATATGTCTGATGTCGACACGGTATCCGCATTTGACAATATCTCCAACAATATTGATCATCTGCTTTCTGTCTCCCCCTCTTCCGAAATTATCCTGGCAGGCGATTTTAATGTCCATAACATACCATGGCTCAGACATTCTTCTACCACATGTCCTTCGGGCCTATTCGTTGAACTTTTTTGTGAATCTTTTAATTTGCATCAGCTAGTGGATGCACCGACGAGAATCCCTGATGCAGCTGGAGATAGGGCCAATTTACTAGATTTGTTTCTGTCATCTCACCCTGAAAAATATTCCATCTCAGTCGGCTCCCCTCTTGGTAATTCAGACCACTGTCTAATCACGGCTCAATTTATCACCTCAACTCTGCGCCGCCCTACTTCTCCACCTACAAGTAGGCTTCTCTGGCACTATAAGAACGCTGATTGGGAAAGCCTCAATCAGTATCTTAGAGATATAGATTGGTCGGTCTGTTTTGCTTCGAGGGATGCTGATGAATGCACATTAGAACTTAGTAACATACTAAGTCTAGGCATGCGTGAATATATTCCGTATTCTTACAGCAGATCTCAACAACAGCAAAATCGCTCTTGGTTTAACGATAAGTGCAACCAAGCTATAAAAGCGAAAGAGTCTGCTTTTCGCGCCTATCAAGTGCATCCTTGTCCAGAACTGAAAGGAATCTACAAGACTGCACGGAACACCTGCAAGTCCATTATCCAGAGAGAAAAATTTCTTTTTGACCAGAATGTTAGACAAAGAATCTTGGCAAGCCGCAAAGGTAGTAAAGGTTTCTGGTCCCTGGTCAAAACCATCAGGAACAACTTCAGCAGTTCCTCTATACCTTCACTACTTAATAATGGTGAAGTGGTTGTTGACTCCCTGGATAAAGCTAATATTTTGGCTGCTAGATTCGCATCAAATTCTTTTCTTCCACCCACTTCACAGGCACCTGTCGTGCATCCCCCGTGCGGATGTGTACAAGAGCCAATACACATCCGTACGAGGGATGTGTTCAAGGTCCTTAAAGGAATCAACGTCTCTAAAGCCGCAGGCCCTGATGGTTTCTCGCCCCTATTAATTAAAAGCTGTGCCTCATCCTTGGCTAAATCTCTGCGCAAACTATTCTACCTGTCCTACTCGACAGGAAAATTTCCAACTGCTTGGAAACTAGCTCACGTTCAGCCTATTCCCAAGAAAGGAGAGGGTAGCGATCCCTCAAATTATCGACCAATTGCAATCACTTCGATTCTTTCAAAGGTTTTTGAATATATCATTAACTCCAAATTAATGAAGTATCTGGAAACCAATCAGCTAATCAACGATCGCCAATACGGCTTCCGGCACGGACGCTCATCTGGAGACTTGCTGACTTTTCTTACGGAACGTTGGAATCGTAGTCTTCACAATTTTGGTGAGTCCAAAATCGTTGCTCTAGATATTTCAAAGGCCTTTGATAGAGTCTGGCATTCAGCCCTTAGCCAAACTCAAAGCACTTGGTCCTTCCCCTCCTCTTCTATTATGGATTGAAAGTTTTTTATCTAGTCGCCAAATACGTGTTGTATTAGATGGCGTTATATCTGATCCTCATCCTATTAATGCCGGTGTCCCCCAGGGCTCTGTTATTTCTCCGACTCTATTTCTAATCTTCATTAATGATCTGCTTTCCCTTACTTTCAATCCTATCCATAGCTTTGCTGATGACAGTACCCTTGATTTCGCATACTCCTTTGACACCCTTGCGGATTCCAGAGGGAACGCCGCATGTGTTAAACGAGACTGCATGATTAGATCATTGAATAACGATCTTGACAATATTCTCGCTTGGGGCAAAGTGAATCGCGTCGAATTCAATGCATCTAAGACTCAAAGCTGTCTCATCTCATTAAAACAAGACCATCACTTAACCACTCCCGTTTCGTTTGATGGTGCATTAATTTCTGAATCACCGTCACTAAGAATTCTTGGCATTAATATTTCCAGTAAGTTAAGCTGGACAGATCTAATCTTCTCGGTTGCCAAAGAAGCATCCAAATGTCTTGGTTTCTTGAAAAGGTGTAAGAAATATTTCAGCCCATCAAATATAGCGCTCCTCTACAAGTCCTACATCAGACCCAGAATGGAATACAATTCCCATATCTGGGCCGGGGCTGGTCGTACAGCCTTAGCTTCATTGGATATTGTCCAAAAGAGAGCCTGCAAGCTCATTGGCGATGTGGCAATTACTCGTCATATCGACTCGCTCGAGCACCGTCGCAATGTTGGATGCCTTTCGCTCCTTTATCGCTATATGCATGGCCAATGTTCTGATGAAATATCTAGTCTGATCCCTTGTAGAATAGTTCCTGCACGCAATACCCGCGCTGCATCCCGCGCTCATCCTTTTACCCTTCAAATTACCTTCGGCCGAACACTTAAATTCCGTGATGCTTTCTTATCCCGAACTGTGCGAATGTGGAACAGTCTACCATCTTCTGTCTTTCCTCCGGCATACAACCTGCAAAAGTTTAAGGGCGACATACATCGGCACCTCCGCCACTCTCCTCATATCCCTTAATCCTTTCCCTATCTCCTTCCTGCCACGCTGTGCTTTGCATCATAGGGTATGCCCTGAGCTTGGCTTAATAATATAAAAAAAAAAAAAAAAAAAAAAAATCATTAATCATCTGTCGATAGCGCAATCCATTCACCGTAACTGTTGCTCCAGCCTCATTTTCGAAAAAGTAAGGTCCAATGACCCCACGTGACCATAAACCGCACCAAACAGTCACACGTTGAGGATAGAGACGCTTTTCAACAATAACTCTTGGGTTTTCTGAGCCCCAGATGCGACAATTTAGCTTGTTTCCGAAGCCATCGAGGTGAAAATGGGCCTCATCACTCAAGATGAGTTTTCGATGGAATTCCGGATCATTTTCATGCATTTCAAGGACCCAATCAGCAAAGACTCGACGTTGTTGATGATCGGCCGGCTTGAGTTCTTGTGTTAACTGAACTTTATAAGCATTCCCAAACCTCTATGCAAAATACGGTGTAATGACATTTGTGGAATGCCTAATTCCAAAGAACGACGAGGAATGGACAAACCTGGGTTTTCTTAAACACCTTCGGCTACAGCAGCAATATTCGCGGCTGTTCTTGAGCGACGTGCACGGGTTTTATTCTTCACATCACTAACTAGTCCTGACAGCTCGAATTTTTCTACCAATTTCTGTATTGCGGTCCGACAAGGTGCTTCACGACGACCCAAAAATGTTCAAGTTTTACGAACCGTCTCTGCCACATTTGCACCATTTTTATAGTGAATTTAAATAATTTCAATGCGTTGTTGAATCGTGTATCGTTCCATTTTATTTAATGGCATAGTTTCTACTTGTCAAATGTCAAAAAATGACAGCTCCATAAGTGACATCTACCGAAATAGCGGGATAATTAAAATAACACCTCTTATTGGAAAACTCTTTATTAAAAGTTATTTTGATTTTTGCATGTCCGTCCGTCCGGCCATCCGTCCGTGCGCACGATAACTCGAGAACGCGTATATTTAGAGAGCTGAAATTTTGTACACGAACCTTAAAATTGAGTTCGAAAATGAGACAAATCGGGCAACTCCTTCGTGGGGTTGCCATATAAAAATTTCGTTTTCCGCTATATATTTGGACACTGTCTGAGTACGCGTCGACGTAGAGAGCTGAAATTTCGTACGTGATGTTTTTACTACATTAGCAAATAAAATGTCAAAAAATGGACTAAATCGGATAATTCCTACTTGGAGTTGCCATATAAAAATTTCGGTTTTTTACGTATACTTTGAAAACGATCAGTCCAAGACATTTTTATTGTACTAAAAACTTTTGCAGAATACGAAATCCTATAAAATTGGTTATAACCATTTTTTCTGTGCTTATAACCATTTTTTCTGTGCGACAAGAATAGAATGAATCTCCGTCTAGCTCAAACTGAAATCTCAAAGTAACTGTCTTACGGCAAGCTTTGGGTACACTAGAATTATTTTTAGTAGGTGAAAAGAAATTTTTCGAAACTGGGTTTCTTGAAGAAAAAAATTTTTTTTTCCGTAATCTAAGAAATAATGTAGCAAGTGTTATACCATTTTAGAATCCTTATTAAATGCGTCAACTTTTAAAGTTACTTGCCAGACTGGCGTAGTACATTTTTTTTTCAGTACAGTCAGTTAAAGTTCAACGAATTATTAATTTTATATTGCTGGTTCGGCAAAATGTGACATTTTCTTCCAAGCTGGAGCAGTTGGCTTAGAACTTAAAGCAACAGGTTACATAAGCAATATTCGGGATTACATAAGAAAAATGAAATTGAAAAAAAGTAAAGATTTGTAGCAACAGGAGCTAAAAAACCATCACAAGGTGTGCATTTTCTCGAAAACAAAAGAAATGCCTATAATTTGAAAAATACATGACTTAGATTTTCTTTTTATATTTTTCTGGTAACTGTTACGATTTGGTCTATCACCCGGTTCCGGCTTGACGTCGACTTACGGGATACCCTGTATATATTTTTTATTAAAAGACTATTGTTATTTCCAAAAGATTTATTTTTCCTTTTAAATTTACAAAGATATCGGAGTATTGAGCCGAGAGTTGGTGTTTATAGGTAAGATCTTAAAATTCTATGCTTAGCCTCAAACTTGAAGGTCCAAATAAATTTTAATGGTCCAGATTGTTCAATAAGTCGGGGATAATGGACGAGAAAATGATGTTTGGGCGTAAGAGTGTCTTGGAATAAGGTCAAAATAAATTTTAATGGTCCAGATTGTTCAATAAGTCGGGAATAATGGACGAGAAAATGATGTTTGGGCTTAAGAGTGTCTTGCAATAAGTTAACGTAGTCTGAGTTATGAAAGGTAACTAATTCCATCAACCTATTAATTTTTGGAACGTCGAATTCCGTAGAAAGAAGTAAGTCAGTGAGTTCCTCTAAATTTACAAGAAAAAGCCAAACCTCATCATCCTTTTCTACTAAGTCTCCTACCATTAGTGGAAAATAATGGGTGAATGTTAAAAATTCTCTTGCTGTCATTTTTAGATTGAACTTTTTTAAATTTTGCATTGTTATAGCCTGAGATAAATTGCCTATTTCCAACTCGCTATAATCAAAACCTTGCTTACGATTATTTAAAGTAGATAACGTAAATTTTTTTTTCTTAACAATAATATAATTATATAGCACATGTCATAAACACACACACCCTCGAAAAGATCATGTAATAAATCTACAGCATAATTTTCAACTACATGGAAGGTGTGAATTGTATTGAAAATTGAATATTCCAATATGCCTTTATCGTGATTTGATAGATCTTCAAGATAATTTTCTTTGTTCCGCAGGAGAGGAACCACTTCTTAGTAGCTGTACGAGTTTCTAATTTTGCCCTTCGTCAGAGCCCTGCTTTTTCCTTTATATGTTTCAATTTCAATGCCGTTTTTCTCTAAATCATTAATAGTTTCTACTAAATGTAAAAGTATCTACTATTGCCTAATTTTTTAACATCAGATGATTTGAAAATTCCAGCAACGAATTCATTATTAATTTTGCTTAATAAGGACTTTGGGGCAGTGGGGAAGAATAATAGATTCCTAATAGAGACGAAGATCCTAAAACATTATTCACTTCGAAGTCGTCGAAGTATAAGAAGAAAGGAATTATGGTTTTGTATTGTATAGTGAAATTTTTTTTCCCATAACTTTCCTTTATGAAGTTTTGAATACAAGGTCTATTATTTATTTTATCCTCTTCTATAAGGAAACGATCTAAGAGATCACAATTTTCAACATACTTTCTAATCTGAAACTTAATAGGCATTTAAACTCCTTTTGAGATTTTTTCGTCTATTCTGCTGTCACTCCTAAGGATAACATTGGTAATAGAATGATCTAAATTGATAATTGGCGGCTGAACATATAAATCGTTCTTATCTAAATATTGCAGAAATTTGTATTCTGTGTCGAAAGATTTGAATGGATTCTTACATGTGTCTAAGACTGTTTGAATTCGTTTGACTTCTGATTTTTCAATTGTGTTCTCGATACAATTTGCAACAGAAGAAATAACCGCCATAAAGTAATTTTGAATATTACAAACTTCTTTTCGGGGAAAGTTGAACTTTCCATAATATTTGCAAGTAAACGATAGCAAATTGTTTTTTAGCGATGCAATTTCTTCAGCTGAACTTGAATTACGCGCTTGAACCGGTTCTTTAGTTATACATACAAATTTCTTCCATTTTATTTACTAGTTTATTACTAGGTTCTATGTTAATTACTTCTTCGTTTTTTTCTTTATATGAATCGTTTTTTCTACTGATTTCAATTTTCATATGGCTTGAAAATGACCTGAAGGAGGTAAACGTTTGGGTACAACTAAAACATGCACATTTGTATACATCATTAGGTCCAAGCGTGTGACAATATTTTAAATTGGTTAATAAGCCCCTCAATATGACAAACTTCTGTTTGCATAAAAAACAAAACAAATTCATTTTATGCTTTTAAAAATAACTCACAATAAAGCATAAATTAAGTGAGGGCTCTCTAATACTTTAAGAATAAAGTTTTAAAAATAATTAAAATAATTTGTCTAAGCGTATGAAATTTCTATAAAATTCAGTTCAATTTAAATGTAAAATCAAAGGTATGGAAAATGTCTTTATCTGATAGTAAAGAGGTGTTGAGTGTTTAATGTCGTATTTTGTTTTGATCTTAAAAAACTATACTTGAATAAAATTCCAAATCAGTTCTGACTCTCGAGGATATCTTAAGTTAAACACTTGAAAAATCTTGAAGGATATATCAAGTGCTTTTACAAAGTTATCAAACTTATAAAATATATTATAGTAGTAAACGTAAGAATCGGTTAAATAAAAATAGTCCTTTCCCACTGCGAAAATTATTGGCTGTAACGTTGTTTTCGATTTCAGGCAAGAGTCCGTTATATCTTCAATTCTCTTCTGGAGTTCATTGGGTGAATGAACTATATTTAAAAACATATGGCTGGCATCGGTGATTGAAGTACACACTAATTTTCTTTTTTTAGTCATGGCATCATATTGAAAAAGGCGTGATGTCGGCACAAGTACCGAATGAAGCAACAGGAATACTATAACGCTTTTAATGTCTGAAAAGAGGTGCGGGTTGATAAAGAACATCTCAATATTTTTGTTTCTGTTACCTTTCGATATTTGTTCCGATTTCATGAGGTGGTTCAAAAGGTTTTTACTGTTTCCATCTTTAATGTTTTTCTGCATATAATGAACTATTGATCTGAAAACGCCTCATATCCTTCAAACAGAAGATATCCCTTATTAGGATATTTATATTTGAAATCGATTTCAACCTACAGTTTAAAATAGTTTATTAGATTTGCTCAAACTATTTAAAATATTATAAATCATATTACTTACCAGTATGTGACCAAAGGACGGCTTAAACAGAGGCCATTCTGAAATTAATTTGTCCAAGTCATTTTGGTTATCAACAATTTTAAATCTGTATTTTGCAGTTAATTCCCATTTATCAATAACTATATTTAAAGGCCCACTGTTGAAATCCAACCAGTTCTTTTGCTTTATAAGGTACTCATCTGCAAGTTCGGTTAGTTACCTTGTATAAGATTCAAAAGTTGGTTTATAATCTTGTAACTTTTTTTTGTATGCATACTCAATTTTAATATTAAAAAGCAACTCACCAATGATTATTTCACAGTCATTAAATTTCGGGTAAAGATGATGCAGAAGATTTAGATTTTTCGGTTTTATTTACTAATCCTTCCTGTCGTAGCTTAAATAGCACATTGTGATATCGAGAATATAGGATACGTCCGGGTCTCTTCTTGCGAATATGCACGAAAAAGTTTTCCTAGTATGTACATTACAATTTTCTTATTAAATTTATGAAAATGTATTTCAAAAACTGTATTACCACACTTTCTGAGGGAAAAATTTCGACTATCTTCGTTGAAACCTCCTTAAAGTATTTAGGTGAGGGATTGATCTCTTTCTTAATTATGTTTTCGATAATAATATCTCCCAAAGCTTTTCTGTACTTCTTGTTACGTACCTGTTTGTGGGGGAAGCAGGAGCCGTATCCAGTGCTCCCTTGCGCCCTGAAGCTACGTAGCTAAAACCACTTTGCCTTTTCTTTACACGCAAACACAACACCTTTTTACTAGTTTAATAATTTTTATTTTATCTAAACAATTTTGTTTTTTTTTCAAGTTCATAATCTTATTTGGATCTAAACAGTCTTGCTTTGTTTTCAATCTCACAAATTTTGTTCGGTTAATTTTACTTTCTTTCCTTGCTCTTTTTAGTTTCCACCTACCGAGACCGCGCCGAACCGAAAAATCCGAAAAAACATTCAACTCCAAAATGCCGTGCTACCGCCGCGTATAAAATTTTATATCACACCTTTTTAAATTCGACTGCCGTGTAGTTTTTCTTGAAAAAAAAAAAAATCAACTTTTGATCCGTCCATAAATTCAATTCCCAACCGCCGTTTTAAAGTCTAAAATCCAACTCGGCTCTTGATCACTTTCGTCGCGATCAACAGCCCTGAGAAAAATTTCATTTATTCTGGACTTGTTTAAACAAGTCCAGAATATTTTTCGTTGGACGATGGCTTGAAATTTGATGTTTTTATAAACATCAGCCACCGTCCCGTCGATTAAAATTGCGGCGCGCGTATACATATAATGTATTTTCGCGGCGCCCACTTCTTATCGCGAGAGCTTTTTTGTAATATGTATGTACGTTCGTACATACATATTGTAATTTTACGACAAATCATACTGAAGGTACGGTTTGCCTTTATTTTTATTTTTTTGTTTTTATTAAATATTTCTAGTGGCAAATTTTGCTGAAGGCAAAATTTGCCATGGGATTAATTTTGTTTTAAATCATGAAATGTGAAGAAAATTGCTGATGAAATTTTCTTCACTGATTGAGTAGATAAGCTAATCATGTTTTTAAGCATGATTAGCCTACTGAAAATTTATGATTTGGAATATTTTAATATGTTTAGGGCTTTTAGGAATTTGAACTGATTAGCGCTTTCTTCAAATGTTTTTAATGCCTCCTAAAATTATTCCTTTTTCTATGGTATAGTTTACGTACATAATATTTTTATTTAATGCTTTATTGTTTTTATAAAATTTTAAAACTGTCTCTCTTTCAGGTTTGTTTGTAATATCTGCTTAATGTTTAAAATCTGGAAAACTAGGGATAGTTGTTTATTGTGCTTGAAACTAACTTTTAGAAACCTACATCATCAGAAGACGAGGAGGAGTTTGAACCATTTGAAAAGTTTGAATCTTCTACCCACCTATTAATGCTTGAGCTTATTAATGCTGTAGATCCATCAGAGATCTAGTGACGAATACACTCATTTTTGATTTTTTTCTGTCACATAAAGTATCCAAATGGTGGATTTTAATATATTTGAGAGATTTGACGTCTAATCCGTGTTATATTTTTGTTTACTCTCAATGGCTGTTGCACTGATAATCCAAGTATAGACATATAATCACAACAACTGTTTTGCGTTTTCTTGACCACTTTTTATTTGCCTTTTTTTTGTGCTTAGTCAACATTAGTTCTTAGCGTAAATTAAATTTTTAATATAATTTTTAAACCGAACAATAAAATTACACCTTCGAACTAAAACTTTCTAATATAATTTTTTAAACGAACATTAAAATAATATCTTCGCACTGAGACTTTCTAAATAATTTTTAAAGCCGAACGTTCAAATAATATCTTCGAACTGAAACTTTCTAATATAATTTTTAAAACGAACATTAAAATAATATCTTCGAACTGAGACTTTCTAAATAATTTTTAAAACCGAACATTGAAATACTCTTTTTACCAAAAATCCAACTCAATGCTTAAAAACTCAAATTGGGAGACCCGAGACCACACCGCTTTTTCGTTTAAAAATCAACTCAACTCTTGATCACACTCATCGTGACCAAGAGCCGTCGTTCAGGATAGAAAATGCTAAATTGCATTTTCTTATCCTGAGAAAATTTTACTTTTTCAATTCTGGACTTGTTCAAACATGTCCAGAATTATTCGCGTTGGACGATGGCTTCAAAAATGTAATCTTACACTTTTAAAAACATCAGCCACCGTCCCGTCGTTTGAAATCGCGGCGCGCATATACATACAATGCATTTATGCGGCGCGCGTTTCTTATTACGAAAGTTTTTATCGTAATATGTACATATGTACGTATGTACAAACATATTGAATTTTTCGCGGTAAATTATACTGAAGGTACGATTTGCTTTTTGATTTATTTGTTACTTAAATTGTTGAAATGACAAATTTTGCTGAATGCAAAATTTGCCGTGGAAATTTTTTAAGTAAAACGACTTGGGTTGTAAACTGAAACTTTTGTTTTATGTATGATTAGTTTATCGAATTTTATAATTTATGATTTTATATGCCCAATTTTAGGTTTTTAGGTGCAAGATTTTTGTAAAGCTACCCGTATGGTACATATATGTACCTAGGGTTTTATATATATAACATTCCTTCCCCCCGCGAAAAAGAGAATTATTCTTTGAAGAGGAATAATTCTCAAGGGAAGCTGTGTTGGTGCATCTTTTGGTGGCTGGATCTTGGTCGGTTTTCGGTTAAGTTTGTACAGGAATATTCATATATATATACTTTCTTATGGGAAATACATGTAATTTCTGCTATATCTAATGTCGTTAAAAAAAATTCTTTTCTTATTTCTTTTACTAATTTAAGTCGCTATTTACTTTTTATAACCTTAGTACATTACATTTCTATTTAGTCTAATTGTATGTATTTATGTCTATATCTTACTAGTTAGCTAATTTTTCCTATGTATTACTTAATGTTGCTAAATATTGTTTACTTATTATTTTTGTTATTATTATTTTTGTGTAAATAAATTCCGGTTATTTTTTATGTTTTAATTCTATTTCTTATGCCTTTCTTTCTTCTATTTATTATCTGAATTTTTTGCTTATTTAGTTTATTTTTACTACTTGGTTATGTCCTATTTGATGTTATCAATATTATTCTTAAGTACTACTAAACAAATTTTACTCTTATGTGCTATTAATTTTATGCGGTATAGATCTTTTGATTACACTAATTGTATAGATCTCGCTCTGGGGTGACTTTGGGCCCGTTTAAACCTTTCTTGGGGTTTCGTGTAAACCGGTTCCATTGGGGTGTTTTCAGCTGCGGGCTGTTGTCTGCGTTTAGCAACCCATGTCATGAATGCCGGTACGATATATTTTGCTATTGCTACCACTGATACCATTAGCAACAAGAGTCTGGTCATTGATAGGGATGTAATAGAGAGTATATGAGGAATCTCGGCCTTTGGTCCAAAGTGAATGTTGTTCACTTTGGTACGGATTTCTTCTAGAGATTTTGTATCTAGGTGGATACGTTGGTTTGTATCGTCTCCGAGGAGTAACGTTGGTTGTTTCTGAAAGTTTTTAGGAGCGGATATCTTGGACATATATTCTGCCATCTCATTCTGAGTTTCGTTTGTGCCTGGGAAGTTAGTTGGTTCGAAAATTTTTAGCGGATGCAGATTTTCTGCTTCATAATAAAGTGTATGAGGCCCTATTTGCAAGGAGCAAGGTTTGTTGACTGTTATGATTCCTTGTCCTGTAAGACGATGAGTGAGTAACTGTTGGGTACAAGTTATATGTACTATAGTGGTTTCGGTTAAGGAGTACAGCCACGAATTCGGTCTATTAAGTTTGGGGAATTTGGGCTCTGATGCTACATTGTGGGTGTTCGCCCAGTGCCTTGAGTAGAAGTTTGATAACACATTCATCTGTTTTTGTAGCTTTGGTGACTGGTGTATTTAGCTTACCAACCGACGTATCCTCATCGATTACCTTTGAAATTTTTTTGAAAGATCTCAGGTTTTCTGGCTTCAGCAGCAGAAATTCCTGGGTTTGGATTTGACTTGCCACATGGGAAAATTCGATATCAGGTATTAATAAGTGGTTTGAATCCACCCGTATGGGAAAACACCTAATCTGTTGGATTTTCATCTTGGGAATATTAAATATGGGAAGTTTGATTCGGATAACTAATTTGTCCTGCAACAAATGTGTCTTAACATCTGCTGTTTGATACGGAACCGACAAAGAGTCCTGTAGATTGAGACAAGTGGAGTGAGATTTGTGATAAATCTGTAGCAAATGGTTTGGGGAAATTAAAAGGGGATGAATTTGATTATTTCTACTGGACACTATTATGTCCAGTAGAGCTTGTTGTCCAAATTCCAACTCTATCATTTATAGTGTTAGACTAGAAACGATCTCTTGTCTTATTTGGTGGGCTATCAAATCGTCCGTTGTGTTCTGCAGATGGTTAATCTGATTGGTTATCTGATGTTGTCGTGCAGACAGTGAGGATAAGGGTTTTTGAATTTGTTCAAAAGTGGTTTTTATTACGCTGATCTGTTGTTTTTCCAGATCCGCTAAGGTTTGAGTATTTACCTCTAATTCGCTTAGTCGGCTGTACACATCTTTATCGTTTCCGCTATCCATAGTGCCAAAGAGATAGTGCATCGCATTACCTATCCCATCAAAGATGGATCGGGGCTTGCGTGATTTAGGCACTGCCTCGTTAATGACATTGGTGCGTCTCTTGATGTTTTCCGTCAGGGCATGTACATGTTTGGTTTGTAGGGTACATAGATCTTGGTAAAAAGATTTGTTACCACATAATTGATGTACGTAGTGTTCCGCGCGTTCCGCCAGTTTTGTCTGATTTTCCAACTCCGCCAGATCTAACTCAGTTATGACGCTCCAAGTGTCGTGGTAAACTGATAGGCTTCCAAGATCCTCAAATAGTATTCCCGTATTATTTAGGGGCGTTATAGTGTAAGGTTCCTCCGCGAGGGCTCCTATTGTGGTCAGGAACAGTTATTAGAAAATTATTGACCGCATTGTCATCTAGGATAGGATAGGATAGGGTATTAAAATGGGTTTCTTGTTGACTTTGTAACTTATGTTCTATTGTTGTTTAATTTAATGTATGTATGTACCTTAACACTACTTAGCTTCTATGGACACCTATTTATTCGTAGAAAGGTTTTAGACGGTTGTTATGTACCGTCACCTCTCGTTTGCGAATTTTAATTGTTGTGTTTACTGAACTGGGGATGCAGGTTACCGTATAGGGTCCTACTCATATCTGGGAGAGCTTATGTTTACGACTCTCGCTCTTGAGTAGAGCCTTGTCTCCTCTGTGAAATGTCAGGGGACGTACAGCTTTGTCGTAGTAATTTTTTGAGCGCTGTTTACTCATCAGAAGATTTTTCCGTGCCATGGCGTAAGACTTTTGAAGCTTATACCTGAGAATATGGTAGTAGCTCTCGTGGTTATACACGGGTTCAGGGACTCGCCTTAAGTTGGACGGAACGTCCGCTGTAAAGCCGTAGAGGCAGTCCATGGGAGTTAATTTTGTCCCTTCGTGTACACTGTTGTTGTACACGAAAGCAGCGGTTCGCAGATAACTATCCCATGAGCTGGGATTTTCGTCCACTATAGTTCGTAGATATTCAATCAATGGTCTATGTGCACGTTCGAGTGCTCCATTTGATTGGGGATGATAAGCTGAGGTCTGCAGCTTATTTATCCTAAGGAGTTTGCATACCTTTTTGAATAGGTCACTCAGGAAATTACTTCCCTGATCGGTGACTATTCTTTTAGGAATGCGGTAGCGTGTGACGATTTCGTCGGAGCAAATTTGCGCTACCGTTATAGTTTCCCCGTTTGGTATGGCATACCAATCTACAAATTTCGTGAGGTTATCCTGAAACGTTAATATATATTTATTTCCGGATTCAGGCTCCTCTAGTGGGCCGACTATATCTAGATAGATTTTATCGAATGGTTGTTCCGCTATGTCTGTAATCACCATTGGCATTTTATACTGTGGTGAGGCCTTCATTTGATATCACTAAGCATGTGCCTCCACCAGTACTTTCTTCGGACCCTTTTATAGGTTTTTATCGCTCCCTGGTGGCCGCCAAAGAGAGAATCATGATAATCTCTTAAGATTAATTGAATCTCCTCTGGGCTTGTGATTACCTCAGGGGGACGAGTTTCGTCTATAATTTGTGGATTGGTACTAGGTGGACTGTCAAGGTCCTCTGCCGTTTCTGGATGATGAGTTTGCTCATTTTGTTCTATTGGCTTGGCCTGGCTGTCTGGGTTTGTTCCACTTTCCTGGGTGTTTCCTGTCTGGGCTCTTGTTACTGCATTGCATTGCAGACACTCCTTAAGGTCCTATGAGTATTTTTCCTCCGCTATATCCGAGTCCATTTGATGGTGGACTATAGCTTCTACTATGAAGGTTGTAGTTTCCTTGTCTTTGTCATTATCCCGTGGAATGCGGCTTCAAGCGTCGGCATTCGTGTTGTACTTTCCGGGCTTATACTCAATTTTATAATTGAACTCGGAAAGTTTATGGTGAAATCTCACCAGACGGGAAGTGGGGTCCTTAACATTGAAGACACCCTTGAGTGGTTTGTGATCTGTATAGACCGTGAACTCTCGGCCATGCAGATAACACCTGAAATTTTTAGTCGCCCAAACTATGGCCAGTAACTCTCTCTCAAGAGTGGAATAGTTACGTTCGGCTTTGTTCAGGGAACGGCTGGCGTAGGCAATGGGCTGGTCACTTCCTACCTCTGCTTGAGATAGGACTGCTCCTAGAGCCTCGCTGCTGGCGTCTGTGGTAAGGTTAAAAGGTTTTGAAAAACCGGGATTTATTAGGAGTGGGGGAGAAATTGAATCGTTCTTAATGTTCTGAAATGCCTCTTGGCATTTCTCAGTCCATTTAAACTTTACATCCTTTCGGAGTTAGTTTGTTAGAGGACGTACTGTTTTTGAAAAATCGGGTATGAATTTTCTGTAGTAATTTGCAAGGCCCAAAAATGATTGCACTTGCCTTACTGTCTTAGGAGTGGGGAAAGTTTGGACGCATGCCGTTTTGCTAGGGTCAGGTAGTACTCCTTGGTTAGAACATTTGTGTCCTAAATACTCTACGTCGTGCTTGAGAAATTGACATTTCTCAGGTTGAAGTTTCAGGTTATTTTCTGTTAATCTGTCAAAAACTTTGCGAAGCTTTTCGTTGTGGTCTACCAGACTTTTTCCATAGATGACGATGTCATCTAAGTAGACGAAACATTCTAGGCCTTGTATGCCAGTTAATATGAAATTCATTAAACGCTGAAATGTGGCCGGGGCTCCTTTGAGCCCGAACGGCATGCGTTTGAATTCATAATGCCCGTAGTTGGTACTAAAAGCCGGTTTTGCTCGATCCTTCGGATCGACGAGTACCTGATGATAGCCATTGGCTAGGTCTAGGGTGGTGAAGTATCTTGAATGGCCCAGTTGATCGAGGATATCCTCAATCCGTGGTAGCGGGAAGGCGTCGCCAATCGTTTTTTCGTTCAACTTACGGAAATCAACGACGACGTGCCACCTTTTCTCCCCATCTGGTCCCGCTTTTTTGGGGACGACTAGCAGTGGCGAGTTCCATGGGCTTTTGCTGGGCTGGACAATATCGTTGTCCAGCATTTCTCGGAGTTGCTCATTTATGACATTTCGTGTCTCTGGTAACCGGTACATCTTTTGGTTAATAGGTACTTGGTCTTGCACCAGAGGGATGTCGTGGGTGATGGCATTGGTATGTGTAAGCCTGTCACCTTTTAAAAAGAATATGTCATCATATTCGTAACAGAGATTTGTTATTGAGGCTTTTTCCTCAGAATTTAAAGTTTCACCCAGACTGAGTTCTTGCTCTAATCTGGTGAGGCGGGGATGAATACTGGTGTCTTCTTGTTCAACATCGTTTGGGAACATGCTGTAGGGTGGCCGTCTGATTGGCGCTTATTGCCCTCTTTGTATTATTTTTAAATCTAGTCTTCTTTAATGATTTTGTATTATTTATTTTACCGCTTAACCTACTTGTTTTATAGTTGAGAGGCGCTGGGTCAGATGGATCTGCGGGAGTTGCTACCGGCAGACCGTTTGTGTGCTGGCCAGCGCCTGACGGTGGGGTTTTCATGAGGGACCCGCACGCGTCTTGGAGCAGTTTCTTATGACTGCTTAGTTGACTGGGGCTCTTATGCCCTATTTTCTTAATCTTAGATCTAATTACGTTTTGATGCTCACTATCGCCGTCATTTCGACTCATGGGATTCAAAGGATGGGCTGTTGCAATATTTTTATCTGGCTCTCGTTTGATGGGGACGACAGTGTAGTCTTTAATGGGAACCAGCTTTAGGTTCACGCTGTTTAGGACTACTTGTGAACTGCGTGTGTTGAGGATTCCTATAGGGACTGCCTTTAACCCAGCTGAGAGTAAGCTGTTTGCTAAGAAGACCCCGTCGTCTATTTCTTTTGACAGGCTAAGCATTTCTTCCTGCAACTGCAACGGAACTTTGACTACGATCTGAAACCTTGCTGGTACGCACACAGGTTCATTTAAATTTACCTGATGCTGGCCAGTCTTACAAGTCAGATTTTTGGTAATCAACTCACCCTTATCGCGTTCTTGTTTGTCACAGCCGACTTCTTCTGACTGAGAAGCTCTGAGAACACTTCGGGTAGAAGGTGTATCCCCGTCGGGTTTAATATCTTCTACCAGGGTCTCTTTGTTGACTGTGTTTTGTGAACACGGGTTGTCCGATGCGGTTTCTAGTGGAACAGCAAACTCTTCTGGATTAGTTTCCGTGCGAGGAAATCGCAGAACCTTGTTGGGTCCCTCAACATTACAGTTTTTGGCTAGGAAATCGTTTCCTAGTAAGCCGTCGTCAGAAATACCTGGGATGTTTTTACCACCTGAAAGTTGCAAGGTAAGTTAGTTTTTAGCATGAAGTTTCCTTGGCAACTTCCTAAGGCTTTTCCGGTGCCAAAAGGGCTTTGAAGCGTTAGTTTTGTTTTGGGGTTTATTAGCTCGCGAGATTTGACGGCTTTTTTCTTAATTATACTGATCTCAGAGCCGGTGTCCACTATTAGCTGGGCCTATGTCTAGAGGAAGTCTGGCGGTGGGCACACTGAAGTCGGGCGGCTGAGAAGACCCTTGTTTATTGCTGGTAGGGTTTATAGTCGAGCCGGCGAGTTTTGGGTCGACTCTTTGTCGTTTCCCTGTTTGTTATCCTCCCATTTTTGCTTTTGTCGACATTCGTCGATCTTGTGTCCACGGCGCCCACAAAAATCACATTTTTGCCTTATATTAAAGACTAAGGGGCCTTTTGTATTGTTCGGGTCTGACCATGGTGGATTGTTAGGCGATCCTCGTGTGAAACGATTTGCAGACTGTGTTTGGTTGTTTCGACAGTCGCGAATGTCATGCCCGTAACTTCTACAGTTAGAGCAGAAGGGGGTGTTTTTGCGTTTTAGACACTCCGTGTAGGTGTCCCAACTCTTCTGGCAAAAGTTACAGGTGATGTTTTGTACCACATTCTGTGTATCCGGTTGTCTAGAATCCTTTCGTGGAAATGGCGGGCGTAGCGGTTGAGCATGCACATATGGGGGATTGCTAAACTGTCGGGGCTCTTGTGCTAGTGGTGATGCATACAGGGGTGGCTGTGGTGTTTGATTGTAAGGAGTTCTGCTAAGAGCTCGAACTCGAAGACTAGGGTCTACTGGTGCCATTGGGTATGGCTGTTGTGTTAATGGCGTTTGGACGAAAACTGTGTCTGCTTGCAGCTTTTCCATATCTAAAACCTTTGGTATCAGCTGCTCTAGATCATTTTCTACTAGAGTGAGGAGGTACTGGCATAGGTGGGGATTGTTCACTCCACTTTTGAGGGCATTTTTGGCGAAGTCCGCCAACTGTGTCTTCACAGCTGGGGCTGCCGTTGCTCCGTACTTCAGTACCGCTGCCTGGTTGCAAAGCATCAGCAACTGCTTCACTCTTGTTGTGAAGGCAGTGAGAGTTTCCAACGGGTTTTGCTCATTGTGGTCAATTTGTTGACCAACTCTTGGTACGATTCTCGTGGTAGGTAGGTTCTGTTCAGACGTTCCTCCACCTCACTAAAAGTAGTTGGAACGTCCGAAGCAAACAGCTGATAGGCATCGCCACGAAGCCTTGTGGGCAAGATATGTAGGAAGGCTGGTTTTTCTTCCTCACTCCAACAGTGTGGGGCCTGTTTGCAACAGCCAAGAAATGTTTGCAGCTCACGACCTAACTGTGGGGTGTTTTCACCCGAAAACAGAGGAACTAGTTGTGCCGTGAGCTTGGCCACCATTGCTTAGTCTACCATTGCGATTATCTTTTTGTCAGTAGGCTTGTAAGGTAGTCTGCTTGTGCCTTGTCGAGTTTCAGGGCTGGTTTATGGACTAGAATCCGTGAAGGATACTTCTAGCCAGCCACTAAGGAGATTTTCGGTGGTTGCTTGGTCACCACTAATATCACTGACACTAGTATCACTCTCAGCACTTACAACTACATAAGCTCCTGTTTGAATCGCTCTGTTTCTTTTTTAAATTTTTCGATCTGTGTCAGCCTCTGCTCTCTGCCTTCACTTAATCTGTGGTCAAGACCGTCGCAGTGCGTGACCGTGAGCTTATCGGATTCCAGTGCCTTCTCTAATAACTTATCTAAAAATTTATCTAGACTTACTTTAGTTACTACTGGAGGACCAGTTAAAATGGTACCGCTTCGAAGGCGAACTCCTGTTGTTTCTTGCTGTTGGGGTAAAGCTGAGTTGTGCTGGCTACTTGATTGTGTCGGGTTGTCTTCTGGGACGTTTTCTGTACCTTCCCCGAGGTGATGAAGATGTTCACCTGGGGATTTCTCCGCGTCGGATGACGGTATGGCGTCTAATCTCGTGCTGGTCTCAGGTGCCGGTGTCGAGTTTCCTTCTGACATATGCGTCCCGCGTTGTCCAAAAGGGGGGCTTCCAGCCTTCTTGGAGTATTCCCTTCTGGAATGTCTCTTGCTACTAGGGGGGCTCCTGCCGTCTTAATTCCCTTGGCTGAGATTGAAAGGGGGGCTTTTGCCGACTTCGAGATCCCTTTCAATCCTGGAACGAAGTTTTTGTTTCGTATCTTCCGTTTGCTGCCGGGGGCCCTAGGCCGACTTATTTCCCCTGGATATGGTTGAAAGGGGAGCTTAAAGCCTTCTTCGAAATCCCCTTCAACCCAGGAATGATGATATCTTCCTTCTGAAGTTGGTTGCGAGTAGGTTTCCGTTATCTCTTATCCTTCTTGGTGCTGGAAAAGAGCTTCTGGTGTTCGGTTATGAATTCCAATCTGGAAGGTCCAAGTTTCTTACTGTTGTCGTTTCACTCTTAATGGGGTGAACGCTTGCTCGCCTGGAACTGAGGCGCCTACAGATGATATCTACCCCGAGAGTTAGGGGTGACCTGGCCTTATAGCTTGGTTAGTGTCACAGGTTCCCCGTAGATTCGTGTAGGACCAAAGCTTTTCAAGCGTTTACGATCATTTAACTTGACCAAGCTTCCTTGATCCTGTTGTAACCCCGTTTACCGCCGTGCTTTCCTTTTGCGGAGAAGAGCAGTACAGGGGGACGTTCAGGATAGGATGAATTAAAGAACTTCAGAACATTTATTAATGGATAAAAAATATTTTATTTAAAACTTTGAAATGACTGGATTTCACAATTGTTTGCACTGATAGATATATCTTATTTAAACTTTTATTGGTTCTGAATTCACAAATTAGTTGCACTAATAAAAACTCTACTAATAAAACATTATTTCACAACTAAGATTCCGTTATCAATGCGTTAAGACTTCCCGACCGTGCTATCGTTCTCAAAGTCGATCCTGAACTTCGGCTTCTTTTCAGTTGGATATTATTATCATCCAAATAGCTGACGCCCTTGCGTCAGCAAAAAGTATATAATACTTTTTATGATTGGTTCGCTTAACTGACCAATCAGACAAAAAGGTAAAAAGAGACCGGAAAGATAAGAAACAGGCAAGACATTTGCCTTTGTTAATTTGTTAGCTTGGGTCTGTAATTGGATCTTGCTCTTGATATTTTGAGCGATAAGCAATATGAAGCACATTAACTCTATGAGTTATGTGTGTACAAAAGTGTCAAATAAGTATTTTATGCAAGTGGACTATTCATGCTACAGAAAATTTATGGCGGTAAGTAATTTGAAGATTTGTACATTTTTAAGGGGTCTATGGGAATTTATGGGGTAAGTATAATTAGAAATATGCATGGTAAGAAATTTATACACATGAATGCATGGTATGATACTCTGTGCATGTTACGGAAAATCCATAGGAGGTAAGTAATTATGTATATTTATTTTAGGATCACAACATCCCTTTTGTACATATTTGTGCATATTTATCTATGCGTTTTAGGAAAGTTCATGGGAGGTAAGTAATATGAATAAGATTTTGTGATTTTAGGATTTTATGCATTTCAGGCATTTGAGGACATATGGTGTGGTATTTTAAGACCACAATATGAAAATATTTGATTTTAGGGAAATTGCACAGAAAGTAATATGTATATGGTTGTGATTTTGGGATCACAACATCCCTTCCCCCTTAGAAAAAGAAAATTCGTAGCCTGAGGGGTGACGAATTTTCTGTATAATCAAGATCCAAGCTTCTTTTAATGAAAAGTGTTGCTTTACTTTTTGTTACAAATATGAAAAGGAAAATCCATATATTGGTAATAGCGATCGCGTCGGGAAAGTCTTGTGATTGATTTTTTTTTTTATAATTATATGTGTGATACAGTATAGTATTTAATTATAAAAGGTAAGTACAAAAATATGAATGTAATATCTAGTCGTAAAATAAGTATAAAAATTATTTATATAGCTTTAACTATAAAAGGTAAGTTCCTATGCATATAAAGGATTATAGTATATATTTATTATATATATATTTTTTTATAATTTTTTTTTTATTTTTGTTTCATTACTGATTATATGCATTATTTCCTATTTATTTTTATTATCTAGTAGAACATTTTTGTAAATAGCAACAAGAAAATAGTTTTTATTATATAGAAAAAAATTTCAATATTCATTCATTATTTTGTTTTTTTTTTTCTTAGTTAAAATGTATACATATCATTTTTTGTTTGTTTTTTTTTTTGTATATAATGCTATATGATATCCGTTTTATTACTTATTAATTTTGTTATCTATATATAAAAAAAATTGTTTATGATTAATATCTAGTATTTTTAACTAGTATTTTTTTTTTTTTTTTTTTTTTTTTAATTTTATGTGCAAGTGAAAACTACTCTAGGCGTATCATTTTCATTTGTGTTAGGTGTTGCTTGATTATCCGTTACGGGTGTAGACGCTCTTTGATTCTTTCTTATGAGTCTTGCACGGAATGTGTTTAAAGCTTTGTAGATTATGACAATAGTAACCAAGAATAATAGAACATATATGAGTGAATAATGGTGAATGTCATGTTCATCTAGGCTCTTGAGATCTATACTTTCTGCTGTTTTTTGGCTATCAATTTGTTTTGAAAGAAGTATGAGATCATTATCATTCGTGTATTTAATCACTGCTACCTTTGAAGAAATGTTCGAATTAGTTTCATTGAGGGCAGATACGAAGTTTGAAATATTTAAGGGAGGTAAATAGGATCCTTGCAATTGAGAAGTTCTTACGTTGAAACCTCGCAAAGTGAGATCTTTCGTTCTCAAGTAACATTTATTGGGGATTTCCACTATTCCTGTATTTGATAGAGTGTGGTGTGTGATTTGATTGGAACATATTTCGTCCACGGGAATAATATTTAGGGAAGAGTATAGCCAAGTGTTTGCTCGAGACAGCTGTATCCATACAGTAGAGAGATTGGTTCGATGCACTGAGCAAGTTGAAGGTAATGGACTCTCGCGTCTCAATAACTGTACTTCGCATTGTGGATTATTTGAATCTACATTGAATAGAGGATGGGTTAGGCCGCACAATAATTGATTATGTTCTTGTGTTATACAATTTAACAACTCGTCAAAGGTAAGGTCTGAAAAATGCTCTCTGTTATAGTCAATTATTAGAAATTTTATATTAGGTTTGATGAAAATGAACTTGTTATTGTGGCTAGTTGGTAAAGGAATAATTTTATAAAGTTGGTAATCCTCTTTAAAGGGAAGTGGTATTCTCAATTCGTAAATTATTTTTTCATTTTGAACTGTGGTGCTTATTGTTCCAACTTTATAGATATTTAAAATATCATTTTTATTCAGACTTGATGGTAACCGGACGTCTGATGAGATTTCTTTTCTAATGGTGATTAGGATATTTTCTAGTTGTTGTGGTGACATAATAGCAGGATGCGGTTTACCATGACGGACATCAGTGATCAGGTCTAGTATAGCATTGATAATATTTTGGTAACGTATTATGATGAGTGTGGTGAGAGAGGTTAATGACTCCATCTCGAAAAACAACTTCTCATCGTGTTTGAGACTTATCAACCCGTCTATTATTTTTTGAAATTTGGTTTGAAGAGCATTAATTTGCTTTTTAACTATTACTTCGCTTTTATTAAAAATGTTAGCAGTGGTCTCGATAATTAAAGTTTGGTTTTTGATCAATGAAAGTAAGTGATTTTCGTTATATTGGAGTTTGTCAATTTGTTGATCGTAAAATTTCGCATCTTCTTCATTTAGTGTGCCGAAAAGTGTTTTGCTAGCCGCTCCAATAATATTAAAGAGACCGCGTTTGGACCTATTGTCATTATGTTTTACTAAGCTGTATTTCTGTTCTATTTCAGACATAAGATGATTTATTTCCGCTACTATGCTATTACATATAGTTACAAAATTTGGGTCCTCTTTTAGTTGCGCGCACAGGTTGTTTATTTCGTGCACGTGTACCTTCGTCTGGTTTAAGGCCAAGGTTAACCCGGAAAGGTCGTAGAACAGTACCACTTTCCATTCATCTGCGTAGAGTTCCACTGTTCCTACCTGTTCAAAGTATATGCCTGGACTGTTGTTAAGTTCTGTTACCTTCATATCGCCGTATGCTGTGTTAAGCATAAATAAAGTGAGGATGTATGCTGGAGTGATCATCTAAAATGAGTGGAGTGAAGGTAGAATTAGGTGTCGTTTTTACGCACTCTTGTAGTTCCGCGTATAAGGATTAATGATGAGCCAATGTGTTAGTTACATTCACAGACTTATATGTTAGAAACATTGAAGTTTTGTTATATACAGTTATGGTTATGTATTCAATCCTTAAAGCATTTTATGTCGTTGTTGTGTAAGGTTTTAAGCTTCTTACGAACTTTGACTACTGTATTTTCCTCGGATGGAATTTGTACGACTTCAAAGGGGCCTTCCCACAGGGCTGAGAGTTTATTCTGCCTTGTGTGGTTTTTAATGAGAACTTTATCTCCCACGTTAAAAATTTTTGGTTTAGTACCTTTGTCATAGTACATTTTTGATTGGGCCTTTTTTGAAATGACAAATTCACGGGCAGTCTGATGACAGTGTTGCAATCGTGATTTGAGCTCATTTGCATAATTATCGTAGTTATATGAGACGTTAGGCTTTTGTCGTACTACGCTCGGCAAATTAATGGGATAACCGTACAATAATTCATAAGGAGAGTACCCAGTGCTGGTGTGGGGAGTTGAATTGTATACGAATAGAGCGTATGGGATCCATGTATCCCATGTAAGAGGATCTCTATTAGTGTAATGTCTGAGATATTCTGCCAAAGTTCTGTGGCTACGTTCGAGTGCGCCATTTGTCTGAGGATGGTAAGGTGTAGTATTGATTTTTTTTATTTTCATCAATTTACATACCTCTTGAAATAATTGACTCAAAAAGTTTGTACCTCTATCGGTTAAAACTGAGTCGGGGGGGCCATGACGACATATTATTTGTTCTACAAAAACTCTTGCTATGGTCTTAGCTTCCGCATTAGGTAAGGAATACGCCTCTGAGAATTTTGTGAGGTCGTCTTGAAATGTCAATAAGTATTTATTATTCTCGTAAGTTACTGGTAATGGGCCAACAATGTCGAGAGCAATTCGCTCAAATGGTTGGGAACTCGTAGAAGTCAGCTTCATAGGTATAGGGGGTATATTTTGTAGTTTATTTCGTTGGCACGATTCACATTTTCGAATATATTCTCTTACGTCTTTTGCCATAGATGGCCAGAAGTATTTTGTTTTAATGCGCTTGAGTGTTCTGGATACTCCTTGATGTCCACCAAGTGGTGAGTCATGAAATTCGTGGAGAACTGTCTGGATATCGTCCACAGAGGTAAGAGTTATTTTAGAATTCGCAAAAAAGTGTAACTTAATATTGGCAGTACCGAATACTTGGGTGAAGATAGCCCTAAGTTGACTGTGGTCGTGATTATTATTGAATTTTGGCAATGAAATTCCTAAATCGTTAATTTGTAGATTGATGCATTCAGAATAAATCTTTTTGATACATTTTAATGTAATTTCTCTGTCTGAGGAACTCCGAAAAGGGAATGGTACCGTAGTTATCAGGAAGGTGGTCGAAAGGTCTATGGGTGTAAAAATTTCGAGACTTCCTATAGTGGGTTTTTTATATTGAGCGATTAACTTTGATAAAGACCTTTCTTCAGGTGATTCCGTGAGGGGCAGTATAAATGCTTTGTGCTTTAATTTATTATCTGTAAAGATTGACTCTAATCTTTCCTCGTGAGTGACATTTTCGTTAATAATCAATTTTCTTCCGACGTTCTTGACTTGTTCTTCTTCAGATACTGTTTGCATTTCCCTTCTTTGATTCCTTGTGGTAACCAATATGTTTTTGATGTTGTGTTCTTTATTTGTTTCTATTCTACTTAAGGCATCGGCATTGGCATTATATTTCCCTGGCTTGTACTTTATCTTGTAGTCATACTCTTCCAATAAAATTCTCCATCTTGCTAGTCTGGAGGTAGGATCTTTGAGATTTAGAAGCCATTGTAATGGTCGATGATCGGTGATAATCGTGAACTGTCGTCCAAAAATGTAAGGACGAAATTGCTTCACCGCGAATATTATAGCCAAAAGTTCCTTTTCGGTGGTACTATATCGAGTTTCGGCGCTATTAAGAGTTCGACTGGAATAGGAGATCGGTTTATCTTCGCCTATGTTACCTTGAGATAGTACCGCGCCGATTGCAAAATCACTCGCATCAGTTGTTACGAGAAATTCGTTATTAAAGTCTGGATAAGATAGAACAGGAGAGGTAATCAGTTTTTCCTTGAGGGTTCTGAATGCTTCATCACAGTGAGCATCCCATTTAAACTCGGCGTTCTTTTTCAATAGTTTGGTGAGTGGCTTTGTGATGCCCGCGAAATTTGAAATGAACCGACGATAATAACCAGCGAAACCCAGAAATGACTTAACGTCTTTGGCCTTTTTGGGAGTAGGAAATGTTTTTACGGCTTGTATTTTGTCTGCATTAGGCTGTATGCCTTTTTCCGAAATTATGTGTCCTAAATATATTAACTCTTTCTTAAGGAAATGACACTTATCTGGTTTAAGTTTCAAGTTATGTTCACGTAAACGTTCGAGTACATTGATTAGTCGTTGATTATGATCCCGTAGGTCGTATCCGTAGATGACGACGTCATCGATGTAAACGAAACAGTCAATACCCTGTAAACCCATTAAAACATTATTCATCAGACGTTGGAACGTCGCAGGAGCATTTTTCAAACCAAATGGCATTCTATTATATTCATAGTGCCCAAATGGAGTACTAAATGCCGTTTTCTTGCGATCGTTCTCATCCACTAATATCTGGTGGAACCCATTTGCAAGGTCCAAAGTACTAAAATACTTGGATTTTCCTAACTGATCTAAGATGTCAGTTATATTCGGCAGAGGGTACGCGTCTCCAATTGTGATGTCATTCAGCTTTCTGAAGTCTACTACCACTCTCCATTGCTTGTTCCCAGCACTATCTGCCTTTTTGGGTACTAATAGCAACGGGGAGTTCCATGGACTGAAACTGGGTCTGACAATACCATCGGAAAGCATTTCATCCACCTGTTTATGGATTTCATTTCTGTGAGCCTCAGGAAGCCTGTATGGTCTAGTGAACAAGGGTGGTTTGTCCTTTGGAGTTATTATATTATGAGAAATACCTGTAGTAAATGTAAGATGGTCACCTTCTAAGAAGAAAAGATCATTGTATTCTCTACATATTTCGGAGATGGATTTCTTTTCTTCATCGTTACAATGGTCCAGTTTAAGATTATCTTTTAATTTGCTCAAACGATTTTTAACAGGGTTTTTTGAAGAATCTGTATTGATTATGTTAAAATTGTCTAATTTTTCCCATTGTAAATTCATGTCTT
This sequence comes from Dioctria rufipes, assembly GCA_963924295.1. Lineage (NCBI taxonomy): Eukaryota > Metazoa > Arthropoda > Insecta > Diptera > Asilidae > Dioctria > Dioctria rufipes. The sequence continues at coordinate 105,168,771 of OZ002740.1, forward strand.
CTGAGCGCAGCTTAACCTTTTCATCGTTTGAATTTAGAATCATTATTTTTACCCTTTTATTTTCTGGACTAGTTATACTACCAGCTACATATACACCAGGTAGAATTTCGCTCTTCTTTACTACTATATCGTTGGGATAGCTGAAAGGTATCCCTATAATAGTCTCACTTCTTGACTCTAATGTGTATTCAGAGCTTTTAGTAGGTGTATTATTACCTAATGAGATTGAGTTTTCCTTTTGTATTGTATCTACGTTCTTTGCAGAGTTCCCATAATTGAAAATTTTTCCGCTTTTAATGCGTTCTTTTACGTTATCTTCTTGTTGGTTCTCCCTAGTTTGTTCTTCCTCAGTTATCTTCTTAGTTTCTTTATTAAATTTGCTTTGTTGCACTTTATTATTCATTTCTGCAACTCCTTCTGATTTATTCTTTGTACATTTCTTGCTTTTTCTTGCCAAGAAAGTTTTAAATTCTGGAGGGACGTGCCTCTCGTTAACGTATACTTCTAATTCATTAGTTTTATAGTTGAGAATACAGTTGTACTTTCTCAGGAAATCATTACCAATTATACCGTCGTACATTAACATGGCACTGTTTGACAGCATGTGGAATTGATGCTGTATACACAGTGTCCCTTCTCCCGAAGAGAATTTTAGGGATCCTGTTAATGTCCCACGAGTAATTATTGACTCGCCGGCTATGGTAGAGATAACACATTCTTGCAACTGAGGATTGTTTGGTATATTACTAGGGGTATCTTCGATGTTAGGTTTAAGTAAGCTAATATCTGCGCCAGTGTCTATGAGAAAGGTAGAGTATTTTTTACCATTTGGGTCAAAACCGATTTTGATACTTGGTTCACCCTGAGATTTACAGAGCGATACCGATATGATTATGCTGTTTTCACTACTTAAGCATTTTGATTGTCGACTGTGAAGTTTATTCGGGAAGAGGTGTCGACTTCCTCTTCTCGGATATATAAGTTTTCCGAAGAAGCTTTCGGGTGTTTCGTGGATGTGGACGGCTTAGTAGAAGGCGCGTAGCGCACGTTGTGGCTATTTTCCCTTTGAAATGTGGTCATGTTCCTCATTGGTTCATTTCTATTATTCTGGTCCCTACTGATGGGAGTTTGCGTATAGCGTTTATTAACGTAGCTCGCTTGGTTCGCGTAGCCTTGCTGTCGTTGCGTTTCTAAGGCCAATCTTTTTCGACATTCTCGCCACGAATGATTTGGTTTGCTGCAATATGTGCATACCAAGTACCTGACCTCATTTTTTATAGGTCTTGGATTGAAGCGCGGAAGATTCCGATAGCAATTCTCAGTAATATGTCCTTCTTTCCGGCAATTTTGACAGAATGGGGGTTTTGGATACCTGGGTGCAATTGGCTGAGCAGGATTGCTGTGCTCCAGCCGTGAAGATTGCTCTATAGCATAACTAATGGCTTTTCTCAATTCGGACTCAGCCTTAGCCTTAACTAAAAGTTTTAAGTTAGGATTTTTTAATCCGTCTTCGAATGCCTGTTTAGCCATTTTATTATTCTCCGAAACTAGATACTCGCGAACGCTTTTTTCGTTTACGCTTGAGTAAGTGGAGGAGTTTAGGGCATTGAGTAAGAGACCAATTCGGTCGCCAAATTCCTTAACACTTTCCTTATAGTGTTGTTTAGCAGTTAGTAATTCATGTTGACTGGCCGTTCTCGATTTTTCTTCCATAAAATGCTCCTCAAGTTGTTTTGTGAGATCAGACCAAGAGCTTATAGATTTGTATTGAATTATCTCGAATGCGGAGCCCTGAAGTCTAGTTTTGACTATGTCAAGAAAGAGTTTCGTTTCAGAGTCAGATTTCGTGGAGGAAAATAGTATGTTTCCACATGCAATGAACTTATTTAGATTACCTGGAGTACCGTCAAACTCAGGTATCATATTGTAAGCATCTGTAAGGCTTATTTTGAGTTCGGTAGCCATTTCTGTATGAAAAGGTAATTCCTCGAATAGGTCAACAATATCTTTCCTTTTTCTGGTAAGAATTTTGAATTAGTGATCAGAATTTCTTTAACGAGGAGAATCGGTGATGACGGTCTAAAGGCAAGACCAAGTTAAAAGAATAGGTAAAGGTGTAGTCGTATATATGTGCAGTTTAAGAAGGAGAGAGAGAGAAAAACAAATTATGTGTAAGATCACCAAATTGAATATGTTAATTAGTACACTTGGGTCTCAAATTTTCACTCTAATCCGTACAAATTGTGTCAAGCATAGCTCTGGGAAAAGTAAAGAACCTCATATGGTCTGAAAAATACGTCAGATGATTCAAAACTTGTAGGAAGACGTTTAACCGAAGACGATTTAAAAAAAAAATTATTCCGATCGTGAAGCAGAAACAATTGCTATGATTAGTAGACAACCAGTTCTCTTTGATCTAGAGCACTTTAAATTAAAGCGGCGAAATTCTGGCTCAGAAAATTCAAATAGCGAATCTTCCGATGTCTCCACTAGTTCATCATTGGATCCGATGCATAAAATATTCACAATTAAGGAAAGCGCAGTAAAGTAAAACGCAAATTTAATCAGAGAATTATAAATGGGAAAACTCTATTGATACCAGTGTGTCTGGTAATAACAATAGTATAATCTAATCAAAGATAAGAAGCTTCAAATGAATGAAGAAAAACGGATAATAAATTATTTTTAGGACAAATTTATCACGCCCAAGAAGTTGTGTAAAAAGAAAAAAAAATGGACTAAGTCGTGCTAGTCGTTAGTCATTAGCTAGTTTGTTTAATTGACTTTGGGGGGGGGAAAAACACAAAAATCAAGCAGCGAGTTTGCAATATAGCAGCACCATAACACAAAAAGAATTTGTAAAATAAATTTATTTAATTTTGTAATTGTATTTTATTATATATATATATTTTTTTTTATTTCGTTCTCTTTTGTTTTTTCTTTTATTATATATATCAAAAAAAACAATTTGTTTTTTTTTTTATCTTTCCTTAAAAAAAAATTATTGTGCAAGTATCAAACCGAGAAATACTTTCTCATATTTTTAAAATTTATTTTTGCGAACCTTTTATATATTTTTTTTTCAATAGCATTTTATGGGTTTTCTTGAACCATCTACATTTGTGGTTAATATATTTTTCACTACATACGCTATATGCACTTTTCCTTCCTTTTTTTTTTGTTTTACTCAGATTTAGATCTGTTTTGGTTCACTCTATATATCTATATACCATATTATAATTTCCTTTTATTTCCAAAAATATTTTTTTTTTCTATATATATATATATCCCTTTTTTTGTTAAAAAAAATTTATATGTAAAAATAAAACAATTATATATAAAGATATATGTACCTTTGTAGAAATTTTTTTTTTTATTTACTTGGATCTACCTCTTGACATCAATTTAAATGTTGAAACTTCACTCTGTTTCCTTATTGGATTTAGCTTCCTTCCTTCCTTAGGTGTGGGCACGTCACCCCACTGGATCTCACCAGAACAAGTCAGGAATATTACCTCTGACAACAAAAATTTTTTTTTTCACTGTTTAGCTTTTTTTTTATTTATTTTATTACAACTTTTCTCTCGTTTTTCTTTTATTATTATTATTGGGAAGCTAGTAAACCCAGTTTTATTTTTTGTTGAATTTGTTATTTTATTTTCATTATAATCGTTATGTTACAAACGAATTGTTTAAAAGAAGATTTTTTTTGTTGATTTTATTAAAAGGTTTGTTTTTTTTTTTTTGTTTTATAATTTTGTTGTTATGAAGGATTAAATATTTTCATTTAAGAATTGACAAAATTTTTTTTTTTATTTTTTTTTTTTTAAAAGAAAAGTTATTCTGTTTAAATTTTTTCTTTCAATTTAATAAACACACACAATCCAACACTGTTCAATTAAATCTTTCTCGGTACACTTTGACGAAATTTCTCCACTTTCTATAGCTCTTTTTTTTTTTTATGTACAATATACTATGCAAATTGTATGAATGCTTTATAGTTAATAATATCACGGCATTTACTATTAAATACAACACAAAACGATTGCAATATCAGTTTTATCAATTCAACTCACAAGCGGACTGTAGTAGACTTTTTTTTTCAGCAATATTTTATTTTATATGTAATTTCACTTTATATTTATACACAAAATATTTATTGAAGGCACGAATGGGGAGCCAGACACATCCCACCGCTGCCACCATTTGTTGTAACCCCGTTTACCGCCGTGCTTTCCTTTTGCGGAGAAGAGCAGTACAGGGGGACGTTCAGGATAGGATGAATTAAAGAACTTCAGAACATTTATTAATGGATAAAAAATATTTTATTTAAAACTTTGAAATGACTGGATTTCACAATTGTTTGCACTGATAGATATATCTTATTTAAACTTTTATTGGTTCTGAATTCACAAATTAGTTGCACTAATAAAAACTCTACTAATAAAACATTATTTCACAACTAAGATTCCGTTATCAATGCGTTAAGACTTCCCGACCGTGCTATCGTTCTCAAAGTCGATCCTGAACTTCGGCTTCTTTTCAGTTGGATATTATTATCATCCAAATAGCTGACGCCCTTGCGTCAGCAAAAAGTATATAATACTTTTTATGATTGGTTCGCTTAACTGACCAATCAGACAAAAAGGTAAAAAGAGACCGGAAAGATAAGAAACAGGCAAGACATTTGCCTTTGTTAATTTGTTAGCTTGGGTCTGTAATTGGATCTTGCTCTTGATATTTTGAGCGATAAGCAATATGAAGCACATTAACTCTATGAGTTATGTGTGTACAAAAGTGTCAAATAAGTATTTTATGCAAGTGGACTATTCATGCTACAGAAAATTTATGGCGGTAAGTAATTTGAAGATTTGTACATTTTTAAGGGGTCTATGGGAATTTATGGGGTAAGTATAATTAGAAATATGCATGGTAAGAAATTTATACACATGAATGCATGGTATGATACTCTGTGCATGTTACGGAAAATCCATAGGAGGTAAGTAATTATGTATATTTATTTTAGGATCACAACATCCCTTTTGTACATATTTGTGCATATTTATCTATGCGTTTTAGGAAAGTTCATGGGAGGTAAGTAATATGAATAAGATTTTGTGATTTTAGGATTTTATGCATTTCAGGCATTTGAGGACATATGGTGTGGTATTTTAAGACCACAATATGAAAATATTTGATTTTAGGGAAATTGCACAGAAAGTAATATGTATATGGTTGTGATTTTGGGATCACAACAATCCTACCGGCTGCGCCAATTGCTATATTTTTGTTTACTCTCACCTTGAATTCGGTTCTCAATGGCTGTTGCACTGATAATCCAAGTATAGACATATAATCACAACAACTGTTTTGCGTTTTCTTGACCACTTTTTATTTGCCTTTTTTTTGTGCTTAGTCAACATTAGTTCTTAGCGTAAATTAAATTTTTAATATAATTTTTAAACCGAACAATAAAATTACACCTTCGAACTAAAACTTTCTAATATAATTTTTTAAACGAACATTAAAATAATATCTTCGCACTGAGACTTTCTAAATAATTTTTAAAACCGAACATTGAAATAATATCTTCGAACTGAAACTTTCTAATATAATTTTTAAAACGAACACTAAAATAATATCTTCGAACTGAGACTTTCTAAATAATTTTTAAAACCGAACATTAAAATACCCTTTTTACCAAAAATCCAACTCAATGCTTAAAAACTCAAATTGGGAGACCCGAGACCATGCCGCTTTTTCGTTTAAAAATCAACTCAACTCTTGATCACACTCATCGTGACCAAGAGCCGTCGTTCAGGATAGAAAATGCTAAATTGCATTTTTTTATCCTGAGAAAATTTTACTTTTTCAATTCTGGACTTGTTCAAACATGTCCAGAATTATTCGCGTTGGACGATGGCTTCAAAAATGTAATCTTACACTTTTAAAAACATCAGCCACCGTCCCGTCGTTTGAAATCGCGGCGCGCATATACATACAATGCAATTATGCGGCGCGCGTTTCTTATTACGAAAGTTTTTATCGTAATATGTACATATGTACGTATGTACAAACATATTGAATTTTTCGCGGCAAATTATACTGAAGGTACGATTTGCTTTTTGATTTATTTGTTACTTAAATTGTTGAAATGACAAATTTTGCTGAATGCAAAATTTGCCGTGGAAATTTTTTAAGTAAAACGACTTGGGTTGTAAACTGAAACTTTTGTTTTGTCGTTTTATGGGAAAAATTTTATGAGTTGCTTGGAATGTGAAGAAAATTGCTGATGCAATTTTCTTCACCCTTTTGGGAAGATAAACTAATCATGTTTTATGTCTGATTGGTTTATCGAATTTTATAATTTATGATTTTATATGCCCAATTTTAGGTTTTGAGGTGCAAGATTTTTATAAAGCTACCCGTATGGTACATATATGTACCTAGGGCTTTATATATATAACATCCGTGTTGTAAGAGTCAAAATGAAATTATGATAATTACTATCAGTTTTTGAATAACTTGTAATGTCGAAATCAATTATATACAAATCAACTCAATGAAAAATAGGATATGTAGCTGTCCAAAGTATATCTTTCATTAGTATCCTTAGAGTGTATTCAGAAGAATTACTAATCGTGACATCATAGATTGCTAATGTTTTGCCAGTGATATTAATCGAATCTTTTCTGATGAATTCGACCTCTCAGAGCAAATTAGAATTAACCATTGAATTGAGCTTTATCAGCAATTAAACCTAAGATTATAAATTTTTAAAAACGATTTTTTTTTGCATTGATGGAACAAGCTGGTAAAGCCAAAAATTACTAAATTTTGTAGTTAAAGATTTTATGTTCTGCGTAGATAAAAAAATTCAAAAAATTAAAATCATTACTATAACTGATGATTCTTTCAATTCAAGGCATAGTACTATTTTATTTCAATCAGAAAGAATCAGCATCAAATAATAACTATAACACATTTTGCAGGTGATAACGTCCACTAAGCACAGATTGTATTTATTTAGCACTGCAAATTCTATATACATAAATGCTGGGTATACCTGTAACGAACGGCCCGGTTCGTTATAGAAATATTGTGTTTCTAAGAAATATATATATATAAAAATATATATATATATATATCTTTTCCATAGATTTCGTGTCCCTACGACACTTTCGGTAAAAGTTTCATGATTGCGAAATTTCGAGTTGCAATCAAATTCACAGGGTATTAAAATTTTATTTCGTGGAAAATTTACTTCCTGACATCGGAATAATCCGGGAGTTCCAAGAATTTTTTTTATGTACCAAACGAATGCCAGTATATAAGTAGTCAGTTTACTGATGTTTTGTGGAGATGCATCGGGATTGAAAAGACAAAATAGTAAATAACGCTGGGTAGAAGTTGGTGGGATTGAACTTTTATCATTCTGATTGGAAGACCGAAGAAAAGTAGTCGCCGAAGAAAAAGAAAAGTTTTTTTGGTGTTTTGGCTATATCAGCAAGTAAATCATCGAGTAAACAAAAATTTTGTCTTGGATTCAGGAATTGTGATAGGTAAATTCCTCCGATTATCCTGACGATTTGTAACAAGTGCAGTGGTTAAGCTACTCGCGACAAATCGTCATTACCAACGCACGTGGAGCAGTGTGGTCAAACTTGCCTGATTCAGGGATTGGGATAAAGGTGTCCGGCATATTTTAGTGACCACTAGTAACAAGTACCATGGAATGTACCCACGTTTTAAATGTTCATTACCGACATACCTGGAGTGAACTGCGCAAATCAAGTATTTTATTGGAGTAGCATCGGAAGCCGTATAGTGCTGTAGAGTTGTGTTTTCCATCGATAGAAAAAAAAAAATAACAAAACAAAAAAGGAAAAGGTAAAGTAATACAATATATTGACTATTAAGCAAGGTTCATATAGTGCTTTACATACATCTATATAGACTGTGATTAAAGATTATCTGTCTAATGAAGTATATAATTATAAATTTAATCAATTTGTGACATATTAAGAGCCTTCTGTAAATTCATTACGAGCCCATATAATTACCTAATACCTGTAAAAGAAAAAGAAAAAAGGTATTTGTTTTTTTTTTATTTTTAATTGCATATTATTACTAAAGTAATTTCTTTATTTAATACCTGTAAAAGAGAATGAAAAAGGTATTTGTTTCTATATTTTCAAGTGTATATAATTACAATTTCTCTATTTAATACCTGTAACAGTGAAGAAAGAAGAAGGTATTTGTTTTTTTTTATATTTTTAAGTGCATATATTACTAATTTCAATTTTTAATGTGATACCTGAAAAAGATATTCATTGGATACCAGTTCAATTGGTATTTAGTCCGACTTTGTGACATACCCGGATAGGACGCTATTCGTGGAAATACTAGTGTATACATCTACCTAATGTTAAATATTCCTTTGGTGACATGCATTGAAGTAAAGGGCATTCGTCCTAATTCAAGTTCAAACTTTTTTTTTGTTCTTAATTGTCATAAATATGTATGATCATACTTTAATGGTGCTAAAATCTTTGAAGGGTTTGTTTTTTGAGAGGTGTCATTAAACAAACATATTACTCGTTTAGTAATTTAAATTTGATCTTTGATATAGTCAGTTTTTTTATTTATTAATTGTTATAATCCAGACTGTCTACGACCAGCAGAATAACGCCGCTGTGACATATTCTTTTTTTACACCTATATAACATCCACGTGTACAAGTTCATCCAGAAGTGAAATTGCATGAACGAGCATGCCCGCGATAATTAAAAAATAAAAATCCTAAAACAAACAAAATTCTTAAGAATCACATTACGTCTGCATTCAATTGTTTTCGCGCCTTTGCCCACAGCCATCATGCCAATTTTACTTCTGGTGTACTTACTGCAGACGGCTCCCATGAAAATCACCACGGTCAGCACTTTGCTTACCGTCAATAAATTTGAGGCGGTGTAATTCTCATGTACATGTGCCACGGTATTGCATGGGAGTCGTCTCTGCTACAATAAAAGTGTTTAGGTAAGCATAAGTTCGCTTTATATGTAGGATACGTGTTAAATAAAATTACCATTCAGTTTTTGATTGAGCGAGCGGTCGTTTTTACTTAAATTTCTTTCGTTGCAATTTCCAGTGGATAATTTGTAATTTGTACAAGCATCAATTACACCCAGCAACAAAGTCTTGGTACAAAGAACCTTCGGCTAGTTAATCACATCTTGTGGGAAGCTCTAAACTCATCTTGCAATTGGTACACGCACCAATAGCATTATTAACACGGCTTTGGTACTAAGCACCTATGGCCATTTTTTCTTTATTTTCGACGAAAGTGATCAAGGTACACGCACCTTGACGCACACAGGTAGAGCAAAAGAGCTCTCCCTTTAACACAGACCATGAGTATCTGTGTATAAGAGCTAATAAAACGTTTTTCTTTAAAACTCACTCGTTGAGGACAGAATCAGTATCTTCCATTGCTTGCCAAATTATTTTTATAATGTATTGAGACCTTTTCAGGTGGGGAAGGGGACATGATGCTGTGGTGAGATTCCACTCTGTTCGGTGTATGCAATGTTGAATAATAATAGAAAGTGGTGAAACCATAATGTATAGCGATCGTAAGCGGTTGGATCATTTGGGTGGAGGGAGCGTTGAGCTCATTAGCTGCGGTCCGGGACTCCAGTAGCAGCAGAAGTCTCCTTATAATTTCTCTCACGCTCTTCTTCCAACTAATATTGTGTTATTCAGTGCGTGTACGGCACCAGTTTATTTCCACTGGTCTAACATCGTCATCCATATGATATGTTTTTAAAGAAAGGTCTTGTCTGTCCGTCCGAGTCTTGGAGTTCTAGGTCTCCGGTGTTGTTATTTTTTTTGTTGCACAGCTAACTAGCACTTAAAGGATGTAGATGACAGAACCTCCCTACCCGGCTGTTCGCTAGGGGCAAATTGCTGTGCGGTCGTCTGCTCTAATCCTGACGGTGAAGTTTGTAATTCAATAGGTACATCGCGGCTGGTCTATGGGATTGGGAATTCATTTGCAGCGAAATGGTCATAGATGTCTTTGTAGATGGAGTCCTGATTGAATGATTGGTTGTCAAGAGGTTTCTGTTTCAGTTACAAATGGAGCCCAAATTGGTTTTTTTTTTATTAAAAGTTTATCTTCGATCCTTTCTTGTCGCCCATATGCGTCACAAATGGTGCCCTAATCACTTCATGTTTTAAATACTCGCTTAATACGTTTATTATTATAAACTCACTTCTGGTTGTCGTCTTCTATACCCTTTGCGGGTGGTTTCTTCCCAGTTCTCTTATATTGTGATTGATTAACTTTATTGAGATCATATGTCTTAATGATGCTCTAATAGGTTCGAATTCCTTTACGGATGTCCTATGTGTCGAGTGCCTCTACCCTTATTTAAATCCTGTACTGATTTTATCATTTTTTTTTCTTTAACCACTTCATGTTCCACTTCCTTTCATCATACATATTTGGCGTTGATTAAGCTTGCTTGAGGCTGGGCCGACTCTGTTATTATCTTTAGTGGTTTGATGAACATACCTGATCGCCTCCTTTATACAAATTCCCATTCTAGATGTTTCGGATTTTGTCCTGCTTTGACTAGGTTTATCACATTTATAGTATATAGTGGTAGTTTCTCTGGCAGTGGCTGCTTGACGTACTTCATGTTATGCCGCGTCTGAAGCTCGTTGATGAATTTGTTCATCCGTGTTGACAATTACCGTACTGAGATTCTGGTTTTGAGGTACGTTGATCAGTATTACTTAAATCACAGCCTCTCTGTGAGTCGTTGTACGTGTACGCTTTGGCGTGATTCCCATTACCTTAAACTTTTGAAATGTTCTTTCAGCTCGTTCGACATGTTCCAGGATAGGCCAGTACCATTCGTAATGTATCTTCCTTTGTAGCGTATTTTCTTTTATTATTTATTATTATTATGATTAGCAAAACCTTCTACTGGTTCATGCTTGAGTACATGTGTAATCAATGTTGGAGTAGTTGTTTGAACTCGGCAAAAGGGTCAACGGCAAGGTCTTAACAATTAACGCGGTGTGTGAAAATAAGGAATTTACTACAACATTGCAAGGATCTGGCCTCCTAACCATCCAACCCAATTGCATACTTAAGCATCAGTCAGTTACTATCGAAGGGCAACATAAATATCCGAGTAATATAACAACATCATATGAGAAGCTGATTAATGATTTCAACACGTCAGTTTCATGGTCACCGGCCCCAGCCTTGGTAGATTCACCCACTTACCATGCACAATGGAAGGAACTGAGCCTCTTACAGCAACAACTCTCATCTCAAAATCTAGAGCTGCCGAAATTAATACACGAACGGATATCTCACACAACTATCATTGGATATATCAGTATCTGTCTTACAATAATTGTGTTCATATCATTAATTATAAAATTAATATTATCAAAAAGGCAGAAGCAGCAGTCTGCAGTGCCAATACCCAAACCAAGGAATCACAAAGAGCCGGACTTTAGCGTCATCATAGCTTGAGCATTCGTTCAACGTGGGGGAGAATGTTTGCACTCGGCAAAAGGGTCAACGGTCGCATAGAATCAGCAAGTACTTGCTCTATAAGCAGGCGCTTGCCCCCAAAAACAATAACGCTAATTCTAGCGAATAATTCTTGCATTCAGTGTGTCATCGCAAATATTTTTATGAATATGACACCCAGTCAAAGGTGCAAGAGAAGAATGCAAGAATTACTCGACTGATTGTAATTTAAGTAGGTAAGCATTTTACATTTAAGTTATTTCATTATTCGTTTTTTTTGTTATCGCCTTGCATAGCCAAGCAACTTATTGCAATTTTAAGTTATTAGTAAATATGTATGTAGGTATTGATTTTCGCAATTAGTGATAGGTATGAACATATTAAGAATTGCTTAGTTAAGTGTAATTTTAATATAAATTGAATATGGTCTGTAATAAACGATCAGTATTGTTTTTAGTAGCAAACAGTTGTCTTTTATTTTGAGTTCACTTAATCAAGCTTCCATTTCAGATTCTAATTTTGGTGTAGTGGTACAAGAGCCGCTGCACTCTCATCAAAAGCCAAGGTGTAACACCTTGACTTATTAAAAATTCATAGAGAACAAAATAGTTCTTGATCAGTAGTATTTTCATTCATTTCCCTGTGGCAAAAAGGAGGAGAGTGGGGGAGATATTTTGTTGAAGGCTGGCATTTAATGTCTTTAGTTCTGGTTGCATGCGTTAATGGAGTGTGGGTTGAGTTATGGCTAATGTCACCACCCCACCTGAGGTGTTTTCGTTTTTAGTAACTGTGTTCACGAGAGCAAATACTTTATTGCAATTTTGTAATTTCGGCAAATAAGTTCGATAATATATTTTTTTGTTTTGTTTTTGTCACGTTTCTGCTTAATTGACCCAAATAATTTTAACGCTCATTAGTGATTGAGTCGGTTTTAGTAAATAGTCATCTATATATCTCGACTATGGATTTCTCGTTCCTTTCGGAAGAGGAGCTGTCCGTGGAATGTGCGGTGCACAAAATTTCTTTTCCTGGTTTAAATATTGTAAAATATTGTAAATATGTCCCGAAAAATCCAAAGTCGGAATTGCATTATATTTCCAATCGTTTGGATCACTTAAGGCGTGACCTTTACGCTAACCCAAATAAAACTACTGTTGACTCTTCCTGTTATAAATCCCAAACTTTACATATACTGGGAAGAGCTCGTCGCTTAGCTAATTCAGTCCCTGCCGTGCTCCAGCAGGCTGAAAACTTGGCAATTGACCTTGAAGGATTGGTGGCAATGGTTGAGTCTCAACCCGAAATTGAAAAGGATATAGGAGATTCTGGTGAATTTGCTGATGGTGCGAAGTCACTTGAAGTCATCCCTGAGACCTTTAGTATGAGTCAGCCAACTGGTACCATTCCGAAAATAGTTGGTGATCCTATAAGTGTTCTGTCCAAGCAAAGAGTGGAAGCAAATAATAGATATTCATTGGGTGGTGGATGTAAAAATAATAAAGCTTTTATATTATTTAATTTGTTTTTATTATCCTGAGATGTGAATCCATTGAAGTCCTGAGTAGTACTAATTCCAAAACATTGATTTGCTCTACTTATATACTAAAACAACGCCTACTTTATCTAACTTACATTATCATGGCCTGTTGTTACTTAACTTATTACAGACTTATGTCTAAGTAGATATTTGCAAAACTAAGTAACGTACCTTATGGTGAAAGAGTAATAATAATAAATAACGTAATAATAAAATTGTACAAACTAAATGATAGCAAGGCGCTATATAACCTCCCCTTCAGCGTAAGCGTTATCAAAGAGAAAAAAAAATATTTAAATTTTTATATCAATTTAATCCAAAACTAACTTTTAGTTAGTTCTTTTTTAATATTGACCCTATTTAGTTTTGTTGTCTCTGTCTCTCCCACATCCCCCGTCTCCTCTGTAAATGCTGGTTTTAAACGATCGACTCATATCGTTGTTGCTTTTCCATTTTTGCTGATTATAAAATTTTTGTCGTTTATTTTCTTGGTTATTTTATATGGACCATCAGATGGACAAGTTAAAGAAAGTTTAGATCTGTCTATTCTCACAAAAACGTACTTACAATCATGTAAGGTCTTTGGATAATAAATCTTTGTTCTTGAATATCTTGGACTCACTGGTTTAAAATTTTGTACATGTCGTCGAAGTAAATGGATAAAGTGTGATGGGTCTAGTTTGGTTGGTTGTTGAGGTATCAAATATTCACCGGGAGCACGTAGGCTTTCGCCATATACTAATTCTGCCGAGGAGCAATCTAAATCGGTTCTGAAAGTAGTCCGAATACCTAATAGGATTGCTGGTAGTTGCAAGGACCAATTAATTGGATCTCCTTTTGCACGGAGAGCAGTTTTAAGATGACGATGAAAACGTTCTATTATCCCGTTGGATTGTGGATGATAAGGTGAAGATCTAATTTGGTGCGAACCTAAGAATTTTGTGAATTCAAAGAATAGCTTAGAGAGGAATTGGGCTCCTTGATCTGTAGTCATTCTTAATTGTACACCGAATCGGGGAATGTATTGTTCGTATAAAGTTTTTACCAATGTTTCAGTAGTGATATCTTTCAGAGGGTACACTTCTGGCCAACGTGTAAAACGATCTATAACGGTTAAAAGATATATATATATCCATTTGAAGGTGGTAGAGGACCTACCAGGTCTAAGTGAATATGTTCGAAACGTGAATGTGGAAGTGGAATAATGCCTGTTGATGATTTTATATGAGCGTGAATTTTTGATTTTTGGCAATTTAAGCAATTTTTAGCCCAATGGTTTATATCTTTGTTCATGTTAGGCCAAAAATATTTCGTTGTAAGTAATTTTCTGGATGCACGAATTCCAGGATGGGAAAGATTATGAAGTGCGTTGAAAATTTTTTGTCGCAATCCTTTTGGAATATATGGACGATTAACAGTAGTAGAAGTATGGTACCAAATTAAATTTTTGGAGTTTGGTATTTGCAACGAAACTAATTTGAATTTTGTATTCGAGGATGTTTGTTGAGGTTGAATTAAATGTTTTAATTCTTCATCCTGTTTTTGTTCTTCTGCAATAATCTCTATATTAACTGCTTCGTTGTTCGTAGAAGAGCTATAAATTTCATTATCGGTTGGGATTCTAGATAAAGAATCGGCGATGCTATTAGATCTACCTTTAATATGTCTTATATCAGCAGTAAATTCGGTGGTAAAGTCTAAATGTCTTGTTTGTCTAGGGCTTCTTTCAGTTTTTGAGTTAATCGCAAAGATTAGAGGTTTGTGGTCAGTAAAAACCGTAAAGGATTGACCTTCCAAGAAATGCCGAAAGTGTTTTATTGCTAGAAATATAGCAAGTAACTCTCTGTCGAAAGTTGAATATTTAATTTCGGTTGGTGATAGTTTCTTCGAAAAGAAAGCCAATGGTTCTTGGATTTTGTGGTTTAATTGCTGTTCTAAAATGGCTCCGACTGCGTAAGCTGAAGCATCTACCGTTAAATTTAGTTTTGTGCTTGCAATGGGGTACACCAATAATGTGGAGTTCGCTAATGCTGTGGTTTTTTAAATGAAGCTGTTAAACTAGCATGAAGAGGGTTTAAAAGTTCTGCTAAATGTGGGATAAAGCGATGATAATAATTTACCATGCCGATAAACCGTTGTAGTTGTTTTACAGACTGTGGTGCTGGAAAATCTTTAATTACTGAAACTCTTACTTCTGAAGGAAGTATTCCAGTCGGTGTTATTGTGTGACTTAGAAAATTTAGTTCTGGTACGCCTAATATACATTTAGCCGAATTAATTATAATTCCAAATTCATCTAATCTTGAAAATATTTGTTCAAGGTGAAGTTTATGTTCGTCGTTGTTTGTACTAACCACTAATATATCATCTATATAGATGAAAACGAAATCCAGTCCTTTGAAAACATAGTCCATAAATCTTTGAAAAGTTTGTGCTGCGTTTCGTAAACAAATGGCATACGTGTAAATTCGAAAAGACCAAAAGGAGTGGTAATTGCCGTTTTTTCGATGTCTTTGATAGCCATTGGAATTTGGTGATAGGCTCGAACTAAATCGATTTTAGAAAATACTGAACAACCACGGAGATTCATTGAAAAATTTTGAATGTGTGGCAGAGGATATCTGTCTGGTGTTGTTATAGTATTTAGGCGTCTATAATCTCCGCACGGTCTCCAATCCGGTGAATCCTTTTTAGCTACCATGTGTAATGGGTATGATACTGAGAAGCAGTTGGACGACATAATCCTAAATTAACCATAAGTTCAAATTCAAATTTGGCTACCTTGTATTTGTGCAAGTCTAAGCGTCTTGGTTTTGAAAAAGTAGCTGGCCATTAGTAAAAATTTCATGAACAATGTTGTGCTTTATAGGTAAATCGAAGCGTGGCGAAGCAGTTATACTAGGGAATTTGAGCAAAATTTTCCCGAATTCTCCATCTATTGAGTGGAGACAGGGTGTCGGAGCATTTGAACGTAATGTCGTTCCTTTAACGTAAAGTGTTGTTTCCCCATCTAGTAATTTTTTATTTTTAAGGTCCACTAATAAATTAAATTTGGACAAGAAATCGGCGCCAATAATAGGTTTGTTGACTCTGGCGATGACGAATGGAAAAACTAGATTCCGACGAAGACCAAAATCTATTTTCAAAATTTTGTTTCCAAATGTTTTAATTGCAGTACCGTTTGCGGCTGTTAAAGTATTATCCGGGTCATATCTGTAATTGCGAAAAATATGGTGAGGGAGAACGGACAAATCTGCGCCTATATCGATTAGGAAATGTAGTTTATTTTCTTTATCAAATAGGAACAGTCTTTTTGAATTAAAGCTTTTGGATGGGTAAGAAGAGGAGGCGATTTCTAGTTTTTTGGATTTTTGTTAATGCTGTATGTGCAAGGAGGTAAACATTTCGTAGCTTGATTGCCAAATTTAAAATGATACCAACAAAAGTTTTTGTTCATATCAGCAGAGTTGTCTTTAGATGTAGAATTATTTCTAGCATAATTATTGAACCTATTTTGATATCTACTGGTATCTCGAGAGCGATTAGGTTTTATACTTGCACCTATCGTTTGTTGAAAATTTATTAAGTTTGATACCTGTAAGGTTAAATTTTGAAGTAATTTTTCAATGTGAGCGGATTTGTTTTCTAGCGAAGTGACCCTAGCTATCAAGAGTAAATTTGATTCAATGTTTGAAATATTATTTTGATATTTGTCCGAACCGGAACTATTTTCATGTACGTTTTTATTAGTTGCCATGAAAGGGATACTATTAGGAAAAGAAGAAATCGTGGCAATATATTTATCATTGGAAATATCAAAAATTTTGTCGGTTTTTTCTTTCTTACGCTAACGGGCAACAGAGGAATACTCAGGAAATGTTTGTTCTTTGCTGCACTAACGGGCAACTGATGGAATCTCAGGAAATGTTTTTTCTTTGTTACGCTGACGGGCAACAGAAGAATACTCAGGAAATGTTTGTTCTTTGTTGCGCTAACGGGCCACAGATGAATACTCAGGAAATGTTTGTTCTTTGTTGCGCTAACGGGCAACAGATGGAATCTCCGGAAATGTTGGTTCTTTGTTGCGCTAACGGGCAACAGATGGAATCTCCGGAAATGTTCGTTCTTTGTTGCGCTAACGGGCAACAGATGAAAACTCAGGAAATGTGTGTTATTTGCTGCGCTAACGGGCAACAGATGGAATCTCAGGAAATGTTTTTTCTTTGTTACGCTGACGGGCAAGAGAGGAATACTCAGGAAATGTTTGTTCTTTGCTGCGCTAACGGGCAACTGATGGAATCTCAGGAAATGTTTTTTCTTTGTTACGCTGACGGGCAACAGATGAATACTCAGGAAATGTTTGTTCTTTGTTGCGCTAACGGGCAACAGATGAATACTCAGGAAATGTTTGTTCTTTGTTGCGCTAACGGGCAGCAGATGGAATCTCCGGAAATGTTCGTTCTTTGTTGCGCTAACAGGCAACAGATGGAATCTCAGGAAAAGTTTTTTCTTTCTTACGCTGACGGGCAACAGAGGAATACTCAGGAAATGTTTGTTCTTTGCTGCGCTAACGGGCAACTGATGGAATCTCAGGAAATGTTTTTTCTTTGTTACGCTGACGGGCAACAGATGAATACTCAGGAAATGTTTGTTCTTTGTTGGGCTAACGGGCAACAGATGAATACTCAGGAAATGTTTGTTCTTTGTTGCGCTAACGGGCAACAGATGAAATCTCCGGAAATGTAGGTTCTTTGTTGCGCTAACGGGCAATAGATGGAATCTCCGGAAATGTTCGTTCTTTGTTGCGCTAACGGGCAACAGATGAATACTCAGGAAATGTTTGTTATTTGCTGCGCTAACGGGCAAATGATGAATACTCAGGAAATGTTTGTTCTTTGTTGCGCTAACGGGCAACAGATGTAATCTCCGGAAATGTTTGTTCTTTGTTGCGCTAACGCAAAATAGATGAATACTCAGGAAATATTTTTCTTCGGGTCCTTTTTTGAATGTTTGGGTCATTTTTGAATGTTCGGGTCCTTTTTTGAGTGTCCGGGTCCTTTTTTGAATGTTCAGGGTCACCACTGTAAAAATAATAAAGCTTTTATATTATTTAATTTGTGTTTATTATCCTGAGATGTGAATCCATTGAAGTCCTGAGTAGTACTAATTCCAAAACAATAATTTGCTCTACTTATATACTAAAACAACGCCTACTTTATCTAACTTACATTATCATGGCCTGTTGTTACTTAACTTATTACAGACTTACGACTAAGTAGATATTTACAAAACTAAGTAACGTACCTTATGGTGAAAGAGTAATAATAATAAATAACGTAATAATAAAATTGTAAAAACTACATGGTAGCAAGACGCTACAGTGGACTAAAGAAATCATCCACTATGTACTCAAGTAGAGACTTATCCGATGTCTTTAAACGATCTGGGAAGTCAACTAATACCACTTTATCGCATGAAAAATCTTGTGATGCTCTCACCCTCAATTGGATACGATACTCCGTTGCGCCCTTTCGCGGTCACCTTTCAAAATCATAGGGAAAATTCATTTACGTTCCAACAACACGGTGGTGATCAATCGCGGCCACCTTGTCGTAGTAGTTCTAGTGGTATTGATACTCCTACCGCAAGAAAAAATAGAAGAGTCCTAACAGAAGTCCGGTCTTCAAATGGCGAATGTCATTCTATGATACCTCAGGCTTGGACGTATTAGAATTCATATTTCGTATCGAATCTTTGGCTCGTCAAGAGCAAGTAAACAGCTTTGATCTTTGCGCGGGATTTCACACGTTGGTCTCAGGAAAAGCAGCCATATGGTGTTGTTTACACCTCCGTGAAAATCCTCTTCCAACCTGGAACGAGCTTTGGTCTGCTCTTTTGCTAGAATTCCAGAATCAAGAATCGGATTACGAAATTCGGAAATTGTTGGAGTCCCGTAGGTAAGGAGCTCGGGAAACTTTCAGCGATTTTATATTGGCTATCCATTCCTTAGTGTCAAGAATGGTTAACCCCGTTTTTGAGGGGGAATTAATTCAAATACTTACGCGCAACATGAAGCCACCTCTGCAAGAAATTTTGTTGCTGTACCCAATCCGTAGTATCCTTGATTTACGTTATAACTGCAGTCGATTTGAGAAACTCTGGTCAGATATCGGAGCTCCAAGATAGTCTGTTCCACGTCGTGCTATTCATGAGTTTTATTCGGTCATTGTTACCACTATCCTGCTGTGAATCCTCGTAAGTCGGTAGAGGATTTTCAAACGAGCAGTTGGCCTCAACCATTTTTAAGAGAGTCTGCACTTCGGGAAATCGGGTGCGGAGTCAGAATTTCTTGGGGGCAACACGTACTCTGACTCCCCCTCAATTTCCCATACGGTCTACCGGGCAGGCAACATCAAACACAGAGCCCGAACGTTATCGACGAATCAGTTCTCAAATAGTCTTTCCCCAGTCATGTACTCTCCAGCCTGTCAGAGTTTAATTTGCTTCAATTACCTGCCGTATTTCCTCAGTTCACTAGTAGTCCTACTCGTGAAGTATATACCCAACAGGTCTCGTATGAATCGGTTCATCCGGAATCAATCGATTCTGATGATTGTAGTTGTGTTTCCTCATGTGACAGTACCGCTTTTAGATCCGAAGAGTCCACATCGGAAAGCAGCATTGATTCTCAAGTTTGTCATCCTCAGTCTTCAGGAAGCCCTGGCTACAAGTTACGCTCAGCCAAGTATTTTGGTCTGCGCAGAATTATAAAGGTCGCTGTAGCAGAAATTGTCTTGCATACCAGTGCAGATCCTCGACCATATGCTGACGTGTTTATTCATGGAAAGCGAATAAGAGGTTTATTGGATAGCGGAGGAAGCGTGAGTGTGCTTGGATCTGGGGCGGAGTGTTTTCTGGGAACGGCTGGGATTCCTTTTCATTCAATGGTTGCTAAAAATTTCGACTACTGACGGACGACAGCAGCAAGTATTGGGTCATGTGCTCTATTCAAATATGGTACAAAAACACGGATGATGAATCTCCACATTTTTCCTGTTTTACAACAGCAATTATACCTTGGTATCGATTTTTGGACAAAACTCGGTCTATCGCCTGTCATAATTAATGAAGTGCATTCATTGACACCACCTGTGTGCTCACAAAAACATGCTTGTCAGCAAATGATGAGAAAAGACTTCGAACTATAATTGACACATTTCTATCATTTAATAGAAATGGACTTGGTCGAACAGGAGGAATTACTGTATGCTGAACTCGACCGGATGGTGACATTGGGTGTCACTGAAGAGAGCCAGAATTCCTGGTCCTCTCCCGTGACTCTAGTACGGAAGGCGAATGGCAAGTCTCCTCTTTGTCTGGATGCGCGAATATTGAATTCGTTCACAGTTCCTGATGCTTTTACGTTGCCACTGATCGATGGTCTTCTGAGCAGATTGCAGGAAACAAATTGTATATACGTTATCGATTTAAAAGATGCCTTTTGACAAATTCCTTTGGCAATAGAATCACGAGATAAAACTGCATTCGCCGTTCCCGGAAGACCACTGTACCAGTTTTCGGTTCTGCCGTGTGGATTATGTAACGCCCCACAAACAATATGCAAACTCATGCGCAAGGTAATACCTCATCAGTTGCATGACCGCGTTTCTGTCTACCTCGAGGACTTACTAATCAAATCATCCACCTATCTTCTCTGTCGAGTTACACAGGACTCACCACAACGTCGAAAAGAGTAAACTTTGTATGCGGGAAGTTAGATATCTCGGTTTTGTAGCTGGGGATGGTTGTTTTCGAGAAGAACCTAATAAAGTGTCTGCCATACAGGATCTTCCTCGTCCCAATAGCGTTAAAAAGTGCGCAGCTTTCTTGGTGGCTGTGGGTGGTACCGTCGATTCATACTTAATTTTCATCTATAGCTAGTCCTCTCACGGACCTTTTGATGAAAAACGTGAAATTCCTCTGGAATGATTTGGCAGAAATGGCTTTTATTCAGTTAAAAGCGTGTTTAATTACCTCTCCAGTATTAGAAAACCCAGAATTTTCCAGTCCTTTTTACATCCAGTGTGATGCCAGCACGACTGGAGTTGGTAGTGTGCTGTTTCAGCATTCGTCGGATGGAAGCGAACATCCCATCACATTCATGTCCCATAAGCTGAGTACTGCTCAGAAGAACTATAACTTTACCGAACTGGAATGTTTGACGGCTGTACTGATAATCAAACGCTTTCGTTCCTATGTTGAAATATTGAAATTTACAATTATCACCGATCAAGTTAGCCTGAAATGGCTCATGGACCAAAAGGATCTATGTGGCAGACTGGCACGATGGAGCGTTAAGCTTTAGGCTTTCAACTTTCATATAGAATATCGAAAGGGTAAAGATAATGTGGTGGCCGACGCACTGTCTCGTGTTTTCGAAGATGTGCCGGTTGGAGGTGGTGTCGGAGAGATCAATGATAGTATGTTATCCACTTCTATGCTTACATCCGTTGTCAAGCCTATTGCCCTACAATCCCCCGCTTTCACGGATAAGTTGTATATTGATCGTTTAGAAAGAGTATCAGCAAACCAGATGAATTTCCAAATTTACGTGTCATAAATGGTTATTTGCATATTTCCTTCACATCCACCATAAATATTTTTTCCAGATGGAATAACTCAGTGGAAACTCTGGGTGCCAAGTGACCTCACAAACAGTCTGATAGAGCAGAAATACTGTCCACCAACTTCTTCTCATTTTGGAAATACTAAAACGCTTGAGAAGTTACGTCGTCTTTACTATTGGCCCAACATGGCATCTGATTTTCACAAGTTTGTCAAATCGTGCGAAATCTGCAAGCAGATCAAGCTATTCAATTTTTCTCCAAAGACGTTATACCGATTTGCCATGGTAAAGAATATTCTGCAATTTTCTTGGACCTTACCCTCGAAGTTGGATTGGCAACAAGTATATTTTTCTGGAGCTCGATCACATCACTAAATTTCTCCTGATTAAGGCACTCCCAGACGCTACTGCTTCTCGCGTAGTAAAATTTTTAGAGCATGATGTCTTTCATATGTTTGGTGTGCCTGAATAGTTACACTACGACAACGGGAGCCAGTTTACATCAAAATCATTTTCTCAATTGCTAAAGAGGTATGGGGTGAATCATGTTCCTTCTCCATCCTATTCTCCTCAGTCTAACGCTTCGGAGAGAGTAAACCAATCGATTCTGGCGGCTATACGTGCTTACGTTAGCGACGAGTATCGGAATTGGGACGAGTACTTGAGTGGGATCGGGTTCGCTATTCGGAGCGTTGTCCACTGCTCAACCAAGTGCTCGCTTCATTTCCAAATGTTTGGCGTGCAACCAGTAACGCATGGAATTTCATGCAGGTTACTCCGTGAATTATCGTATGACTTGGACGGTTCAATAGAGCTTGTTCCGGTAAATCAAAGACTTCAGATAGTGCGGGAAATTGTCAAAGATTATTTGGTCACTGCTTACCATAGGTACTCAAAGGGGTACAATGTGCGAACTAGCTTTAGAAAGTTTGTTGTTGGACAGTCTGTTTGCGTTCGCAACCATGTACAACGTAGTGTAGTTGGTGGGTTTGGAGCTAAGTTCGCTTCAAAATTCATCAAGGCCATTGTTGTGGATTGCGTTGGGCGAGTTCCATATCGACTCAAAACTCCTGAAGGTCTTCCTCTTGGAGTTTTTCATGCCCGAGATATTAAGCATTAATGTTTCCTTGTTAACGCGACCCATATCAACTTAATTGGTGTAAGAGCGGACACGACATTCAAGATATTCGGGTGCACGAAGGTGGGTACTTGACGGACGAGCTTGCAATAAATAGGCCAAAGGCAAGTACCTGTAGTTTCAAGTTAGGCAACTGAAAAGATCAGTCGTTGAGTTTAATGGAAAGGCTCCAGCCAATAATCGTTCCACACGTTCACTTCAAATAAGTATGCTTTTATTTCGGAGCCCGGATTTTGAGACTCTTATCTCGGTGGGTCGTCCCCACGCTGTAACGAAAGGCCCTGTCCGTTATAGAAATATTGTGTTTCCAAGAAAAACAAAATACATATATCTTTTCCATAGTTTCCTGTCCCTACCACACTTTCGGTAAAAGTTTCATGATTGCGAAATTTCGAGTTGCAATCAAATTCACAGGGTATTAAAATTTTATTTCGTGGAAAAATTTCGTTCTTGACATCGGAATACTCCGGGAGTTCCAATAATTTTTTTTATGTACCAAACGAATGTCAGTATATAAGTAGTCAGTTTAATGAACAAATAAGGGGATATACTGATGATTGGTGGAGATGCAGCGGGATTGAAAAGATAAAATAGTAAATAACGCTGGGTAGAAGTTGGTGGGATTGAATTTTGATCACTCTGGTTGGAAGGCTGAAGGAAAGTAGTCGCTGAAGGGACCCTAAGATTTGAACCGAAAAGCAATTTATTGTATGCTTTATTTTTATTAGTCCGGTTGAAAAAAAAAACTTTCTTTGGTGTTTTGGCAATATCAGCAAGCAAATCTTCGTGTAAACAAAAATTTTGTCTTGGATTCAGGAATTGTGATAAGTGAATTCCTCCGATTTTCCTGACGATTTGTAACAAGTGCAGTGATTAAGTTACTTCCGACAAATCGTCATTACCAACGCACATGGAGCAGTGTGCTCAAACTTTCCAGATTCAGGGATTGGGATAAAGCTGTCCGGCATATTTTTGTGACCACCAATACCGTGAAATGTACCCACGTTTTGAATATACCTGGAGTGAACTGCGCAAATCAAGTATTTTATTGTAGTAGCATCGGAAGCCGTATAATGCTGTAGAGTTGAGTTTTACATCGATAGAAAAAAAAAAAATAAAAAATAAAAAAAGGAAAAGGTATCGTAAAATAAAAATAAGAATCAAATTGTTTGTTGTAATAATTTGGTATTGGTGACATATTTGGAATCACGAGAGGAGTGTTCGCAGTAATACAATATATTGACTATTAAGCAAGGTTCATATAGTGCTTTACATACATGTATATAGCTTGTGATTAAAGATTATCTGTCTAATGAAGTATACAATTATAAATTTAATCAATTTGTGACATATTAAGAGCTATTCTGTAAATTCATTACGAGCTCATACAATTAACTAATACCTGTAAAAGAGAAAGAAAAAAGGTATTTGTTTTTTATTTTTAATTGCATATTATTACTAAAGTAATTTCTTTATTTAATAACTGTAAAAGAGAATGAAAAAGGTATTTGTTTCTATATTTTCAAGTGTATATCATTACTAAATTAATTTCTCTATAACAGTGTAACAGTGAAAAAAAAGTTATTGTTTTTTTTTTATAATTTTAAGTGCATATATTACTAATTTCAATTTTTAATGTGATACCTGAAAAAGATATTCATTGGATACCAGTTCAATTGTTATTTAGTCCGACTTTGTGTGACATACCCGGATAGGACGCTATTCGTGTAAATACTAGTGTATACATCTACCTAATTAAATATTCCTTTGGTGACATGCATTGAAGTAAAGATTCAAGTTCAAACTTTTTTTTGTTCTTAATTGTCATAAAAGTGTATGATCATACTTTAATGGTGCCAAAACCTTTGAAGAGTTTTTTTTTGCGAGGTGTCATTGAACCAAGATATTATTCGTTTAGTAATTTAAATTTGATATTTACTTACATTGGGGATGTTCCACCAATAAAAGAAAATTAACGTGGTAGTACACCTGGTCTTAGTCGGCGATCTTTGATATATGTAGTCAGTTTTTTTTTGTTTATTAATTTTTATAATCCAGACCATGAGTATAAGAGTTAATAAAACGTTTTTCTTTAAAGCTCACTCGTTGAGGACAGAATCGGTATCTTTCATTGCTTGCCAAATTTTTTTTATAATATATTGAGACCTTTCCAGGAGGGGAAGGGGACATAATGCTGTGGTGAGATTCCACCCTGTTCGGCGTATACAATTTTGAATAATAATAGAAAGTGGTCAAACCATAATGTATAGCGATCGTCAGGGGTTTGATCATTTGGGTGGAGGGAGCGTTGGGCTCATTACCTGCGGTCCGCGATTCCAGTAACAGCAGAAGTCTCCTTATATTTTCTCTCACGCTCTTCTTCCAACTAATATTGTGTTATTCAGTGCGTGTACGGCACCAGTTTATTTCCACTGGTCTAACATCGTCATCCATATGATATGTGGTTAAAGAAAGGTCTTGTCTGTCCGTCCGAGTCTTGGAGGTCTAGGTCTCCGGTGTTGTTATTTTTTTTTGTTGCATAGCTAACAAGCACTTAAAGGATGCAGATGACAGAACCTCCCCACCCGGCTGTTCGCTAGGGGCAAATTGCTGTTGCGGTCATCTGCTCTAATCCTGACGGTAAATTTTGTAACTCAAGTGGTACATCGCGGCTGGTCTATGGGATTGGGAATTCATTTGCAGCGATATAGTCAAAGATGTCTTTGTAGATGGAGGTCTGATTGCATGATTGGTTGCCAAGAGGTTTCTGTTTCAGTTACAAATGGCGACCAAATTGTTTTTTTTTTATTAAAAGTTTATCTTCGATAATTTCTTGTCGTCCATCTGTGTCACAAATGGTGCCCTAATCACTTCATGTTTTAAATACTCGCTTAATACGTTTATTATTATAAACTCACTTCTGGTTGTCGTCTTCTATACCCTTTGCGGGTGGTTTCTTCCTAGTTCTCTTATATTGTGATTGATTAACATTATTGAGATCATTTGTCTTAATGATGCTCTACTAGGTTCGAATTCCTTTACGGATGTCCTATGTGTCGAGTCCCTCTACCCTTATTTAAATCCTGTACTGATTTTATCATTTGTTTTTCTTTCACCACTTCATGTTAGACTTCCTTTCGTCATGCATATTTGGCTTTGATTAAGTTTGCATGAGGCTGGGCCGACGCTGTTATCATCTATAGTGATATATATTTGATGAACATACCTCATCGCCTCCTTTATACAAATTGCCATTCTAGATGTTTTGGATTTGGTCCTGCTTTGACTAGGTTTGTCACATTTATAGTATACAGTGGTAGTGTCTGTGGCAGTGGCTGCTTGACGTACTTTTGAAGCTCGTTGATGAATTTGTTCATACGTGTTGAGATTCTGGTTTTGAGGTGCGTTGATCAGTATTGCTTAAATCACAGCCTCTCTGTGAGTCGTTGTACGTGTTCCGATGTTTGATGGGTGAACGTGCTTTGGCGTGATTCCCATTACCTTAAACTTTTGAAATGTTCTTTCAGCTCGTTCGACATGTTGCAGGATAGGCCAGTACCATTCGTAATGTATCTTCCTTTTGTAGCGTATTTTCTTTTATTATTTATTATTATTATTATTAACAAAACCTTCTACTGGTTCATGCTTGAGTACATGTGTAATCAATGCCGGAGTAGTATTTTCATTGATTTCCCTGTGGCAAAAAGGAGGAGAGTGGGGGAGAAATTTTGTTGAAGGTTGGCATTTAATTTCTTTAGTTCTGGTTGCATGCGTTGATGGAGTGAGGGTTGAGTTATGGCTAATGTCACCACCCCACCTGAGGTGTTTTCGTTTTGAATAACTGTGTTCACGAGAGCAAATACTTTATTGCAATTTTGTAATTTCGGCAAATAAGTTCGATAATATATTTTTTTCTTTTGTTTTTGTCACGTTTCTGCTTAATTGACCCAAATAATTTTAACGCTCATTAGTGATTGAGTCGGTTTTAGTAAATAGTCATCTATATATCTCGACTATGGATTTCTCGTTCCTTTCGGAAGAGGAGCTGTCCGTGGAATGTGCGGTGCACAAAATTTCTTTTCCTGGTTTAAATATTGTAAAATATTGTAAATATGTCCCGAAAAATCCAAAGTCGGAATTGCATTATATTTCCAATCGTTTGGATCACTTAAGGCGTGACCTTTACGCTAACCCAAATAAAACTACTGTTGACTCTTCCGAAAATACCAAAACAACCTAGTACAGATTTGTCAGATGTAATGTACACTCAAAATAGTCTCGGATCAGTCCTGACACGGTCTAAAACTACAATACTTCCTTCTAATGAGGACTATTGTTGCGACATCATAGTTGGTGATCCTATAAGTGTTCTGTCCAAGCGAAGAGTGGAAGCAAATAATAGACATTCATTGGGTGGAAAGAAATCATCCACTATGTACTCAAGTAGAGACTTATCCGATGTCTTTAAACGATCTGGGAAGTCAACTAATACCTCTTTATCGCATGAAAAATCTTGTGATGCCTTCACCTTTGGTCGAAATTTGGGAGATCTACCCTCAGTTGGATAGGATACTCCGTTGCGACCTTTGGCGGTCACCTTTCAAAATCATAGGGAAAATTCATTTACGTCTCAACAACATGGTGGTGATCAACCGCGGCCACCTTGTCCTAGTGGTTCTAGTGGTAATGCAATTCTTACCACAAGAGAAAATAGAAGAGTCCTAACAGAAGTCCGGCCTTCAAATGGCGAATGCCATTCGATGATACCTCAGGTTTGGACGTATTAGAATTCATATTTCGTATCGAACGAGCTTCGGTCTGCTCTTTTGCGAGAACTCCAGAATCAAGAATCGGATTACGAGATTCGAAAATTGTTGGAGTAGGCAGGGAGCTCGGGAAACTTTTAGCGATTTTAGATTGGTTATTCTTTCCTTAGTGTTAACCCCATTTCTGAGGGGGAATTAATTGAAATACTTAGGCGCAACATGAAGCCAGGTCTGCAAGAAGTTTTGCTGTTGTACCCATTCCGTAGTATCCTTGATTTACGTGATATCTTCAATTGATTTGAGAAACTATGGTCAGATATCGGAGCTCCAAGAGAGTCTGTTCCACGTCGTGCTGTTCATGAGCTTTATTCGGACAGTCATTGTTGCCGCGATCCTGTTGTGAATCCTCGCAAGTCGGTAGAGGCATTTCAAACGAGCAGTAGGCCTCAACCATTGTTAAGAAAGTCTCAAGGGCCAAGGGGTTCCACATTGTTGATTTGTTGGAATTTTGCAGTGGAGGGGCATACTTACCACGATTACGCTGCCGATATTAAAAGAATCTTTTGTTATGCTTGCGGATCTGACGTTGTCATCAAGCCTCGTTGTGGCCTCTGTACTGCGGGAAACCGGGTGCGGAGTCAGAATTTCTTGGGGACAACACGTACTCTGACTCCCGCTCAAGTGCTTATACGGTCTAACATCAAACACCGAGCCCGAACGTTATCGATGAATCAGTTCTCAAATAGTCTTTCCCCAGTCATGGACTCTCTAGCCTGTCAGAGTTTAATTTGCTTAAATCACCTGCCATATCTCCTCAGTTCTCTAGTAGTCCTACTCGTGAAGTATATACCGAAACTGTGTCGTATGAATCGGTTCATCCGGAATCAATCGATTCTGATGATTGTAGTTGTGTTTCCTCATGTGACAGTACCGTTTTTAGAGCCGAAGATCGGAAAGCAGCATTGATTCTCAAGTTTGTCATCCTCAGTCTTCAGAATGCTCTGGCTACAAGTTACGCTCAGCCAGTGCAGAGCTTCGACCATATACTGACGTGTTTATTTATGGAAAGCGAATAGGAGCTTTATTGGATATCGGAGCTAGTGTTAGGTTTTCGTGTACCTTGCTCTATGATGATAGTAGACAACCGTAGTTAATTTTAGTAGCCTTGGCGGCCTTTTAGCGCCGTGGTAACACACACGAATCTTAGATATGTTTCGATTATATTGCGTTTAAATGGAAAAACAAAACTACGATAAAACGATTTCATTGAACCACAGTAGTTTTTCTCACTAGATTAAGAAGAATTAAGATTTTCTGGATAATACAAATAGATTTGACACAATAGGTAATAGGTAGATTTTCTGAATTATGCAAAGTAGATTTAACACGTCATTTAGAGCTTTTTTTGATAACAGGTAGATTTTCTTAATTATGGAAAACAGATTAAACACAATATTTAGAACTGTTTTGATGACAGACAGATTTTCTTAATTATGCAAAATAGATTAAACACAATATTTAGAACTGTTTTGATGACAGACAGATTTTCTTAATTATGCAAAATAGATTTAACACAACATGTAGAACTTTTTTGATAATAGGTAGATTTTCTTTATTATGCAAAATAGATTTAACACAACATTTAGAACTTTTTTGAAAACAAGCACATTTTTAGTGGCTCGACAAAAATCACTCCCGGACTATCTTCTTGAAGGGTTTTAAACAAACTCCCCGAGGCACCCATGTGCCGATCACAAGCTTCAAAAGCTTTCTTATTCTTTTTATTACTTCCCACGACGTGAAGAATCGTACGTGGGAAAGTACAAAAAGTTTAGACCCAGTGCATATGCATGAAATCTGATATGCACTTGTGTCTTGTAAAAATAACATTTTAGTAATTGTGTGTACATACGATTAGGTTTTATGAATTTAGGAAAAAGAAACTGTATGTATGTATAGCACATGCAGATAATTTAGCGGAAAAGCTGTATGTAGGTAATCACACACTCGATTTATGCCACAATTGGTCAAAAGTGTCCACACCACCTCTGGTATAGACACTATTAGATACCAAAAATGGGTAAAAATTGCGAAAATAATTGTAAACTTTTCCTTCACGTATTGAGTTTTGTTAATTTTCCAATTGCGCTATTTTTACCGTGGCGAATTTGGAAGCAAATGAAGCATTGCTTCTCTTAGGTTTTTCGATTTGGTTTAATTAAAATAAATAAAAATAAAAATCAAAATATTTTCCCTAAAGACTTTTTATTTGCCCTTCGCTGTAAACAATTAAAGAGAAGAAATTATAAAATCACCTTTAACTGAACAAAACAATCAAAAACAAATCAATCAAACAACACGCAACGAAAAGTATAGCAGTGTTTAAAAAAGGACAAGTACCGAGGTACTAGATAGTTACTGGTTTGCAGCCATACATCAAAATTTTATAATGAAATTTTTAGAGCAAACTGCATGTTTCGATCAGCAGTGCAGCACGATCTCATCAGGACAGCAATAAAGACCTGCCTGTTATCTACACTGCAGTGAACTCAAATGTCAACAAGTTGATGGTGAATATATAAAATATTAAATTTATGTAAATAAAATCAATTTTTGGACATCTGAGTTCACTTTAGTGTAGACAGGCAGTTCAGGGCTTCACTGCTATGCTGATGAGATCGCCCTGCACTGCTGATCGAAACATGCAGTTTGATATAAAAATTTCTATATTAAATTTTGATTTTCGGCTACAAAGCCAGTAACTGGCTAGTACCTCGGTACTTGTTTTTTAAACATTGCATGCAGTAGGCGGAAAATTGTCTCGAAATACTTAAACTTATCCTCTTCTGAAAAGTATAACATTCAGACACGTCTAGACTACTGACATGTATATAAATGGATTAGTCGTTGCACCAAAATTGCATGAAAGTAAATAGCACCACTTTCGTGGTCCTATCTCTTTCCTGGAGAGCATACTTTTCGACTGAACTGTAACGATTCAGCGGTATTTCCAACTAAAACAGCCTTGTAAAAAACACTTTCTCCTCCTTATAATTAAAATTCAACATTACAAAAAGTTCCAAATACTTTTGTGGTAATAAAATTTAAATTAAACTGAAAAGTATTTTGATTTTCAGGGTCGAATTGTTGTACGCCAATATATTGCATAGGGCAAGATATTGGCGAATTTGTTTTATGTTTGCGATTCTGGTCAATAGGCACCCGGGTCACAACACTAGCGTGAGTGTGCTTGGATCTGGGGCGGAGTGTTTTCTGGGAACGGCTGGGATTCCCTTTCATTCAATGGTTGCTCAAATTTCGATTGCTAACGGACGACAGCAGTCAGTATTGGGTCATGTGCAGGTTCTAGTCAAATATGGTACAAAAACACGGATGATGCGTCTCCACATTTTTCCTGGTTTAGCAATTATAAATTCGGTCTGTCGCCTGTCATGATTAATGAATTGCATTCATTGACACCACCTGTGTGCTCACAAAAACATGCTTTGTCAGCAAATGAAGAGAAAAAACTTCGAAATATAATTGATACATTTCCATCATTTAATAGAAACGGATTTGGTCGAATAGATTTGGTCAAGCATGAAATAGAAATGGGAACGAACAAACCAATTAAACAAAGAAATTATGCAGTTTCTCCTGCAGTACAGAAGTTATTGTATGCTGAACTCGACCGGATGTTGGCATTGGGTGTCATTGAAGAGAGTCAGAATTCCTGGTCCTCTCCCGTGACTCTAGTACGGAAGGCGACTGGCAAGTCTCCTCTTTGTCTGGATACGCGAAAATTGAATTCGGTCACAGTTCTTGATTTAAAAGATGCCTTTTGGCAAATTCCCATGGCAATAGAATCAAGAGATAAAACTGCCTTCGCAGTTCCCGGAAGACCAATGTACCAGTTTTCGGTTCTGCCGTTCGGATTATGTAGCGCCCCACAAACAATGTGCAAACTCATGTGCAACGTAATACCTCATCAATTGTATGACCGCGTTTCTGTCTACCTCGACGACTTACTAATCACTTCATCCAAATTTCTTCTCTGTTGAGTAACGCAGGACTCACCATCAAAGTGGAAAAGAGTAAATTTTGTATGCGTGAGGTTAGATATCTCGGTTTTGTAGTTGGGGATGGTAGTTTGCGTCCCAATAGTGTCAAAAAAGTGCGCAGCTTTCTTGGTGTCTGTGGGTGGTACCGTCGATTCATACTTAATTTTCATCTATAGCTAGTCCTCTCACGGACCTTTTGATGAAAAACGTGAAATTCCTCTGGAATGATTTGGCAGAAATGGCTTTTATTCAGATAAAAGCGTGTTTAATTACCTCTCCAGTATTAGAAAACCCAGAATTTTCCAGTCCTTTTTACATCCAGTGTGATGCCAGCACGACTGGAATTGGTAGTGTGCTGTTTCAACATTCGTCGGATGGAAGCGAACATCCCATCACATTCATGTCCCATAATCTGAATACTGCTCAGAAGAACTATAACATTACTGAACTGGAATATTTGGCGGCTGTGCTGAGTATCAAACGCTTTCGTCCCTATGTTGAAGGATTGGAATTTACAATTATCACCGATCATGTTAGCCTGAAATGGCTCATGGACCAAAAGGATCTATGTGGGAGACTCGCAGGATGGAGCCTTAAGCTTCAGGCTTTCAACTTTCATATAGAATATCGAAGGGGTAAAGATAATGTGGTGGCCGACGCACTGTCTCGTATTTTCGAAGATGTGCCGGTTGGAGATGGTGTCGGAGAGATCAATGATAGTATGTTATCCACTTCTATGCTTACTTCCGTTGTCAAGTCTATTGCCCTACAAGGTATGAGGTGAATCATGTTCCTTCTCCATCCTATTCTCCTCAGTCTAACGCTTCGGAGAGTGTAAACCAATCGATTCTGGCAGCCATACGTGCTTACGTTGGCGACGAGCATCGGAATTGGGACGAGTACTTGAGTGAGATCGGGTTCGCTATTCGGAGCGTTGTCCACGGCTGAGCCAAGTGCTCGCCTCATTTCAGATTTTTGGAGTGCAGCCAGTAACGCATGGAATTTCATGCAGGTTACTCCGTGAATTATCGTATGACTTGGACGGTTCAATAGAGCTTGTTCCGGTAAATCAAAGACTTCAGATAGTGCGGGAAATTGTCAAAGATTATTTGGTCACTGCTTACCATAGGTACTCAAAGGGGTACAATGTGCGAACTAGCTTTAGAAAGTTTGTTGTTGGACAATCTGTTTTCGTTCGCAACCATGTACAAAGTAGTGCAGTTGGTAGGTTTGCAGCTAAGTTCGCTTCATCAAGGCCATTGTTGTGGATTGCGTTGGTCGAGTTTCATATCGACTCAAAACTCCTGAAGGTCTTCCTCTTGGAGTTTTTCATGCCCGAGATATTAAGCATTAATGTTTCCTTGTTAACGCGACCCATATCAACTTAATTGGTGTAAGAGCGGACACGACATTCAAGACATTCGGGTGCACGAAGGTGGGTAATTGACGGACGAGCTTTTAATAATTGGGCCAAAGGCAATTATCTGTAGTTTCAAGTTAGGAAACTGAAAAGACCAGTCGTTTAGTTTAATGAAAAGGCTCCAGCCAATAATCGTTCCACACGTTCACTTCAAATAAGTTTGCTTTTATTTCGGAGCTCGGCTTTTGAGACTATTATCTCGGTGGGTCGTCCCCACGCTGTAACGAAAGGCCCGGTTCGTTATAGAAATATTGTGTTTCCAAGAAAAACAAAATACGTATATCTTTTCCATAGATTTCCTATCCCTACCACACTTTCGGTAAAAGTTTCATGATTGCGAAATTTCGAGTTGCAATCAAATTCACAGGGTATTAAAATTTTATTTCGTAGAAAAATTTCATTCTTGACATCGGAATACTCCGGGAATTCCAATAATTTTTTTTATGTACCAAACGAATGCCAGTATATAAGTAGTCAGTTTAATGACCAAATAAGGGGATATACTGATGATTGGTGGAGATGCTTCGGGATTGAAAAGATAAAATAGTAAATACTGCTGGGTAGAAGTTGGTGGGATTGAATTTTGATCACTCTGGTTGGAAGACGCCGAAGGGACCCTAAGATTTGAACCGAAAAGCAATTTCTTGTATGTTTTATTTTTATTAGTCCGGTTGAAAAAAAACTTTCTTTGGAGTTTTGGCAATATCAGCAAGCAAATCTTCGTGTAAACAAAAATTTTGTCTTGGATTCAGGAATTGTGATAGGTGAATTCCTCCGATTTTCCTGACGATTTGTAACAAGTGCAGTGATTAAGTTACTTGCGACAAATCGTCATTACCAACGCACGTGGAGCAGTGTGCTCAAACTTTCCAGATTCAGGGATTGGGATAAAGCTGTCCGGCATATTTTTGTGATCACTAGTAACGAGTACCGTGGAATGTACCTACGTTTTGAATACTCATTACCGACATACCTGGAGTGAACTGCGCAAATCAAGTATTTTATTGTAGTAGCATCGGAAGCCGTATAATGCTGTAGAGTTGAGTTTTACATCGATAGAAAAAAAAAATAAAAAAAAAGGAAAAGGTATCGTAAAATATTTTCGTTTGTTTGTTGTAATAATTTGGTATTGGTGACATATTTGCAATCACGAAAGGAGTGTTCTCAGTAATACAATATATTGACTATTAAGCAAGGTTCATATAGTGCTTTACATACATGTATATAGCTTGTGATTAAAGATTATCTGTCTAATGAAGTATATAATTATAAATTTAATCAATTTGTGACATATTAAGAGCTATTCTGTAAATTCATTACGAGCTCATACAATTAACTAATACCTGTAAAAGAGAAAGAAAAAAGGTATTTGTTTTTTTATTTTTAATTGCATATTATTACTAAAGTAATTTCTTTATTTAATACCTGTAAAAGAGAATGAAAAAGGTATTTGTTTCTATATTTTCAAGTGTATATCATTACTAAATTAATTTCTCTATTTAATACCTGTAACAGTGAAGAAAAGAAAAGTTATGTTTTTTTGTATATATTTTTAAGTGCGTATATTACTAATTTCAATTTTTAATGTGATACCTGAAAAAGATATTCATTGGATACCAGTTCAATTGTTACTTAGTCCGACTTTGTGACATACCCGGATAGGACGCTATTCGTGCAAATACTAGTGTATACATCTACCTAATGTTAAATATTCCTTTAGTGACATGCATTGAAGTAGAGGGCATTCGTCCTAATTCAAGTTCAAACTTTTTTTTTGTCATTAAACAAACATATTATTCGTTTAGTAATTTAAATTTGATATTTGCTTACATTGGGTATGCTCCACCAATAAAAGAAAATTAACGTTGTAGTACACCTGGTTTTAGTCGGCGATCTTTGATATAGCCAGTTTTTTGTTTTGTTTATTAATTGTTATAATCCAGACCAGGAGTATCTGTGTATAAGTGTTAATAAAACGTTTTTCTTTAAAACTCACTCGTTGAGGACAGAATCAGTATCTTTCATTGCTTGCCAAATTTTTTTTTATTATCTATTGAGACCTTTTCAGGAGCGGAAGGGGGCATGATGCTGTGGTGAGATTCCACTCTGTTCGGCGTATACAATTTTGAATAATAATAGAAAGGGGTCAAACCATAATGTGTAGCGATCGTCAGCGGTTTGGTCATTTGGGTGAAGGGAACTTTGGGCTCATTAGCTGCGGTTCGGGACACCAGAACAGCAGGAGTCTCCTTATAGTTTCTCTCACGCTCTTCTTCCAACTAATATTGTGTTATTCAGTGCGTGTACGGCAGCAGTTTATTTCAACTGGTCTAACATCGTCATCCATATGATGTGTGGTTAAATAAAGGTCTTGTCTGTCCGTCCGAGTCTTGGAGGTCTAGGTCTCCGGTGTTTTTTTTTTCACAGCTAACAAGCACTTAAAGGATGCAGATGACAGAACCTCCCCACCCGGCTGTTCGCTAGGGGCAAATTGCTGTGCGGTCATCTGCTCTAATCCTGACGGTAAATTTTGTAACTCAAGTGGTACATCGCGGCTGGTCTATGGGATTGGGAATTCATTTGCAGCGATATGGTCATAGATGTCCTTGAGTCCTGATTGCATGATTGGTTGACGAGAGATTTCTGTTTCTGTTACATAGCCTGGATTTGAAAGTAAGTGAGTGGTATTTAAAATAATAGAATATATGAGTAAAACGGAAAAGAATAGCACTCCAGAAGAATTGTATTTTACAGAAAAAATACATATGTGAATACTTATGTAAAATTTCTTGAACAACTATTTATATATGTACATGCTCCTACCGTTGAATGATTTATAAAAAACTTCTCCTTGTTGTTTCAGTTCATCGTTTGCGAATTCGTATTCGTTTACGATATGACCATCAAGAGTTATAATGTTATTGGAAGTGGAGATTTGCTGCAGCTGCAATGCTGCGTTAAGTTGATTTTTATCCACTGTCACATTATCAACAGTTATAATTGAATCTAAATAACTAGTTTCTGCCATCATCATTCAAATAAACAAGTGCTGTTATTGTTCCAGAGAAAACAGAGATTTATCATGTAATGCTTTCTAATTCAGAATAATCGTTTTTGAAGCAAGACTGACAAATATTAGACTGATAAAATGTTTCAATGAGAGTTTCACGTTTTTAGCAAGTGTCTCACTTTTAAGTTTTTAAGGTATCGAGATATCAGGAAAGCACCCAACACCAATTATTGAATATAAAGTAGGTACCCACGATGTGGTTTGTTGAACAAATGCGGGTTAAATGAAACATTCATATTGAAATTAAAAATATTATTATAAAAAAATGTGCCAGTTTGTAACTTTTCCCACACTTCTGTGCACCAGTTCCATTGTAATTTTTGTTTTCGATAATTTACTATTATGTTTAATAGAGCTACGTTTTTCACTTGCAGACTTACTAAGTTTTGAATATGTTGCTGACCTTTTCTTCTGAAATGCGACACTTGTCATTATAATACGCTCATTTTAAGGTTTACACAAGTTGCATTGACACCTTGATAAGCATAAACCATACATATATTTGAATTTGTTATTGATTTAGCTGTATTGTCGCCTTTTTGATCACTTATTTCTGTTCTTTTTACCAAAAATTTTCATTTTCCATGTACATCAAATTGTCAACA